>CM060881.1:164445000-165045000 GCA_030762935.1 Hymenopus coronatus
AAGTCATGTGAATGCAACTCGTGAGAATTTTCTATCTACTTCACATATGGACACATAAAAAATTGCAGAAATGCTTTCATTACATGCATCCTAGCAGACACGCGAGATTAAGAAATACGCTGAGCTAAAGCGATGGTCATTACCTTTTAAGAACTGCTCGCTATGAAATCTATTAGAATGCCGTTCTCTTTGCTTGATCAGGAGAATAACGACTTCCCAGTTGAAAGATGTATAAGTTTTTAAAATTAAAACATAACAAGGAATATCTCGAAAATAGCTAACACGAAAAAAAAGGTATTTGACATAAAGTGTGTGTATTAACAAGATTTCCATTTTCTGTGTAGCAAAATTTTCTCTATAACTTACTAGTTATAGATTTATGCAAAAGTCATTTAGAATGAACAGGGCTTCAGAGAACAATCCCAGAAAATAGATTTGTACATTTCATTTGGCATGGAAATATGTTAAACTTATGAAAGATAAATGGGTGGCAACATTGTGGCGTAAATGATCCAAGGAGATAATAATGAGAAACAAGAGCATCTATTGTGTGTTATCTGTGAACATAAAGACATTAATCCTATTCTAAACATTTGTAGTTAGTTTAATTTGTCTCTAAAATGTTTAATAGTTAATACGATCAAAGATGCTTCATTAAAATTCACTTTGTAAGAGGCAACACTGCCATATGGCAACACTACTGCACGCTTGTGATTGAGAAAACAACATCGTGGCTAGATGGATGGAAGCACTGTTGCGATCTTTAAGAAAATTAAAACTTTCGAGAAGCATCCTAAGTAAAGAGTAGTTTGAGGCGGGGAGATTATCTTGAAAAACTTCGTGTCACATGTTTGGAAGATACTGAACTGAAAATTAAGTTCGATACTCGTTTTTGAGTTAAGATGATCTAACTGCCTCTCTCTCTCTCTCGCTCTCTCTCTCACACACACACACACACACACACACACATATAAACACACCAACACAAACATGGACCTCTTAGCTTAACGTCTCTTAACCTGGTTGGTCATATCGGGCGATGAATAAAATCAGTGAATGATGTTCAAATAATCTCGGGGTCATTGTAACTTAAAGTTACTCAACATTCATCTTCTCAGGATAAAGGAACTCCCCCCCCCCCCTCAAAAAAAAAAAAACTTATCCGGGTAACTCGCTCTTAACGAGATTCGAACTCGCGATTTGTTGAATGTCGTAAGAATAAAATAGCGCCCGCCGATAAACTTAATGCACGATGGAGATTTTCAATAAAACTATTAAGGCGAGTGCATTTAATTGAATTTAATCTTGTTTAAAAAGAGGACACTGGTAAGACGGTGAATATTATTCAGCTGTGTGCGTTCTGAAGGAGTGGTAAGATGAATTTATTTTGGAATATTGTTCCATTTCCTGGCTCTAAACATAGCGCATGTAGAGTGCGTTGTTTTCTGCTGGAAAAGAACAGGGACAAAAGTCACCAAAAACATCCAATTATTGCACGATAAAGCTCATATTTTTTTGATCATAATTTTGATAAAGCTCAGTTGGGAGATGCTCTGTCATAATGCTTTTACCCACAGACAATGACTTTGCCATGTTTGGTCGTTTGTAGCAGTACATATGTATGTGGACAGAGTTTGAATCCTATGGCTCTGGGGAGTTACAGGTCACTACGTGGCTGGTCATATCAGACGATGAATGAAGTCGGAGAAATTATGCTCAAGTTCCTTAGACCTTAAAGTTGTTGAATGTTTGACTTCTCAACCCACCTCCAAAAGAAAACCTCACCCTAAGCGAGTACCTCAGCCTAACCGAGATTCGAACTCGCGATCTCTTGAATGAGGTGTAGACACGCCCCCCACCCCCGCTAACTAGACGAGCAGCTTATTCTTCTATCTATTAATGGGGATACACTTTTGCAGAAATACTTTTGCTACATATTTCTTAGTGGATACACAGTGAATAGGGAAGTATACTAGGCTCATGGAATGCTCAACTCTTTTAAGAACTAGTCGCTATTTTACGGTAGTTAAATTCCATTCTTTTTGCTTCACTAGGGAAAATAAAAACGAATAACAATCTCCCATTACCTAGTAGGATGGTTTATTCGGTTACGTATATATATTCGGGAGGTCTTAGGCTAAAATACCATGGTCCGACCAATCTGGCTTTTTACTTTCTCTACACGTAGATACCTACTATGTAACTACATAGTGCATAGAATTCGATACCGAGATTTCACGGGAAACACATGTTTTGACTCAAAAACATACTTTTTAAAACCTTTTAAACTGCTCTCAAAAGGGAAGTCATCTTTCGTTTCGTCTCTTTTTTTACTCCTAGCCACGCAAAGAGAACCGAATTTCAATTGTTTCACCCAGCTACAACCTTTTAAAACATTTGATTTTCGCTTGCCTAAAGTATTCCCCTTCAACATACAAGGAAGCAACTAATTAGAAACTTTTTGCCAATGCTTATCACGTAGTAGACCGCAGGACAGGCTTCTGTAACAATAGTCGCTTACACCAAGGCAGAGAAAGCCATATGAAACACATCAGATTTTTAGGAAATAACAAAACTCAAAATTAAAATTTGTTTAAATACCAAACCTGATACTTTAGTTCAACATCTTCCAAGGACGTGTTTCCAAGATTTACAAGAAAATACACCCTACCCAAACTAGCCTTAACTTTGAAAATTTTCGAAACACCCTAATTATTTTGATTAAAATATCATAAGTTTAGGATATTAACATGGCAAATAAAATATTTAGCTTGAATTTTCTGGGAATAGCGTTTGAAGTCCTGTCCTCTCTCAATTACTATTGCGAAGTGGTAAACCGTAAGAGATAGACAAAAAATCTGGCATGACTTTCTCTACATCGCTGTAACAAATTATTGTTAAAAAACATATTCTTCTATCTACTTTATGATAATCAAGATAAACATTAGTAGAAAGTGTCTTAATTACTTGCTTCCTTGTAAGTAGAAGGAAAATAAGGGAATACACTAGGCTAAAACGATAGTGAAATTTTATAAAAGCTGTTTGCCATGTGGTTGAAATCCGTTTCTATGCAGGGCCAGGAGAAAGTTCCGTGTGAGAAAAGTTGAAGTATTTTAAATCTGAAACAAATAACAAGGAATATCTCAGAAATTCTACGAAAAAAAGGTATATGACATAAATTGTGTGCTTTAACATAAATTGTGTGATCTACATTTTTTGTATAGTAAGTTTTTGTCTATCTCTTACGGTTTACAAGCTATGCAAAATTCAACAAAATTCATTCAGAATAAAGAGTCCTTAAGAGGCTATTCCCAGAAAATTTAAAATATAAATTTTAATTTTTTCCATGTAAAGGGTAGTTTGGGGGGGGGGGGAGGACTTTTCTCAAAGTCTTCGTCTCACATACCTGGAAGATATTAAACTTAAATACAAAGTTTGGTATTTTACCGACTTTTCGTTTTTGAGCTGCCGCGTCCACAGGCACACAAACACGTGGTCACACACGGACCATTTTCTAAAAATTCTTTTTTTTTTATACAAGGAATCCTACAACGTGTATTTCCGGTGAAATCTCGGTATCCAATTTTTGGGTGGAATGCAATATTTTCTCTATACATTATGTACATTGCACGTGTAGAGAAAGTAAAAGTTACTATCCAAAACATTTGGATCTCGTTAAAAACACAATTTATGCACTGTACATTTTTTTTTTTTTTTTTTGCGAAGTTAATAGTTTCCGAGATATTCCTTGAAATTTGCCAATACCTGTAGTCTATTCTATATCATTCTATTTATTTATACTTTTAACACTTGGCCAGGAGAACGGAAAATCGATTTAATCACATAGCAACCAGCTTTTAATAGATTTGGCAATCGCTTTAGTCTTATGTATTCGCTCATCTTCCATGTATCTAGAAGAAGATAAATCATTATACTATTTCTGTAAATGTTCATCTTGATTGGCATGAAGTGGGTAGAAATGCAAGCTTTTGTAAGACTAGTTTAATGTATAGTAGGCAGAGAAAGTTATGTGAATGGAGTACATTAGATGTTTAGTTAAGGTGATGCATCTATGAAATTTGACCAAACATTGTGAAAAAATAAAAAATTATTTTGTTTCACAATACAATAATATGAATTCTAAAATTTAAGAAAATATATAGTATATCCCATGGGCGTATTTTAACTAAAATTAACTGAAGGTAGAGATGGGTAGGCGCATGTTTATTAATAGACACTCCCAACCTTATACCTTATTTTCTCGCAAACTTTTTTCAAACACTTTTCCATACTCAAAATGTTCCATACGGTGCAACTTTTCACTAATTTGTTTCAAAACTTTTGTAATTCAACTTTATCAAATAAATTATTACATTTTGAAAAATCTAAGGATTTGGAGAGTAGGGAAAAGTAATAAATTTCACCATTAATTAGGGCTAATAAATAAAAGTATAATATGACAGATCTTTTTTTTAACTCCTTTGTTGTAAACCTGGATCTTTGTATGTGAATATTTTTAAAAATGCAACACGTAGCTTATTGTTATTAGAACAATGACAGTAGCAAATAATAATTTATTTAAAGGACCATGTAAGTTAGAATTTTGATACGTGGCAAAAATGTCACTATTATTGTGTATAATAATTGGTATAGATTTCAATGAGATATCTTACATACTGTAGATTTTACAAATTTCACAGATGCATCGCCTTAATAATTTGTAGACTGGAATTCACAAAGTTACCTCCTGTATACTGTGATTGTGTTTTAAACAAACTGTGTTACTCAACAGTGATTAGTTTGATGTCGGCGCAGAAGGAACAACATCTTCCTTATGCCGTGATTTTAAATTAGAAACATGTTATACAGCGAATGGCCATTATAGCGCTAAAAGACTAAATTAACACTTTAAGAAATCAGGTAAGTGTAAATGTGTTATTTATGGACGCTCTTTAACTGCTGTGGTTCTCAGCGTCCCATTCTAAATTGGGTGTGAAAGATCGCTTAATTTTGCTCAGAGGCCTCTCTATCAGGCTTGAGGTTCTTTTACGTGCCGTAAATCTACGACACGGGACCAACGGCTTTACTTCCCTTCCGAAGGAAGCCATGCTAAGGATTTTTACGCCCGAAAAAATCCATCGTCCTCCGCCGGGTTTGAACCCGCGACCTTGGGTATATGAAGTCAGCATGTTAACCATTACACCACGGAGGGCTACTTTAAGAAATCATTCATATAATCATCAATAATGATACGTTATTACTTTTTCTGGGTAATCCTGTTCCTCCTCATGTTTTCTATCTTATTTGTTTGAACCCGTATATTTATTATGTTTAATTGTTAATTTTTTACTATTATTGGTAAGCTTTGTTTTCTTTAGCAATCTCTGATTTACGAAAACTGTGTACGTATTTTATAATTACCTTTTTTGGATTCAGGAAGTATTAACTCTTGTATTTCCGGTGGTGTCAAGAGTCTAATTTTTGGGTGGAAGGCAAGCAGCAAAGAAAGAAAAGCAAGGGGGGGGGGGGAAGAAGAAATAACACACGTAAAAGAGCCTCTGAGGTTTTCTTGAAAGAAAATATTCCTGATCTAAATGTCGCCATTTTTACGTCTGCAATTCTTCCTGTGGTGCCAACTAACGGCAAAGAGTTGATCCCTCGTCAATATGGCGCATAGCGGCAACTCGCGCACTATTATCCGTCAAGTGAAATAAACAAAAGCAACAAGTTGCAATAGCTGAATGTTTGACTGTTATTCTGCCTCGCTAAATAGTTCCTCTTAAATTGCCGAGTGAGTACAGAAATATTGTTTTACGCTTTGTAACGTTGTCTAAATATAGTGTGAATGGTTAACGCAAAACATACTGATATTTTATTCACTATTTCTTTCTATAACGATGCATATATGTTGTGCAGTTCAACGACTGATTATAGTCAATAAGTAATGGCGGAAACATGTAATGCCAGTGTGGTGAAACAAAAGCAAGGCAACAATTATTCCTATTGTATATAATAAGTTTTGTGAAAAGAACCTTACCTTTTGATTAAATAATATTCTTAGCTTAACGGTAGAATTTACTGGTGTTTCCGAAAACAGCATACAGTGTGCAAAACTATAAATTAGCCGAGGTGCGACATCTTGTGCAAGCAGATGTTCATAAGTGAGAGCCGAAAATGGAGTGAATGTGTATCACACATGGTTCAGGAAGTGCAAACAAAGTGGGATTTGGAGGGAATGATGGACATTGTCGCTAATTATCAATCTCTGTGATGATTCGGACAGTTCGATTGTAACTGCAACAAATGACCCATATCTTGAAGGACTGGGACCAGTTCCATCCTCATATTATCGGTAAATCAGTGTCTTATGGCAGTATATTAAAGAGATGTGCTAAAAGTTGCAAAAAAAAAAAAAAAAAAAAAAAAAACAACGTTGGAGTAATGCAATATTTCAGCAAAGTTTCAAACAACATTTTTTGCATTTTAAATTTATACAAAAGAAGTTTGCGTTTCGTACTGGATATATAACGACTCGCCTACCCGTTTTGATGTTCTTATTGATCATACATTTAATACAGTGAGTTATTATCGGTGAACAGAAAAATAGGTTTCCTTTTCCTGCCAAACGTAGGTACGCGACTTTGCAATTTTAGGGCAGGCGAACCAGCTTAGTACCACGTGGTATGTACACGTGCGTTCGCGGAAGAATACATTCTGATTTGTTTACACCGCCGGTGAAGTAAGGATGGACAGATAATAGAAATTCCCTGATCAAGAAAACGTAATTAAGGTGTTCCGATACGCCGAGATGGCAAGACGAAACATGCATTGAATTGAAAGTGTGTTCAGTAGACTCCATTTTTCATTATTCATAAATATATGCAATTGTTTTTAACGTCCCTCTAAGGCAACTACGTACTTGTTAATTATAAATAATTGGTTTGCGGAACCGAAAAGCAAAGTAGAAAGTGGGAAGCAAATATGAAGATTGGGTTTACAACTTTTGCAGTGAAGATCCTGTTCTGGACCGGAACCACTATAACTGATTGATGTGGCTTTTAATAAAAATGATACCCTATAAGTTTGATCAACTCAAGAGATATTCATGAGCTTGAAGCCCAGGGTGAAAACCTCTGATTTGATAATCAAAAAGTTTCCAAATTCTTTAGTGACACCAAAGTAAATTGTGGTAAAGCTTTAGGGCGGATCCAATCAGCAGTTATTGCCAATAGCTACCTAATAATTGAATTAAATTATTACTTTCATATTCATTTTTGTAGACCAATGTGTATGAATAACACCCTAGAGGTCTTATGACATTAACTCGAAATTAACTAAACACTTCAGCATAACTTTTAAACACTAACGAAGCTTTAAATTTTCGAGCAACTATTTAGGCATTAATGAAATACATTTCTTAGTCTTTGAAACCGAGCATGTCTTATATAACATTTTCCTTGGTACTTCTAATAAAATTTAAATTTTAAATGCTACCAGTTTTTGCCGTTTTCATGTTGTGAATTAAAAGCGATTATTAGAAACACTGTGACAATTATGAACTCCATTTTTAATTAAACTTTCGCAGCCCTTAAAGACTGTTGTTAAATCTTTTGCATTATAATTTCATGGTTGATCCATGCATCGAAAACTTTTAATTAGAGACTGGAGAGAAATAATTGTGAATGGCAGCGCGGAAAGAGCTTATATGCCTCGGAGTTCAGCTTCGATTAATTGCTCTTGCCAGAATCAATAAGCTTGTTTATTACTATGGTGAGGTAATATTTTAGTGGGTAGAGGTATTACTGTCTAAGACATTAACGTGTCTGAAGACTGTGAGGAAACGGTCGTTATCTTTTGACATTGTCAAATCACCGTCAGATGTTAACAATTAAGTCTGGCATGCCTTACTGAATATCAAGGTATAAAACCTATCGTCGTATGCCATCCCATCTATGACGCTTAATCAAAATATAATTACTGTCTCTATACGTACTATGTATATAGTGTACAGAGAAGCTATTGTATGCACCCAAAAATTCGATACCTAGATTTCACCGGAAATACATATTTTGAGACCTCCTGAATTAAAAAAAAAATTAGAAAAGTGTTCGCGTGTGTATCTGTCTGTCAGTCTGTGTGTTTGTGTATGTGTGTGTATTTGTATGTGTGTCTGTGGGCAGCATAGCTCAAAAACGAAAAGACCGTTATATACCAAACTTGGTATTTAAGTTCAGTATCTTCCAAGGATGCAACAGAATTTTCAAGAAGTTACAATTACCCTTTACATGAAAAAAATTTCGAACATTTTGATTTTCTAAAAAATGGCTCTAACGATTTTTATTAAAATATTGTATATTACAGAGATAGACAAAAACGTATGTAATAGAAAATATGGAGCTCGTTTAAACACACAATTTATATTACATGCTTTTTTCCCCTTTTCGTTTTTGTGGACTGGATCGTTTTTGAGATATTTTTTGTTATTTGTTTCAGCCTTGAAAAACCTATACTTTTCTCATACAGGAATTTGTCAACTCCTGTCCATACAAAGGAATTTCGGTCACATAGCAACCAGTTTTTGACTATCACTTTAACCTATGGTAGGTACTCCCTTATTTCCCTTTTACTTACAAGGAAGTAAGTAATAAAAATATTTCTGCTAGCATTATCTTTTTAACAATGATTTGTTGCACAGTCATGTGAATGGAACATATCAGATTTTTTTTTTTTTTTTTTTTTTTGTGTGTGTGGATGAATCGTGGAATTTATAGAAGAGTAAGATGAGATACACATGTTGTTTTAATGCATTTTCACTATAAATTTATAGCTCAATCTACATCAGCGTGACAATGACCCGGTGGCTTTTGTTGATAAGGTTCTATGCTTATATAGGTATCATGTGGCCCAACTGCCCAGTATTTGTTGTGTGCAGATATCTCTTAGTGCATTAAAAGACTTGCTGAACTAAACGGGGTGATTTAAAGTTAAACCCTACGAGTGGAGTAGTGGTGAGAGTGACTTTCGCTTTACAGGTCTTTCTATCAGCGGAAACTGTGAGCGGGTCGCGCTGATTGCGAGCAGTGAAACTAAGGTCGCCCTCGCCCATTTCTCCATTGGCAAGTTTTAACTTGAAATATACCCCTTGAGTTCTGCAGCTCTTTTAACGCAACCAAGGGATATTTGCACAATAAATGCGGGACACTTGGGCCACCTGGTATGTACATTATGGTCGATTGGACTTTATTACAAATGGCCCAGATACTAAGCTTTTTACTTTCTCTACACGTACTAAGTACATAGTGTACAGAGAAGTTGCACCCAAAAATTCGATACCGAGATTTCACAGGAAATACATGTTTTAGGTCTGCCCTGAATCCAAAAAAAGTATTTTTGAACAAAGATTCGCATGTGTGCGTGTGTGTGTGTGTCTGTGGGCAACATGGCTCAAAATCGAAAAGATCGTTAAATACCAAACTTGGTATTTAAGTTTGGTATCTTCCAAGGATGCGACATGAAGATTTTCAAGAAAATTCCCCACCCCAAGCTACCCTTTATAAGGGAAAAAATTCGAAACTTTTGATTTTCTCAAAAATGGGTCTAACCATTTTGATTAAAATGTCTTATATTTAAGATATTTACATGACAAATAAAATGTACATCTTGAATTTTGTGGCAATAGCCTCTAAAGAACTCTTTATTCTGGATGATTTCTATTGAATTTTGCATGACTGATAAACCATAAGAGATAAACAAAAATTTACTACACAAAAAATACACACAATATATGTCATATACATTTTTTTTTTGTTTTTTTGTGGATTTGGCCGTTTACGAGTCAACTTCTGGTCCTTATGTCCCTTCTACTTATAAAGGAACTAAGTTATAAGACCGTTTCTACTCTTTTTTGGCATTAAATAGATAGAAGAATACGCTTATAAACAATAATTTGTACAGAGGTGTAGAGAAAGTAATGTGAATGGAACACACAACATTTTATCCGTTGTATCATTTGTATAGCACCCTTAACTGCTGTGGTCATATCGAGGTTGGCTTTAGGTATAAACAGCTCAATGTTGTTGAGTTTTTAACTTTGGATTTTAATAATGTTTAGTGCTAAACACACATTTACTCCCACTTACATGCTTCTAGACCCTATGAACGTAGCAAATATTCCAATTACAGAAGACTACCCCGCCCCAGCCGGAAATTCAGGCTATTCCCAGAAAATTCAAGATATAAATTTTATTTGTCATGTAAATATCTTAAATATAAAGATTTTAATCAAAAGTGTCACTTTTATAGAAAATAAAAAAGTTCGAAAATTTTTCCATGTAAAAGGTAGCTTGGGGTGGGGGGGGGGTTTCTAGAGAATCATCGTGTCGCATCCTTGGAAGATACCAAACTTAAATACCCAGTTTCGTGTTTAACGTCTTTTCGTTTTTGAGCTATTGCTGTCCACAGACGCACACGCGCACACGCACACACACGAACACACAGGCCTTTTTCTCAAAACGTTTTTTTGGATTCAGGGGGACCCAAAGCATGTATTTCCAGTGAAATCTCGGTATAAAACTTTTGGGTGCATTACAATACCTTTTGTATACAGTATGTACAAGTGTAGAGAAAGCAAAAAGTTAGCATTATTAGTTTGGAATTTCAAACGTTCAGACATACATATCCTTAATGTTTTAGAGCCTATACAGCAACCACAAACAACTACTGGAAGAGAATTCTCTACGAGCGCAACGTAAGCGTAATGGCGAATGAAAGATAGCTCGGAGAGTGGTCAGGAATAGTTAATGCTAGAAGCGAGAACTGGTACACACGAAAATTATAGCATTATAAATTGGAGCAAGAACAAGGCATCCTATACTGATGACCGTTGGCCGTGTAGCATTGGCGTCCAGACTGACCTTCTTCGTACGGAGACTCCCCAAAGACTGTTAACCACCGAGTAGATCAAAAACCTTCAAACTGGCTATGCGGTGTTTTTCCATAGGGCGTAACTGCTGTAAACAGGGTCACGCTTCTGACGCAGTTTTACTCTACTCTAGAAGTCAGTATTGAGTTGACAGTGGTATGATGTAGTTCAGCTATTATGAGTGACTTATTATTTTTTCCTGTACTTAGTCACAAAGTGTATTGTGTATCAGTTTGTTTTTTACATCACGTGTATTTATTTATGATTTGTATGTGTTAACTCAGTCAGCTCGCCAAGTAAAAGTACGATTTGCAGAAATATTGTGGCTCCCATTTTTTAGAGATGTACCAGACAGGGAGCGTGATTTTGCCTTTTTTCAACAAGACTCTGCAACAGCTCAACGGTTTCGATGAGAACAACTGAAAGTGTGTTTTAGGACAGAATTATTAATAGAGATTTGTGACTCCCTCGGTCCCTCGATCATGAGATAAATAAAACCATAAAGTGTACAAGACAAACCCACACACCCAGGAACAATCAAAACAAAATATCCGCCAGGAAATTGCCAGAATTTCTCAAGATGATGGATAGTTTCCTAAAGAGGTGTCAAAAATGAATAGACAACGACGGCGGCCAGTTTCGGCATCTCGCATCATGAAGTTGCTAATTAAAGCCTTTAAAAAGGGGTTTAGAAATGTATGGTTTCATCTGTGCCTTTTTATGATAGTGGCAGACGGCAACGAGTGCAGAGTACGTGGACAGGCAAAATCCGCGCAGCCGTTTCGTACTTTTTTGACTCAATCATTAGTTTCCCACGCGCACACTAGACATGGGGCGATTCATGAACGAATCGTTCATATTAACGACTATCAGGAAATAATCGCATGAATTGTGTCAATCTTGGCATGAATCGTCGTTCAAAAAGAATCGCGAGAATCCTGCTAATCTCAACTTGAATCGCATGAATCGAAAAGAATAGCATGAATCGTGTCAACCATATCAGGTATCGTCGTTCAAAAAGAATCGCAGAATTGAAGAATCCTGATCAGGTATTGGGGTTTATAGTACCAAAGCCGAGCTTTGACGAAAACTTATGAATGCGCACGATGATGTGTACAGGGATTTATAACCATTTATTTTTTTGTGAGAAAATAAATAGTGCTGAGGTCATGAGGTTAAATATAAGAATATATAAATATATAAAATAAAATATATAAATTATATATAATATATATAATGTACAATATACATGAGAAAACGAACACTGCCGATCTTTGCCGAAGCTACCTCGAGCGTCTCCATATTGTTTAGGGATGAGTTATTGCTCATGTGAAAGCAAGCGTTAGAGTTTACAAATGTGTGTATATATATTTACTTTTGCAGTATCTTAAATATAATAAATGCACTGCTAAATCGTCACTACATTAGCAAGATATATAATTTCAGAAACAAAATGTTCCGACAAATAAAGTAATTATGCTCCAACATAATAGGTATATACATACTATTCTAATACATTAAAATTACCTCGAATATTCCTGAACAAAATAATTATTATTCTGGGTAATAACGTATCCTTATAATAACGAATTTATAAAAATTACATGACTTAGTGGCGCGCAACCGCGACAGTGGTGAATAATAATTACTCTGCGTATTAACATTATATAAATACCGCCATGCAGACGAAGTTCAGGTGTCAATTTTAGACTTAAACTTTTTATTTGGCATGGCGACGATTAATGAATCGTGAACGAATCGTATGAATCGATTATTGAAAATGAATCACTCGACCCAACTCTAGCGCACACTGACTGTGGCTAGCTTCCTTCCATTGCTTTGGACGAGCCCGCAGCACTGGGAGGGCTAAATTAATCCAGTGATTGGACGTTTCAAATGGCGTCCTGTTTGAATTAACCTAACTATCTAAACCATTACGAACTTTTCTATTATATATCATTTCAGTGTTTATTTGTTAACCCCCAAACAATAATTATATTTTTGCTAACTAACCTCTATATACTACAATGTCATACCTAGACCTACTGTTTCACTACAGAAAATATACGCAACTGGACTCCTACCCAGCATCTACAGCTATACACAGTTCTCTCCAGGTAAATAGCACAACACTATTGAAATTCCTGAACCACATCATACGGCACATATACACGTTTAAGTATTTACAGCCAGCTCCAAAATACCAAATCAATCGTGCTACATACAGTTTTGGTGCAATAACACGAAAGTGCCCCTAATAAAGAATAGACTATAATCATAGATGCACAGTTGACATACCAGTAAGATATACGAGGGTCAGTCAATAAACAATGACTCCTATTTTTTCCCCTCCTGAACTAAGTAAGTTATTTGAACAATTTAAGTTTTGCACAATTCCTCAAACCTTCTTCTCTACTCCAATGTAATAGAAACTTCATATGATTACTAGTAGCAGCACTGCTTGCTGTTGCAAAATGGCTGACATAGATGTCCATATTAGACAGTATCCTGTCATTGAATTCTTGAATGTGGAAGGTGAAATGCCCATTCGCATTCATGAAAGGCTCACTAAGGCGTACGGTGATGCAACATGGATGTCAGCATGGCTAGAGATGGGTTCGTCACTGTAATGAAGGTGAAGGGCCAACATGTTGGCTGGTGAACAGCGGAGCGGTAGACCGGTGACTGCAGTGACTCAACATGTTGGCTGATGAACAGCGGAACGGTAGACCGGTGACTGCAGTGACTCTACATGTTGGCTGATGAACAGCGGAGCGGTAGACCGGTGACTGCAGTGACTCTATGAAACATTGAGTGGCTGGATCAGGTCATTCAAGCTAACCACCGGATAACGAACGGATGAATTGTGTTGCAGTACGTCTCTCAGTAAAGAGAGACTGGGGTACTCAAAAATGTGTTTGCGGTGGTTACCCCGAATGTTAACCGAGCAGAATAAGGAGACACAAAAAACAGTAGCCTCGGAACATTTGCAGTGCTTCAATTTGGAGGGATAAGGAAGCTCATTGTAGGATTCACTTTCCAAATGCAGAGGCCTTGAAAAAATCTATTCGTCAATGACTTCGGAAGCAAGACTGGGCATTTTAACACACAGGAATGCATGCCCTTGTTGAAAGGTGGACCAAAACTGTGAAAAAGGACGGGGATTACATTGAAAAGTGACAATTTAATCCTCAATTTTGTAGCTTTCATGCTGTGTAATCAATGTTTAATTTTCTTGCAAAATAGAAGGCATTAGTTATTGATTGACCCTCGTTTTTGTGCAGTTGATAATATTTCTGACCTTGCGAACATCCGTTATATTTCACGTATTTATAATAACAGAATATGTATATAGTTATATGGCAAACAAGAAAACAGCTGACGAATTATGCAGCAATCATTCCAACATGGTTGTCACCAATGTACTCATACCCCTCCGTTACCAAGCGAAACGTATACACTACATATTTGTTTAAGTGCGTTGTGAAATAATTGCTAAATGCGTCAAATGGAAATGGAGTTTTATTTATGGACGCTCTGGTTCTCAGCGACCCATTCTATACTGGGCGTGAAAAAACGCTTAATTTTGCTCAGAAGCCTCCCTATCAGGCTTGAGGTTCTTTTACGTGCCGTAAATCTACGACACGGGAACAACGACTTTACTTCCTTTCCAAAGGAAGCCATGCTAAGGATTTTTACGTCCGAAAAAAATCCATCGTCCTCCGCCGGGTTTGAACCCATGACCTTGGCTATAAGAAGTTAACGTTGTAACCATTACATAACGGAGGACGACCAAAATGCGTCCACTGTTATTAGACAAGTGCAATCTAAGGGCAAATATTGTATGGACTGGCCGTCAAATCACGATCAAAGCCGGGTAATTCAGCTAGTATAACATAATTTCTGAATATAGGAATGATGGCTCATAGTGCCCTTGCTATAAAATCATTGATCTCGTTAAAATCTCAGATTTCTAGTCAATAAAATTACTATGGCTTTAGGCATATATTAATGTCGAATTTCCCACAATTCAACCATCATGTTTTGCAATTTTCTTTCTTTTACTTCTCATAAGGCAATTCAAAAGTACCTACATTGTTTTCATGCCTAGAAAAATTATTATTGTGTTGTTAGCCGAAAATGAATTGGCTGTTATTCACCAGGCTTAACAAGAAGTAGGTATTAGAATACATTTTATATGTATAAGGACCGGCATAACGTGCTTGAATATAAATTACGTAGAAACAAAGATTTGTATTTGACATCCAAAGATATTTCAGGTACAGATTTGTGACTCATTCGAACTCTCACAAGTGTAAGTTTTATTTACACTTTGTGTCTCATTTATTGATAAAATTGTTTACTCTCTCTACCACGCACAATGTACTTGGTAGGTAGATAATAAATTTGATACCAAGATTTCACCGGAATATATGTTTTGAGGACCACATATTCTGGACAAGATCTATGTGTGTGTATATGAACGTGTAACCCAAAAATGAAAAACTGGGTATTTATGTGCAACATCTGTGTGAGACAGGAGAATTTTAAGGAAAATTCCCAATTCTCAAACTACCCTTTGAATGGGAGATTTTTAGAATTTTTTTCCCCTTAAAATCACTCAAAGGATTTTGATTAAAGATATTTACATGACGAAATGCATATCTTGAATTTTCAGGGCATAGCCTCTGAAGTCCACTTCATTTTGATAACGTTCGCAGAACTTGTAAATTGTTGGTAATAGATAAAATCTTACTGAACAAAAAATTAGATAAACCACATAATTTATATCAGTTTTTTATGTCACGTTAACCATTTCCGACATATTGCTTGTTTCTTTACTTTTCTTAAATGAGAAGTCTTCTTTATTTTATCTTCCCATCCTTGTCGTAGAAAAATAACTGAATTTTAAGGCCATCATAGAACGGCCAGCTATTAAAAGCCTAGTGTATTACCTTATTCCGCTTATACATCAAGGGAACACTTATAAGTTATATATATGCATAACGTGAAGCAAATAGAAGAACAGCTTTTGTAAGAAGAGTTTGTTGCAGAATAAACAGAGAAAGTCGTGTGAATGTAACATAAGACTTTTTTCTCTATCTTCATATAGAAAGAAAAGTTTGGAAACCTTTATATTTCCTTCAGACCAACTAAATGTTCTATTGTCTCATCGTTTCATAGAAACACACATTGAAGCTTTAAAAAAAAACTTATATGTTCCATTTACATGACTTTATCTACAACTCTAGAAGAAATTATTGCTAAAAAGTGTTTTCTTCTATTTACTTCATGTTAATCGAGAAAAAAATAGTAGAAATAGTCTTATTACTTGCCTTCTTGTAAGTAGAAGGGAAATAAGGGAGTACCATAGGTTAAAGTGATAGTCAAAAGCTGGTTCCTAAGTGACTGAAGTTTCTTTGTTTGTATGAGCAGGAGTTGACAAATTCCCATATGAGAAAACTAAGTATTTTAAAGCTCAAACCAATATAAAGGAATATCTCAAAAACGATAAACACCATAAAAATGTACATAACATAAATTGTGTGTTTTAACGACCTCTATATTTTCTCTTATATAAGTTTTTGACTATCTCTTACGGTTTACCAGCTTTGTAAAATTCCGTAAAATTCATCCAGAATAAAGATGTCTTCATTGGCTATTCCCAGAAAAGTCAAGATATACATTTTATTTGTCAAGTAAATATCTTAAATGTACATTTAAATCAAAATCGTTAGAGTAATTTTTGAAAAACTCAAAATGTGGAAAACTGTTCTATGAAAAGATTATTTGGAGGTCGGGAGATTTTCTTGAAAAGATGCTGAACTTAAATACCAAGTTTAGTATTTAACGGACTTTTAGTTTTAGAGCTATGCTCCCCCGCCCCACACACACACATACGGACATTTTTCTAAAAAATGCTTTTTTTTGGATTCAGGAGGTCTCAAAACATATTGAAACCTCGGTTTCGAATTTTTGGGTGCAATACAATACCTTCTCTATGCACTATGTACATAGTACGTATAAACCAAGCACAGGCGTGGCTGCGCAGACCAGTGCTAGTATCGTGAATTGAAGAACTGCACTGGAGGGCAAAAGCCATCGAAGGTCGAGCGCAATACATTGGTTGTGATGGGAAAACAGTGAAATTTACGTCATAAGGATACCTGAGTAGGAAATAATTGCGACAACTCGTTCTTTATGATTATCAGCATCTATGCACAGGAAAGAGATCTTGAATGTCCTGTTGGGAATTGAATAAAATCACTCCGTTGACTTGACGGAATTTCATCCCGTAACTGAACAAAACAAAAGTAAATATTATTATTGAACTTGAATATACAAATCACAGAGAACATAATTTAGCTTTAATTCTGTTTTCGCAGTTTCTTCTCAGTGATTTCCTGTATACTTTGTTTTTTATTACTTTCTCTATACGCACTATGTACATAGTGTATAGAGAAGGTATTGCAATCCACCAAAAAATTCGATACCAGGATTTCACCGGAAATATATGTTTTAGGGTACTCTGTATCCAAAAAAAGTATTTTTAGAAAAAGGTCCGTGTGAGTGTCCGTGTGTCTGTGAACACGATAACTCAAAAACCAAGAGTCGGTAAAATACCAAACTTGGTATTTAAATTTAGTATCTTCCAGGGATGCGACCCGAAAATTTTGATAAAAATTACCCCGAACCAAACTACTCTTTACACGATTTTTTTTCCTTCGAAATTTGATTTTCTCAAAAATAGCTCAAACAATTTTGATTAAAATTTCGTATATTAAAGCTATTTACCTGACAAATAAAATGTATATGTTGAATTTTCCGGGAATAGCCTCTGAAGAGTAGTTTATTCTGGATGAATTTTACTGAATTTTGAATAACTACTAAACCGTAAGAGTAGGACAAAAACTTACTGCACAAAAATGTAGAGCACGTTAAAACACACAATTTATGTTATATACATTTTTTTCGTGGAGTTCGTCGTTTTTGAGACATTCCTTATTTTTGGTTTCTGCTATGAAAAACGTATACTTTTCTCATACAGGAACTTGTCAACTCCTATCCATATAAACAAAGGAACTTAATTGACATAGCAACCAGCTTTTGACTATCACTTTAAGCTATAGTAGTCCCTTATTTCGCTTCTACTTAGAAGGAAGCAAGTAATAAGAATATTTCTGCTAATTTTTTTCTGATTAGCATAAAGTAAATGTATAAGCTTTTTAAGAATAATTTATTGCAGGGATATAGAGAAAGTCCTGTGAATGGTACACGTCAGATTTTTATACAGTATTACCGGTGAAATCTCAACATCAAATTTTTGGGTGGAATGCAGTACCTTCTCTATACACTATGCACATATTATATGTAGAAAAAGTAAAGAAAAATAAAACAAAACAAGCGAATTAACGACTTCCCCTTGGAGAAAATTACAAGAAAGCAAGTCATAAAACTATTTCTGCTAACGATTATTTCGATTAGTATGATATATATAATAGAATAACCTTTCCTAACAATAGTTTGTTTGTAGAACAGGTAGAGAAAGTCATGTGAATGGTTAGCGGTTAAACAGGCAATATGTCGGACAGGTAAGGGAAGACTAAAGGTTCAATGCCATAGCCGGAATATGAACCGCGGACGGCCTGGTATTCGCCCAGTGCCGTTAACCACACAGTTACATTTATTTTTTTTTTACTTTCTCTATACGTACTATGTACATAGAGTACAGGCAAGGTATTGTAATGCACCCAAAAATTCGATACCGAGGTTTCACCGGAAATGCACCTTTTAGCGTCCTTGGTATAAAAATATCTAATGTGCTCCATTCACATGACTTTCCCTACATCTATGCAACAAATTTTTAGCAAGCGTATGCTTCCATTTACTTCGTTCTAATCGAGAGAAAAAAAAAAAAAACAGCAGAAATAGTCTTATTACTTACTTCCTTGTAAGTAGATGCAAAATAAGGGAGTACCATAGGTTAAAGGGATAGTCAAAAGCTGGTTGCTATGTGATTGAACTCCTTTGTTTGTATGGACAGGAATTGATAAATTTCTGAATGAGAAAAATATAAGTTGTTTAAAGATGAATCAAAAAGCAAGGAATATATAAAAAACGATCTACTCCACGAAAAAAAAAATGTATATAACCTAAATTGCGTATTTTTACGTGTTCTAAATTTTTTGTGTGGTAAGGTTTCGTCCATATCTTACGGTTTATCAGTTATGCAAAATGCAGCAAAATTCATCAAGAATAAAGTAGTCTTCAGAGGCTATTCCCAGAAAATTCAACATATACAACATTATATGTCAGGTAAATATCTTTAATATACGATATTTTAATCAAAATCGTTTGATCCATTTTTGAGAACATCAAATTTCGAAAGAAAAGAAAGTCGTGTAAAGGGTAGTTTGGGTTGGGGTAATTTTTAACAAAATTTTGGAGTCGGATCCCTGGAGGATGCTCAATTTAAATACCAAATTTGGTATCTTACCCACTTGAGTTATCGTGTTGACAGACACACGGACCTCTTTCTGTAAATGCTTTTTTACCTTCTTTACACGTACTATGTACATTGTTTTCAAGAAAATCCCCCCACTCCCAACTACTCTTTACATGAAATTTTTTTCGAAAATTTTTATTTTCTCAAAATGGCTCTAACGATTTTCATTAAATATCGTATACTAAAGTTATTTACCTGACAAATAATATGTATATCTTGAATTTTCTGGGAATAGTCTCTGAAGACTATTCTGGATGAATTTTAGGGAAGTTTGCATAGCTGCTAAACCGTAAGAGTTGAAAAAAACGTAACACACAAAAAATGTACAGCACGTTAAAACACACCATTTACGTTATATACTTTTTTTTTTTTT
Source organism: Hymenopus coronatus (assembly GCA_030762935.1). Classification (NCBI taxonomy): domain Eukaryota; kingdom Metazoa; phylum Arthropoda; class Insecta; order Mantodea; family Hymenopodidae; genus Hymenopus; species Hymenopus coronatus. Next base: position 164,464,801 of record CM060881.1, read on the forward strand.
TTGTGGAGTTGATCATGTTTGAGATATTCCTTGTTTTTGGTTTCAGCTTTGAAAAACTTACTTTTCTCATACAGGATTTTATCAACTCCTGTCCATACAAACAAAGGAACTTCAGTCACATAGCAACCAGCTTTTGATTATCACTTTAAGTTATGGTATTCCTTTATTTCGTTTCTACTTACAAGAAAGCAAGTAATAAGATTATTTCTGCTATTTTTTTCTCGATTAGAATGAAGTAAATAGAAGAATAAACTTTTTAACAATACTTTGCTGCAGAGATGTAGAGAAAGTCATGTGAATGGAACACATCAGATTTTTTTCTCTACACTTACTATGCACATAGTGTATAGAGAAGATATTGCACTCCACCCAAAATTCGATACCAAGATTTCACCGGAAATATGTTTTAGGGTCCCCTGTATCCAAAAAAATAATTTTCAGAAAAAGGTCCATGTATGTGTCCGTGTGTCTGTGAACACGATAACTCAAAAATTTAGTGTTGGAAAAATACCAAACTTGGGATGCGACACAAAGATTTTGAGAAAAATCCCCCACCCCAAACTACCCTTTACATGGAACTTTTTGGAAAATTTTGATTTCCTTAAAAATGGCTCTAACGATTCTGATTACAATATCCTATGTGAAAGATATTTACCTGACAAAATAAAATGCATATTTTGAATTTTCGGGAAATTGCGTCTGAAGACTATTTTATTCTGAATGAATTTTACGGGCTTTTGCATAACTGCTAAACCGTAAGAGATGGACAAAAACTTACTGCACAAAAAATGTACAGCACGTTAAAACACACGATTCAAGTTATATGCATTTTTTCGTAGAGTTGATCGTTTGTAAGATATTCCTTGTTTTTGGTTTCAGGTTTTGGTAAACATACATTTCTCATACAGGAATTTGTCAACTCCTGTCCATACAAAGGAACTTCAGTCACACAGCAATCAGCTTTTGACTATCACTTTAAGTGCCTTATTTCACTTCTGCTTACAAGAAAGCAAGTAATAAGGATATTTCGGCTAATTTTTTCTCGATTAACATGAAGTAAATAGAAGTATAAGGTTTTTAAAAATAAGTGTAAGGTTTTCAAAAATAATTTGTTGCTGAGATGTAGAGAAAGCCATGTAAATGGAACATAACAGATTTTTACTTTATGCAGAAAGTTGTCAACAAGAATTATAAAGAGGGCTTGTTAAGTGTGTCTGTGTTATAAAGTGGTAAATATGCTGAATTAAAATGCAAAATATGCGGTTCGATTCTAGGCTAATGAAACAATTCTTATTTCATAATCATTATTCCCCACCCACATATGAACGCGATACTGGATGTGTGTTAAGCTAATCGAGAAGTAAAGTTTTTTAATGTGCACCTCAACAATTTAAGCAGTCGTTATAGAAGGTCAAAGTAGTAATACGACGATATTATCTATAGCGGAATGTAAATACATTAAAAAATTTAGCAGAAAAAATTGCCAGTCTGGATTTTCAGAGACGATATGCTCAGTACAAATTCAAAATAAACATGAAATTAAATACCTGTATTCCTCTTCAGTAAACTATATTCAAAACGTTATAAAAACATTTTCTATCAGTATTTGTGATATATTTGAGTTAGATAGATAAGTTAGGTACATTAATATGTGCACCACTCAAGAGTATGGTCTGTGCTTCCTGAAATAATTTATAAACAAAACTAAAATTAGAATAGATTATTATCAATGTTCTTTATGTTCTAACACTTTTGCCAAATTCCTTTTTAACACCCTGTTAGGTTGTGTCTCAATCTGAAATTAGAGATTTGAAAAACTAAGTTAATCGAGATTTGGGAACTTTTTTTTAATTTAGGACAAATTATAATATTGAATCTAATATTTTAGCACTGCCTTCTAATGCTAATGGGCATATACAAAATAGTTATAAGAATGAAATTAGTGTTCTCATTACCTTTGTCAGATGAAAAGGGAAATTAAAAATTGAAGGAACTGTGTCAGGTTTTAGCATCATCTTGCCTTTATTCTCATGGAAAACATTTTTCGTAAAATGATTGAGTATAGTCTGTGACATTTCGATGACACAAAATTCTCACGTCTCAGAGCAGCTAAAGGCTTACTCAAAATTCCTGTTTATGTATTGGAAACCTAAAATAAATTATCATTCGCTTAGTGACCCAGGAAACCCACGAGAATAAATCGGAATGAATTTGGAACACAAATCACAAATGCTGCAATTTATTCTTATCGATGCAAAGTGATCTCGGAATCATTTTTCTGGTGATTGGTATAGTAATGCAGCATAGGAGTGCACCTGTTAATTATTAAACTAATGCCTTTACACGTTTGCCCTCCACCTGCCTATGCACGCAGGGTTTCCATTAGCGACAACGGTGTGTCTAGGTAATATAACCAAATAAAAATATGTGCTCCATTCACATGACTTTCTCTATATTTCTGTGACAAAGTATTGTTAATTCTTCTGTCTACTTCATGCTAATCGAGATAAACATTAGTAGGAATGCTTTCTTGTAAATAGAAGGGGAATAATGGAATACACTAGCCTAAAACGATAGTAAAATCTTTTAAAAGCTGGTTGCCATGTGGTTGAAATTCGTCTCTAGTCAGGACCAGGAGATTACAACTTTCCGTGTGAAAAAAAGGTTTAAGATTGTAAATCTAAAACAAACAACAAGGAATATCCTATAAATGGCCAATTCAACGTAAAAAACCTATATGACAAAAAGGGTGTGTTTTAACATGATCTACATTTTTGAGTAGTAAGTTTTCGTTTATCTCTTACGGTTTACCAGTTTTAGAAAAACTTATTGAGAATAAAGAGGTTTTTATAGGCTATTCCCAGAAAATTCAAGACATACAGTTTATTTGTCACGTAAACATCTTTAATATATGGAATTTTAAAGTTGCCGATCCCGATGGCCGAGCTCGCTAAAGTGTCTCGCTTTGAGCGCTTCGTGGTGCACAGGATCGTGGGTTCGCGTCTCGCCTTGGGCATGGTGTTTCTGTTTTTGTAAATGTGTGTATATGTATATGTAAAAGGAAAACGTTAAGAATAATAAAGTCTACTAAGGGAATATAGGAAACTGGAAAAAACGGAGAAAAAAGGAATACAGACAAGCCTCCAGAACTTAAAAAAAAAAAAATAGTTAGGGCCATTTTTGAGAACACAAGATTTTCTAAAATTGTTCCATGTAAAGATTAGTTTGGGGTGGGGTGGATTTTCTACAAAATCTTCGTGTCGTATCCTTGGAATATAGTAAACTTATATACCAAGTTGGTATTTTACACAATTTTCGATTTTGAATTATCGTGTACACAGACACACGGACACTCGCGGACCTTTTTCTAAAAATGCTTTTTTTAATACCTACAGGATATCCTAAAACATCTATTTTCGGTGACAACTCGGTATCGAATGTTTGTTGGAATGCAATACCGTCTCTGTACACTATGTACCTAGTACGTGTAGAGAAGGTATGTGATAATTGCAGGTCATATCGACATGTTGATTTAGAGAAACCGGAAGAAATTAGAAAATGAAACTCATTCTTGGATAACAAGAATATCTGATAATTTTACTACCTTATGTCAGATACGTTTTAACATTGGGTGTAAAAGTTGTACCATAGTATTAAACATTACAAAAGAAACGAGGTAGAGCATTTATAAATCAAGTGCAGATTTTATTTTGACAATTAGAATACCTTTAAAATCAATTTTTGTCAACAGAAATGGAAAACTGAGGGAAATCAGCCAAGTATTGCGAAGTAGCGATAATAATTTGGCATCTTTTGTAGAAGTATCAAAAAAACAACAATTACATTCCTATTCTAACTGCTCAGGGTAATGTGGCAGAAACAGTTAATGCATAATTAATATGGTAATTACGAGTACGTAATAAAAATGAAAGTACTAATAATGACATATAAACAAGTTCCATCAAGAAGGTGAAAAAACAATGACAACATGAAAAAGGGGGATACTGAGCGCCACGAAGGGGATGTAATTTAAAGACAAGTATTATAGTAACAAAGGAGATTGGCTTATGTTTTTCTGCTTGATAATAATGGACTTTCAGCGCGTTGAAAAGTGAGTTGTTACAATTATTGGTATACCTATTATCCCAGCATGACTTTTATACTCTCTCTACACGTATTATAGTATACAGTGTATAGAGAATGTATTATATTCCACACAAAATCTCAATACCGAGATTTCACCGCAAATACACGTATTAGGACTCCCTGAAAAAAAATCTGGACAAAGGTCCTTGTTTGTGTGTGTTTTGTGTGTGTGTGTGTCCGTGCTTCCGTGTGGCTTTGAACACGATAACACAAACAACGAAAAGTCAGTAGAATACCAACCTTCGTATTTAAGTTTAGTATCTTCCAGGGATGACACGAAGATTTTGAGAAAAATCCCCCACCCTAAACTACCCTTTACGTAGAAAAAAATTCGAAAATGTTGATTTTCTTAAAAATGGCTATAGCGATTATGATTAAAATATGGTGTATTAAAGATATTTACAAGGCAAATAGAACGTACATCTTGAATATTCTGGGAATAACCTCTAAAGACCTCTTTATTCTGAATGAATGTTTTGCATAATTAGTAAACCGTAAGAGTTAGACAAAAAAAAATACTACACAAAAAATGTAGATCACGTTAAAACACAATTTATGTTATATACGATTTTTTTGTGGAATTGACTACTTTTGAGATATTCCTTGTTATTTGTTTCAGATTTAAAATACCTAAACTTTTCACATACGGAAAGTTGCAAACTCCTGGCGCTTCATAGAAACGGATTTCAACCACATGGCAACCAGCTTTTAAAAGATTTTACTATCATTTTAGCCTGGTTTATTCCCTTATTTTACTTCTACTTATAAGGAAGGAAGTAATTAAGAAAATTTCTGCTAATATTTAGCTCGGTTATATAAAGTAGATACAGGAGTATGGTTTTTAACAATAATTTGTTACAGCGATGTAGAGAAAGTCATGTGAATAGAACACATCATAAATTTCTTTCTCTACACGTACTATGTTCATAGTGTATAGAGAACGTATTGCATTTCACCCAAGAATTCGAAACCGAGATTTCACGGAAATCGCGTTTTAGGATCCCCTGTATCCAAAATAAAACATTTTGGAAAATGGTCCGTGTGTGTTTGTCTCTAAGAACACCATAACTCAACACAGAAAGTCAGTAAAATACCTAACTTGGAATTTTAGTTTAATATCTTCCAAGGATGCGACATGAAAATTTTGAGAAAAATTTAGAAGGATAGTTTAGGGTGGGGGGGCACCCTAAACTACCCTTCTTTACACGGAAAACCTTTCGAAAATTTTGATTTCCTCAAAAACGGCTGCAAACATTTTGATTAAAATACCGTTACAGACATTTATATGGCAAATAAAATGTATATTTTGAATTCTCTGAGAACAGTCTCTAAAGACCTGAATTTATTCATTTATTCTGAATGAATGAACTTTTCTGAATTTTGCGTTACTGGTAAACCGTAAGAGACAGACAGAAACTTACTACACAAAAATGTAGATCTCGTTATAACACACAATTTATGTCATATAGTTTTTTTTCTTTTCTTTTCTTCATGGAATTGACCATTTCTGACATATTCCTTTTGTTTGTTACAGATACCTAAACTTTTCTCACACGGAAAGTTGTAAACTCTTGGCTCTGCATAGAAACGGATTTCAAACACAAAGAGCTTATAAAAGATTTGACTAATGTTTTAGCCTACATTTTATTTCCCTTGTTTTCCTTCTACTTGCAAGGAAGCAAGTAATTGAACAATATCTGCTAATGTTTATCATTAAGTAGAAGAATGTGGTTTTTAATCTATTACAGCGATGTAGAGAAAGTCATATGAATGGAACACAAGATTTTTTTACTTTCTCTACACGTAGGTACTATGTACATAGTGTACAGAGAAGGTATTGTATTGCATCCAAAATTTCGATATCGAGATTTCACCTGAAATACATGTTTTGGGACCTCCAGAATAAAAAAAAAAAAAAGCATTTTTAGAAAAATGTCCGTTTGTCTGTATATTTGTCTCTCTGTGTGTCTGGTGTGTGTATGTGTGTTTGTGTGTGGGCAGCATAGCTCAAAAACGAAAGTCCTTTAAATACCAAATTTGAGTTCATTATCTTCCAAGTATACGACACGAAGATTTTCAAGAAAATTCCTCCACACCAAACTACCCTTTACATGGAAACAATTTTCGAAAATATTGATTTTCTCAATAATGGCTCTAACAATTTTGATTAAACTCTCCTATATTTAAAATATTACATGACAAATAAGAATTTTCTTTGAATAGGCTCTGGTGACCCTTTTATTCGGGTAGATTTTTATTGAGTTTTGCATAAATGGTATACCGTAAGAGATACACTAAAACATAGATCTGGATAAAACAGACAATTTCTGTCATCTACATTTTGTTCGTGGAGTTGGCCGTTTTCGAGATATTCTTTACTTTTTGTTTCAGTTTTAAATTACTTAAACTTGTCAACAATTAATTCAATGAACTTTGAAAATATTAAATTACAATTGAGGTATATAGATGCTAAGACTTCCTGAAACCTTATTGAAACCACAAAGGGATAACAATTAAGCACTTTTTAAAATCTCTAAGGCTATTTTGCTAAGCATATGTAATAACCAATATCTGTTTCTGGAATTCAAAAACCATACGAAATTAATTCAATCAACTTTGAAAATATTGAATTACAATTGTAGTACATCGATGCCAAGACTTGCTGAAACCTTATTATTACCACAAAAGGATAAAAATCCCAGACCTCGTTTGTGATGCTTTGTACATAGTTAACTTTTAAAAGTGTTGGAGTACATTCAGGTCTCTTTAGATTTAGTTTATCCTCCGGTTTAAACATTGTGTTTATCTAAATATAATAATAGTAACAACAACAAGAATGGTTTTAGGCCACTACAAAAGACAAATATGAACTGCTGTCTGCACGCCACTGCTTCACGGCAGTTTAATGTAATGGCGCTACTGCATGCAGTACAACGCTCTTGATACCAGTATAACCTATCGCCTCACAATACACAATACTAATTATTGGGATACTTAAAATGATTGCTATCTTGTCCATATATGGGTCTAATAGGCCCATTAGTTAACGTAGCCCCTTTTGTGAGAAAGGAAGTCAATCCATGGCTTTATAACTTTACTGATCTTGCAGGTGTGTCCACGAAAACAACCATAAAAAGCAATTTTCGAGTTTATGATCAAGTTCGTATTTTCTTTCATAAAAAGAAAATACCAGACGTATAATGTGCGCCATATGTACTAGCATCAGTTTGATATTTAGGTTCGACTTCCGAACAATGTGCGTATTTTATCACGCTTAAATATAGCGTTGTGATGATTGTGGGTAATCTGATGAGAAGATCCTTACTGAGAAACACAATTACAATTATTGACTGGAACAATATAAATGTTGCTTTACTGGCTTCATTTCGATGATTTGATACTTTGCATTGTGGCTCATTTTGTGTCCATTTCAACTCCATTTATTGACATTTATAACCATACCACAAATCGGAATAGATATTTAGGATATACATTTGTTTATTATTCTATATTTTTACTTTCTCTATACGTATATGTACATAGTGTATAGAGAGTGCACCCAAAATTCGATACCGGGATTTCACCGGATTTATGTTTTGAGACGCCCTAAATAAACAAAAAAATTTTTTTAGAAAATATCCGTGTGTGTGTGTGTGTGTCTCTGAGTCGATCTGTCGGTGTGCGTCTGTGGACAGCATAGTTCAAAAATAAAAAGACTGTTGAATATCAAACTTGGTATTTATTTCTTCCAAGGATGCGACACGAAGATTTTCAACAAAACCCCCCACACCGAACTACCCTTTACATTTTCGAAAATTTTGATTTTCTCAAAAATGGCTCTAACGATTTTTATTAAAATGTCGTATATTAAAGATATTTACTTGACAAATAAAATGTATATCTTGAATTTTCTAAGAATAGCCTCTGAAGACTACTTTATTCTGGATGAATTTTGCGGAATTTTGCATAACTGGTAAACCGTAAGAAATAGACAAAACCTTATTTGATAGAAAGTGTAGAGTGTGTTAAAACACACATTTTATGTTAAATACATTTTTTTCGTGGAGTTGGTTGTTTTTGAGATATTCATTTTTATTGGTTTCAGCAATAAAATATTTGTGGGGGAATTTGTCAACTCCTGTCCATACAAACAAAGGAACTTCAGTCACATAGCAACCAGCTTTTTACTGTCACTTTAACCTACGGTACTCCCTTATATCGCTTCTACTTATAAGGAAGCAAGTAATAAGACGATTTCTGCTAATTATTTCTCGATTAGCATAAAGTAAATAGAAGCATAAGCTTTTTAACAATAATTAGCTGTAGAGATGTAGAGAAAGTCATGTGAATGAAGCACATCAGATTTTTTCCTTTTATTTCTTTCTCCTTGGTAAATTCTCTTGTTAACAAAGATGATTTTTACTTTCTCTGTTTAATACATTGTAGGTAGATAGAGAAGGTATTGCATTCCACGCAATAATACGATACTGGGATTTCACTGGAAGTTCACGCTTCCGCAGTTTAGGTCCTCAGAATCCCCCCTCCCCATTTGTTTTCTGTACACGTACTATGCTCATCGTGCATAGAGAAGGTATTGTATGTAATCCACCCAAAAAATTCGATACCGAGCTTTCATTTAAATACACTTTTAAGGGCCTCTGAATAAAAAAAAAACATTTTTATAAAATGGTCGGTATGTGTTTGTGAGTAGGTTAGCATAAGCTCAAAGAGGCCGCGCCGTGGTCGAGTGGTTAGACTGTTCGCCTCTCACCTAGACGGGCTGTATGTAAGATTTGTGGTGGACAAAGAGGGGCAGGGTCGGGTTTTCTCCGGGTTCTCCTCCTAAAAAATGGTTGTAACAATTTTCGTTAAAATACTATATATTGAAGGCATTTACATGAGAAACTGTATATCTTGAATTTTTTAGGACTTGCCTCTGAAGACCTCTTCATTGTGAATGAGTTTTGCATAACTGGTATACCGTAAGAGATGGACAAAACTTACTACACGAAAAATGTAGGCCTCGTTAAAACACACAGTTTAAACATATTACTTTTTGCAGTTTTAACCATTTCTGCGATATTCCTTTTTATTGTTTCAATTTGAAGCTGCTTAAACTTTTCTCAAACGGGAGGTCATCTTTCATTTCATCTCTCTTTTGTTTTACTCCGGCCCTGCAAAATCTAATTACAATTGTTTCACATAACGACTAGTTTTTAAAAGATTTGACTATCGCTTTAGCTTAGTGTATTACCTTATTTCCCCTCTAAGGAACTAGTAGAACTATTTCTGCTAATGTTTATCTCAATTACTACTCTGTAGATATAGGAATAATCTTTCGCAATAATATTTTCTAAAGAGAGTCAAGTGAATGAAACACATCAGATTTTAGAAAAAGCTCCTAGTGCGTACGTACGTGCGCGCGCGCGTATGTGTGTGTGTGTGAATACAACTTTCACACGGCAAATTTTTCGAAAATGTACATTTTCTTAGAAACAGCTCTAACAAATCTGATTAAAAAACGGTGCAAATATTAATCATATTTACATGAAAAATAAAATGTACTGTTATCTGGAATTTTCTGGCAATTCTCCATAGACCTCTTAATTCTGGATGAATTTTGCATAACTGGTAAGCCATAAGAAATATACAAAGCTTACTGCACAAATGTGGGATTTCCCATTAAAGCACAGCTTATGTCATATAGGTACTTTTTTGTGGAATTAATTATTTCCGAGATATTCCTTATTTTTGGTTTCAATTTTAAAATATTTAAACTTTCTCAAATAGAAATTTGGAATATTCTTGCCCCCTTTTTTTTTTTTTTTCATTTGTATAGCGGGGGCTTTGACTTATGAAACTATAGGTTCAGAACATTAGGTTAATCAATTTTATATTACTAAACACACGCACATTCACTCTCACATTCAACATGTCGGGAGTTCAAATCTCGCTTAGGATGACTTACTCAGATAACGTTTTTTTTCCGGGGTTCACCCTGATACTGAGATAGCGAATGTGGAGAAACTTTAAGCTACATGTACCCCGAAATCATTTGAGCGTCAGTGCCCCAATTTCATTCATCGTCCGACATGACCAACCAGCTTAAAGGACGTTAAACTCAAAAAGAAATAAGTAAAGTAAAATTAAAGTCTAGACTAATCTTCCTAGAAGTAAAATATATGATGATATACTTGCTTTGAGCGATTATTTTTTGGATAAATTTATTTTTAGGTTATTAAAATATTTAATTTTATATTTTGCAGACTATCGTTGTTTTCTTATAAAGTAAACATTGTTAATAACTTTATTAAGATTGAAATGTATTGTTTTAATTTTACTTATTTTATATATTGTGCAGTGTAGCATAAATCCAGTTTAAGTTTGCGTAGTGTATATGCCAGTGTAGGTGGCGATATTGCATTTCTCACTTGACTTAGTTCTTAAGAAGCAAGGAGCATTTAAATTGTTGCTTATTTAATAAGAAAATAAACAAAAAGAAGAAACTTAAATTATATTGATAATTATTATAACTATCCCTAATTTCGTTTAGTTTTTGCATTATTAATCAGGTGTAGAAGAGATTGATTTAAATTGCAAGGATTATTGAAGAATATTGGAAAACAAATACGAGACGGCTATAAATATTCGGCGTACGGAGTTACTCATCTTTAATTAAGGTGCTATGTGAAACAACTGAAATTCTGTTTTCGCTTTGCATGGTCGGAGTAAAACGCAAGAGAGATGAAGCGGAAGATGACCTCCCGTTTGGAAAAGTTGAAGTAGATTTAAATTAAAACTTACAAGGGATGTCTCACAAACAGTTAATTCTCATATAAATATCTGTAATAAAGGTATTTTAATCAAAATCGTTAGAGCCATTTTTGAGAAAAACAACATTTTCAAAAAATCATTCCATTTAAACGGAAGTTTGATGAGGGGGAATGATTTTGTAAACCTTCGTTTCGCATCCTTGAAAGCTACTAAACTTAAATACCAAATTTAGTATTTAGTGGTATTTTCGTTTTTGAGCTATGCAGTCCACACACAGGCATTTTTCAAATCAGGGCTCCCAATGTATTTACGGTGAAATCTCGGTATCAAATTTTTGGGCGGAATACAATAGCTTCTCTATATACTTGTATGTACGTAGTATATGAAGAGAAAGTAAAAAGTATCTTGATTTCATCACCATGAACACGACCATCAGCTGCTCCTACCGAATAAAGGGCAACGCAGCAGTGTGAGAAATATGTATTATTTTAAAAATCTGTGGAACAATTTTGTGTATGTTACTAGCGAGAAAAGCCTTTCTATAATATTACTTTACATTGTGGCAATGCCGCCACATATTAGCAACCTGGATCAGATATCCCCTGCAAGATAAAGCAGCATTGCACAACTTTGAAAACTTTTTCAGACTTTCTCTACATCTCTACAACAAATTATTGTTAAAAAGCTTTTTCTTCTATTTACTTCGTGCTAATCGAGAACAAATTAGTAGAAATAGTCTTATTACTTGCTTCCTTATAAGTAGAACCGAAATAAAGAGTACCATAGGGGTTTCTCTATATTTAAACTCCTTAAAATCTGCCATACAAACAGACTATCGGATAGCGGAGAAGTGTGTGAATTTAAAGACATAGCAAGAGAGTGATCCTATATATGCGTAATACGTGGTATTTTATTTACGTTCAGTTTAAGATAATCTCAAATCCACTATATACGAGGTTCGTTTTTTTTTCAACCTCCGATAGGCTATAAATAAAAGATAAGTTCATAGAAAACAATGAGTTTATTACTAAAAGTCTTGTACACTTATGGTTATTTTTCAACATAATCACCGAAAATATTGAGACATTTATCATACCTGTGCACAAGCTTTGCAATACCCTCTTCAAAAAAAAGTTGCCGCCAATGATTTCAAATGAGCATTGACGTTGTTTGAATATCATCGTTGGTTTGAAAGTGCTGCCTCCTAGCCACGTCTTCAGTTCAGGGAAAAGTTGAAATTCGCTGGGTGCCAGGTCAGGACTGTACGGTGGATGATCGACAATGTCCCATTGAATTGTTCAAGGAGCCGACGTGTTGTGCCAGCAGTGTGTGTTCGAGCGTTGTCATGGATCAACACAATTCCTGAAGTCAGCATTCCTTTTCGTTTGTTTTGAAAGGTTCTCCGCAAACGTCGTAAAATACGAAGATCTTCAAAACAGCGTCAATGCCCTTTTGAAATCGTTGGCGGCAACATTTTTTGAAGCGGGTATTACAAAGCTTGTGCACAGGTACGATAAATGTCTCAATATTTTCGGTGATGATGTTGAAAAGTAACGATATGTTATATATATAACATACAAACCTTCCCGTATTACTAATTATGTTGCATGTTATTTCACTTCCACCAAAAAATCCAACTTAGTATTGTCTTATTTGTTTATTTATTTGATTTTGGTTAAACGTCATAAAAATCGTCTACCTTTAAGAGGCTTGCAGTTGCCTAAATGATTGTGCTTCACAATTTGAACATCACTAACCCAAGAGCTAGAATAGTTTTAATAATCTCTAAAAGGTAACTCAAATCATCCTAAAGTTGTAACAGTTGTTCATTAATTTCATAAACTTGACTAACTACGTTAACGTATAAGTAATTTTCTATTTACGATCGACATACTGAGAAACAGTGCTTTGTTAGTAGATACCTGTACTAGATATCCTTCTCCTAGTTCAGCAATTTTGAAGGGAAACAATTCATAATTGTGTGCGAGGTTGTACATTTAGTAGTGATGAAACATAACAGCTATTTTGAAACAGTTTCATCAACACAACAACTATTTGAAACAGTTTCACCAGTAAAACTGTTTCATAAAACACTTGTGGAAATTGTGTTATTCTTTCATGTACCGCTTCCCTGCAACAGACCCATGCAACAATAACAGTAAAGCCAGAATAGTTGTAATAGTTACTATGCGATTGTTGTGTTCCATAACGTAAATATTTTGTCATTGCTTCCAAAAGTGCATCTTTATACCTTGAAGCACGCGATCTGATATCGCGAAATTCGTATGTGCTAAACAAATTCATTCCCTCTCGTTAACACGTAAAATGGTTTGATTCCGCAATTTGATAATTTCCTCTTCAGTACACCTAGTGAGTGGTTGCATTTGGCGCATTGTGATTTAACGATGGGCTGTATTTATCTCGATAATATTTGGTGGTATACAACGTGTCTGCAACAGTTTTGCAGCGAAACAGTTTAAGGCATTTTTGTTGCAGGAAATTTTATTTCGAAACTGTTTCTTGGTTGCAACAGAAACAGATTAAACTTTTCCCATCACCAGCATTTAGGCGCGGCTGGTAACGTTCCCAGGACTGACATGTGGTACGCCATTCAGTAGCCCACTTGTGCCCTGAACTGCGTTAACCTTGACACCACCATGAGCCTGTGTGACCACTGGGGCCACGCAAACACGCTGCTGGATCGTTTCGAGATCTGTCGCTCTTGAACAGTTTTATGCAACAGGTGCAGACTGAGGGCATCCGGAGGAATTTTTTCGAGGGTAATTACATGCAGGTACCAGTATTCAGATGACCCTCGTATCTGCAAGAGGTGATATCTTAGTCCTTTTATTTAATATTTGTATCTTAGAGTATTTATCTATTCTGTTTCTTTTCTCTCTGCATGGTCATGTTGTTTTGCCTGGTATTAGTCAATTTTGTCCAGGATATTACAAATTTTCAGTTCATCTTTAATGGCATAGGTATTCCTCGCAGAAATCGAATTTCCCCTCCTTCTTCTTCTTCTTCTTCTTCTTCTTCTTCTTCTTCTTTTCTTCATTAACGTCTATTTGTCAAGAGTTCAGTGTTCAGAACCAACATGCAGTGTAAGTGTAGGTACAACCATTGTTTTATAGGATTTTAAAGTTGTTACAATTTTTTTTTTTTTTTTTGTGTAGTTTAATGTCCTTTAACCTGGTTGGTCAATTTGGACGATGAATGAAATTGGCGAAATGATCCTCAAATGATCTCGGGGCCCATGGAGCTTAAAGACATTCGTCTTATCAGGATAAGGGAAAACCCCGAAAAAAGTCTTATCCGGGTAACACTCTAAGCGAGATTCGAGCTCACGACCTTTCGAATGTGAGGCAGACGGGCTGTTTCAACTCTTGGTTTCGTAAGTAATGTATCTCCTATACAGCAATGGAAAGTTACTAAGTTTCATATATATATCAAAATAATGCTATTTATATCTCAAGTAATTAAAAGAAGTGATTTACCTTGCATGACTTAAATGGGAAATTTGTTCCTCTGAGACTTCATTTGAGAGTCATGCTACACCAATGCTATACCACCCGCCGCTCTTGCACAAAGGGGCATTTCTCATAAATACTTCCATTTTAGTAGATTAGAGAAGAATTTGGATTAAATATCCGTATCAAACTCTTTGGAGTTTAGTGCAGTGTTCCCGTTTTACTTTAGGTAGTGGGTCAAGTTGATTACCTTCATGATGTAAATGAAAATAAGGAAAATGTACATTCTAGAGCTGTGTTTCCCAACCTTTTGAAGTTCACGGCACCCTTGGGAATAGCATTAAACACCAGGGGCACCCTTCCTTGAATTAAAAGAAAATTAAGCTTAATATGTTAATTTATTGAAACATTATATAATAATAACGTACACCATTACATAATACGGTAAACTTTACTACAATTACTGAGTAAAAATACATCAATAAATTTTGTTCGATTAATGATTAGTGTGAAACTTGTGATTGATGCTTAGAGCACAATATGTGATGTTGGGTCTTACAGTTGACAGTGAAACATGCAAATCATCCTCAAGGTTATTCAGTCTATTTCTTGCATTGCATTTTATTGTCACCATAGCAGAGAAGGCTTGCTCGCATAAATAGGATGTTGAAAAGGGCAAAAGTGCGTTAATTGCTTTCTTCATTAAGTTAGGGTACTCCTCCCTCCGTTGAAGCCAAAAACTAGGCACCGACGCCTCACTCTTGGGTGAACTTACCTTTGAGTGTGGAATCAGCGCAAAGATCAATAAATTCATCTCGTTCGCAAGCAGTGAAATCTATTTCCTCTGCACTATATACGAAATCAAATGGTGAGACAACCCAGTCGAGATTCGTAGTGGAAATAGTTGGAAAGTACGCATCTATTTCATCTTGCAATCTTGATAAGTGATCACAAATGCGGTCTTTAAGTTTACCCAGATGACCGCATGTGAGATTTGTGGTGAACAAAGCTGCGCTGGGGCGGGTTTTCTCCGGGTTCTCCGGTTTCCCCCGCCATCGCATTCCACCGTTGCTCCATCATTCATGTATCATCAGTGTCACCGCCTGCGGTGCCATAAGTAGTTAAAGCGGGCGTTAAACACTACCAAAAAAAAAAAAAAATGTATCTCCTGCCACATTAAGAAGAGATGGAAAGTTCGACAAATCTCCTTTTTGAACTGCAGACTTCCAAGTTAAGTTTTCTTTTAAAACCTTTCATTTTATTGGTTGAAACATTCAGTTCATCGAAACATTCAGTTCATTCAGATTATGAAAAATATCTGCCAGATACGACAGTTCAAAACACCAAGAATCACTTAGTAAGAGCTCATGAAATGTGTCTTGATTTTCATCCTTAAAAAAAGTTTTTAGCTGTTCTTTAAGTTCGAGAAACCGGTCCAATACACGACCCCGCGACAACCACCTTACTTCTGTGTGAAGTAACAAAGAGGTATGAGCTGCATCCGTTGCGCGACATAACTGTTCAAAAATTCTGCACTTTAAAGGTCGAGACTTCATATAGTTCACCATTTTCACAACTTGGTTAAACACTTCAGCAAAATCTTCATTACACGCTTTCACGACTAATGCCTCTCTATGCAGAAAACAGTGAGTTATAATAATGGATGGATTTTCATTGAGAGCTCTGGCAGTAAAACCTTTAATTTTCCCAGACATAGATTGGTGTACCATCTGTACATATACCACAACAGTCTTTCCATGAAAGACCATGGTCATTGAGATAGGAATTAATAGAAACGAAAATATAATGGCCTGTGGTTGTAGTCTCCAGCGGTCTACAGAACAGAAACTGTTCACTAATATCTTTTTCATCAATATATCTGATAAAACCAAGGAGTTGCGGTTTGTCACCAATATCAAGACTCTCATCTACTTGCAAAGCAAATGTTCTATACGTTTTTATTTTCTCCGTGACTTGTTCGTTGATATTGCATGACATTTCAGATATCCTGCGGCTGATTGTGTTGTTGGACAGAGGAACTTTCGAAATTTGATTAGCTGCTCCTTCGCCAAGTATTGTTGAAACTATAACTTGACATGCAGGGCCAATGATTTCCTCTCCAAGAGTATGAGGTTTCTTTTTTTTAGCTATCAGTTCTGCTACTTTAAATGAGGCTTGAAGAGCAGTATCACCTATGGTCATTCTCTTTACCATTCGCACAGCTGTTTTCTTCTCCCCTTCTAATATATGTGAAAAATACATTACACTTTTCTGTGACACACTAGGCTGCTTTGTTGTAAGATGCCGCTTGAGTTTGCTAGGTACCATGACCTCGTTGCTAAGTGTTTCGCCACAAACTAAACACACAGGGATAGGGTTTTCCTCGTTGTTATTCCACTTAAATCCATACGCTAAGTAACTGTCCTGGTATGTTCTTTTCTTTCGTTTGTCTTCTTTATGTGGTGAATTCGACGGTCTGGGAGAACCTGAAAGATTTGGCTTCTTAAAGCAAGCAGTAGGAGCCGACTGTTCACTTTCACTGTCCTGGCGTTTACGTTTAACAATGAACTTATCCATAGCTAAACACTGTGAATCAACGCGAGGAAGACAACTGAAAGCGCCAAGCGGCGTACACTTTTATATATTCATGTCGAAGTCTCGGGAAAGTTCGTGAGGAAGCGAGTAGTCTCGGGAATGTTCGGCAGGGTATAGCTGTAATGCCATCTGTGGGATACTAGTATAACTGAATTATTGAAATGAATCGACCACTATCACCATCTGCCGTGCATGAGAGTAATTGATTTGACTTATTTTATTTCAAAACCTTACAAGACTTAAGGCTTCAGCAGAAGGTATGTTTTTTTTGTTTAACTCAATATCTCGCGGCACCCCTTAGCCAATCACACGGCACCCTAGGGTGCCGGGGCACACCGGTTGGGAACCGTTGTTCTAGAGGTTCTCATCTTATTTTACTTTCTCTACGTAAAAATAGTAGTATTTTATTATTAAGTTTACAATAGTACAATATTTGCGTCACACAGTCACGTGGGTCGGGTGACCGTACATGCTGTCTAAAAACACTTGAATTTAGAATATTAGCTACATATCTATTTTATATATTTTAACAACATTAGAAATACACACACAAACACATACATACACATTCTCGAGCGCTACGACAACAGCACAATAAAATAAAGAACACTCTGATATCATACACACACACACACACACACACTCACACACACACACTTGCACTCACAACTACACCACGTATTCACACATATAGGATGCTGAAACACCAAATAAGACAGTACAATACTTAAACAAACATTTTATCTTCCATTGTGTATGTACCCAGGCTTGACCAGTTTTAGCTGTTTAGAATCAAATCCCAGAATGCTGTCCTTCGTCTGTTTGAAGCTAAAAATACTTCTGGCAGTAATTTTTTCCTAATATCCTCCATCTGCACGCAATCTGCCAAAATATGCGTCCAGTCTTCCTGATCCCCACATAATGGGCAAATCCTCCTACCAGTTTCATCAACTACCTTACGGATTTTCCACCCTCCCAACTTGAACCACACTATTCCCGACCTTTGTTTCGTACCAAACTTTAACATATATGTTTCCTTACCACCACCTAATTTTTATTTCGTTTTGTAACTGCAATGACGAATTTTTTCTACACTCATATCCTATATCCTGCCTGTTTATATAGTATAGTTGTCTTTTTACTTTATTCACAACGTTATAACTATTTTTGTTACCGTTTGCCAAATATCATTTAAGCCAATCTTTGATAATCCCTGTTGTAGCCCCGCCGCCCACCATTTTGGATGTTCTATGTTATTTATCTGATGCCGATAACACATTGCTCTTAGAGTTGTTTGATCACCTTTAATTATTCGCAGCCAGTATCTAACTACACTTAATTTAGCATATTCAGCATCTTCCCAGCATCCTACCACACGAAGAAAACCGTAATTAGACGTACCCCTCCCCAGCATTTTCAGAGAAAGGTCTCTGTGTGTGTCCGTATGTCTGTGAACACGATAACTCAAAAACGAAAAGTCGGAAAAATACCAAACTTTGTATTTAACATTAGTATCTTCCAGGGATGCGACACGAAGATTTTGAGAAACCCCGCACCCCATACTACCCTTTACATAGAACAGTTTTCGAAAATTTTGATTTTCTTAAAAATGGCTATAACGACTTTGTTTATATTAAAGATATTTATCTGACAAATAAAATGTATATCTTGAATTTTCTCGGAATGACCTCTGAAGACTACTTTATTCTGGAATTTTACGGAATTTCGTATAACTGCTAAACCGTAAGAGATGGACAAAAACTTACCACACAAAAAATATAGAGCACGTTAAAAAACACAATTTATGATATATACATTTTTTTTTTTTTTTTTGTGGAGTTGATTGTTCTTTAGATATCCCTTGCTTTTGGTTTCACCTTTAAAAAACTTACTTTTCTCATCCAGGAATTTGTCAACTCGTGTCCATACAAACAAAGGAACTTTAGTCACATAGCAACCAGCTTTTATCTATCACTTTAATCTTAAGCTAGGTAGTTACTCTCCGTAACTAATCTCGGAGTAAAACATAGACTCCACCTGACCATACTCCAAAAAATGCGTTTCAGAAAAATGTACGCGTGTGTGTCTGTCAGTCAATGTGTGTGTCTGCGTTTGTGTGTGTGTGTGTGCGTGCGTCTGTGGCAGCAAAGCTCAAATATGAAAAATTCGTTAAATGTCAAACTTGGCATTTAAGTTCATTATTTTCCAAACATGCGACACGAAGATTTCCAAGGTAATCCTCCCACCTTCAACTACGCTTTACATGGGGGAAAAATCAAAAATATTGATTTTCTCAAAAATAGCTTAAACGATTTTAATTAAAATGTCGTACATTCAAAACATTTACATGACAAATAAAATGTATATCTTGAATTTTCTGCGAATAGCTTCTGAAGACATCTTTATTCTAAAAGAGTTTTGCGGAATTTTACATAACTGGTAAACCGTAAGAGATAGACAGAAACTTACTTAACAAAAAATGTAGAGCTCATTTAAATACACAATCCATGTTACACACATTTGTTCACGGAGTTGACCGTTTTAAGATATACCTTGTTATTGGTTTCAGTTTTAAAATACATTTATTTTTCTCATACAGGAACCTATCAACTCCTGGCCACGCAAATAAACGGATATCAGTCACATAGCAACCACATTTTAAAACATTTGACTGTCGGTTTAGCTAGTCCATTCATTTACTTCCCTTCTACTTCTTAGAAACTAAGTAATTGGACCATTTCTGCTAATGTTTATCTCTATTAACATGAATTAGATAGAGGAATAAGGCTATTAACAATAATTAGTTTCAGAGATGTAGAGAAGGTCATGTGAATGGATCACTTTAGATATTTTTTTAAAATTATTTTTTCAAACCTTGCCCTCTTGAAGAAATCAGTTGTGTACAATTCGTACTTATTTGCTCGACTATTTTTGGTAACAATTTCAAAGGTTTTCTCCCCACTGCTTGCAAATTTTGTCAGTCTGCCTAATGCATTTCTGAGTTGTATGTGTGTGTGTATGTATGTATGTATGTATGTATGTATGTATGTATGTATGTATGTATGTATGTGTGTATGTATGTATGTGTGTATGTGTGTATGTGTGTGTATGTATGTATGTGTGTATGTGTGTATGTATGTGTGTATGTGTGTATGTATGTATGTGTGTATGTGTGTATGTATGTATGTATGCATGTATGTATATATGTATGTATGTATGTATGTATGTGTGTATGTATGTATGTATGTATGTATGTATGTATGTATGTATGTATGTGTGTGTATGTGTGTATGTATGTATGTGTGTATGTATGTATGTGTGTATGTATGTGTGTATGTATGTATGTATGTATGTATGTATGTGTGTATGTATGTATGTATGTATGTATGTATGTGTGTATGTGTGTATGTGTGTATGTATGTATGTGTGTGTATGTGTGTATGTATGTGTGTATGTATGTATGTATGTATGTATGTATGTATGTAGGTATGTATGTGTGTATGTATGTGTGTATGAGTGTATGTGTGTAAGTATGTATGTATGTGTGTATGAGTGTATGAGTGTATGTGTGTATGTGTGTGTATGTATGTGTATATGTATGCATATATGTATGTATTCTCTGCAATTGAGTACTGCACGGTGGCAGAGTTAAATGTACAGAATTTAATTACAATAATAATTTTACAGTTAAATTAAGAATAATAATACAGCTAACTTATTAAATATACATTTTTTTAAATACCTAACTACTTATTATTCAGTGTAGCAACACTATGTCAATTACTAGCATGTTTATAAACAGCTACTATGAAACCTGAACACTAATTCCATAGAACAGTTTTTGAGATCTTTAATTACTTCACAATGTTTACTTAAATTTATTATCTAACATTTATTCTCTTCAAATTATCCCTAAACTTTTTTAAGGTCAGAGGGCAGCCGCTGAAAGGCTGCTCCAGCCAATTCATTCCATTCTTCAATGGTCCTATTAACAAAAGAAAATGTCCTACGTCGCTTCGGTACCTTCTAGGCTTAATGTTATACAAATGACCGTTTTGTCCGTGGTATGCCGGGTTTTCTAAACTCGCTGTAACGTCCAGTATAAGCTTTAAATAGTGCGACTAACCTGTGTCTTTTACGCCTAACTTTTAGCGGCTCCCATTTGTTCTTTTCCCCTTTCGTAAGCCCAAAATCTTTACCTCTCTTTATGAAGTTTACAACCCTTCTCTTACCTTTTCCAGCGAATCAGTTTGATTTATCTTGTATGGGTTCCAGCATGCTACTCCATATTCCATAACTGGCCGCACTTAGGCAATTTCCCTGGACTTTGCTCTTCACCTCCTCAGTATTCCCATTAGAAAGTGCAATGTCTTCCACTTTTGTAGATGTAGAATTTATGTGATCCTCCCATACGGCATTACTTGACAAGCACGCTCCCAAATATATGCAGCTGTCCATCTGTGGAATTTGTTTCCTGCCCATATGATAGCTAAGAATAACATTCTCCTTAGTTTGACTAAAAACAATTGACTTACTTTTCTAACATTAATTGCAATGTAGTTTGTGTCGGCCCACCTATATATTTCATTTACGTCATCCTCAAGAGCGATCTCATACATGGTATTTTGAATCTTATTGGCAATAATACAATTTTCTGCGAACAATCTTATCTGACATTTAATATTTATAGTAATATAATTAAAAAAGATAAATATCTGATCTGTTCCATTCACATGACTTTCTCTACAAATCTGCAACAAATTATTGTTAAAAAACTGATGCTTCTCTTTACTTCATGCTAATCGAAAAAAAAATCAGCAGAAATAGTCTTATTACTTGTTTCCTTGTAAGTTAGAAGCGAAATAATGGAGTAGCATAAGGTCAAAAGCTGTTTGCTATGTGACTGAAGTTCCTTTGTATGGACAGGAATTGACAAATTTCTGTGTGAGAAAAGAATAAGTTTTTGAAGCTGAAACCAATAACAAGGAATATCTCAAAAAACGATCAACACCACGAAAAAAACATAAATGAAATAACTGTGTGCTTTATCGTGATCTACATCTCTATCTCTTACGGTTTACCAGTTGTGAAAAATTAAATAAAAATCATCCAGAATAAAGAGGTCTTAAGAGGCTATTCCCAGAAAATTCAAGATATACATTTTATTTGACATATAAATATCTTATGTATAAAAGATTTTAATCAAAATCGTTAGAGCCATTTTTGAGAAAATACGAAATTTTGAAAAAAGTTTCATGTAAAGGGTAGTTTGTGGTGGGGGATTTTTCTCAAAATCTTCGTATCGCATCCCTGGAAGATTCTAAATTTAAATATCAAGTTGGGTATTTTACTGACTTTTCGTTTTTGAGTCATCGTGTTCACAGTCACATGGACACACGCACACACGCACACACGCGGAACTTTTTTTTGAAAATACTTTTTTTGGATACAGGGGACTGTAAAACTTAACTATATTTACGATGAAATCTCGGTATTGAATTTTTGGGTGGAATGCAATACCTTCTCTATAGACTATGTACATAGTAAGTGTAGAGAAAGCAAAAAGTAACAGGTAATTTGTCATAACATTAATAGATACAACGACACCGCTTTACACAGATACAATTTTCATCGTAAGAACCAAAGGTGATAACAATCGAATGTTTCTCATTTCTGGTAAGAGTAGCTTATATTAAAATCTATATCTTGAGCGTCAGCTGTCCAAAAAGGCACTTGTAAACATACAAGATAACAATCGCACAGTGACAACAGGATGATGCTTTATCTCTTGCCCACAATTTCCTCACAATGTTGTTTACACTTCTTCCATGGAAATGAAATCCGTCATAGCAAAATATGGAGATTCCGTTCGGAGGAAATCTTATCACGTAGTCTAGCACTGTAGGTGGGTGTCATAATCATGATTGTCAAAACGCAAGTAAATTATCAACCTTGTTGCAATAAAAAACTATCAAGCGTTCAATTGTATATATATAAAACTCATGCGTAATGATAGATTTTCAACCTGTCAGAATTTGGGCTGAACTACAGAAATTATATAGACTAGTCTATATATTACATATATAAAAAACTGATGTGTACCATTCACATGACTTTCTCTATATCCCTGCAACAAATTATTCTTAAAAAGTGTATACTTCTATTTACTTTATGCTAATCAGAAAAAATTAGCAGAAATAGTCTTATTACTTGCTTCCTTGTAAGTAGAAGCGAAATAAGGGACTGCCATAGGTTAAAGTGATAGTCAAAAGCTGGTTGCTATGTCAATGAAGTTCCTTTGTTTATATGGATAGGAGTTGACAAGTTCCTGTATGAGAAAAGTATACGTTTTTCATAGCAGAAACAAAAAATAAGGAATGTCTCAAAAACGACGAACTCCAGGAAAAAAGTGTATGTAACATAAATTGTGTGTTTTAATGTGCTCTACATTTGTTGTGTGGTAAGTTTTTGTCCATCTCTTACGGTTTAGTAGTTATTCAAAATTCAGTAAAATTCATCCAGAATAAACCACTCTTCAGAGGCTCTTCCCAGAAAATTCAAGCTAAACATGTTATTTGTCAAGTAAATATCTTTAATATAGGAAATTTTAATCAAAATCGTTAGAGCCATTTTTGAGAAAATTGAAATTTTTTAAAAAAGTTCCATGTAAAGGGTAGTTGCGGGTGGGGGGATTTTTCTCAACATCTTCGTGTCGCATCCCTGGAAGATACTTAACCTAAATACCAAGTTTGGTATTTTACTTACTTTTCGTTTTTGATTTATCGTGTTCACAGACACACGGACACACACACACGGACCTTTTTGTGAAAATGCTTTTTTTTTGGATATTGGGGACCCTAAAACATATATTTCCGTGAAATCTCGGTATCGA
Source organism: Hymenopus coronatus (assembly GCA_030762935.1). Lineage (NCBI taxonomy): Eukaryota > Metazoa > Arthropoda > Insecta > Mantodea > Hymenopodidae > Hymenopus > Hymenopus coronatus. Next base: position 164,488,678 of record CM060881.1, read on the forward strand.
ATTTTTGGGTGGAGTGCAATACCTTCTCTATACACTGTACATAATGCGTATAGAGAAAGTAAAAATCTGATGTGTACCATTCACATGACTTTTTCTATAACCCTGCAACAAATTATTCTTAAAAAGCTTATACTTCTATTTACTTTATGCTAATCAGAAAAAAATAGCAGAAATAGTCTTATTACTTGCTTCCTTGTAAGTAGAAGCGAAATAAGGGACTACCATAGGTTAAAGTGATAGTCAAAAGCTGGTTGCTATGTCAATGAAGTTCCTGTGTTTATATGGATCGGAGTTGACAGGTTCCTGTATGAGAAAAATATAAGTTTTCATAGCAGAAACCAAAAATAAGGAATGTCTCAAAAACGACGAACTCCACGAAAAAATGTATGTAACATAAATTGCGTGTTTTAACGTGCTCTACATTTGTTGTGTAGTAAGTTTTTGTCCATCTCTTACGGTTTAGCGGTTATTCAAAATTCCGTAAAATGCATCCAGAATAAACTACTCTTCAGAGGCTATTCCTAGAAAATTCAATATATACATTTTATATGTCAGGTACATGTGTTTAATATAGGAAATTTTAATCAAAATCGTTAGAGCCATTTTTGAGAATATCAAAATTTTCGAAAAAAGTTCCATGTAAAGGGTAGTTGGGGGTGGGGGATTTTTCTCAAAATCTTTGTGTCGCATCCCCGGAAGATACTAATTCTAAATACTAAGTTTGGTATTTTACCGACTTTTCGTTTTTGAGTTATCGTGTTCACAGACACACGGACACACTGACACACGGACACGGTCAGACGGACACACACACACACACACACACACACATACACACACACGGATCTTTTTGTGAAAATATTTTTTTGGATATTGGGGACCCTAAAACATATATTTCCGGTGAAATCTCGGTATCGAATTTTTGGGTGGAGTGCAGTACCTTCTCTATACTCTATGTACATAGTGCGTATAGAGAAAGTAAAAAATGAATCGCCGAAATGTACGTACGCGTATCACTACTGAACGACTGCACCAAATTGAACAATTCTTTATTTGTTGTGTTCATTATTGTCACGACAAGGGTTGTAGAAAAGAAAATGTTTTTAATAATAATACAGAATAATTTTAAAGTCTCATAATATGAATAATAACAGTGCCAAGGGAACGCATTTCAAATAGTAGCCGCCAGATGACAGTGGTACCACGGTTATTTTATGCTAAATGACTAGTTCTGCTATATTTTCCCTCCCCATTCAATGTTAAGGTAACGCAACAGTTTATCGAGGCAATGACGCAACGCAGCAACGAAATTCAAATACATTTGTAAGTATTAACTGTCCTTTCCTTACTCCTATTGTTTAAAATAAAAAAGCAAAGAAGCTTTCCTGTACGCGAACACCTAGAGTAAGTACTTATTTATTTGCCGCTAGATGCCCTTAGTAGTATTTTCCCTCCCCATTTAATGTTAAGGTAACGCAGCAGTTAAGTTCAAATACGTTTTTAAATATTAACTGACCTTTCCTTACTCCTATCAATGAAAATAAAGATGCAAAGAAGCTTTCTTGGTTGCGAACACCTAGAGTAAGTACTTTTTGGCTGAATCATAGAAATTAAATAGACGAAAATAATATAACATTTTAACATACATATCTCAATATCTTCACAACCAGCATGAACTAGCAAAATATTGAGAACTATAATGATGAGTCACGTACCTGAATATATAAATAGTAATAACAATAATAATAATAATAATAATAATAAGCAGACAATAACTATTCTCCCAATTAAAGCACAAATCGTAATTGCTAAAACTGGTTAAACACATTAAAAATAAACTTTCGCTATGTTCATTTTTCATTAAATAAACGTGTTCTACTTCATCTTGGTTTCTTCCTCGCCATTTTCGACTCCCAATGATGATGTCATCTTTTCTTCAGTTTCCAGGTTTCCTTATTCGTTGTAGTAATGCAATGCTGCTTTTGGTAGTCTATTGCTAGGCATTCCATCCAGCTGTTGTGTCCATCTTTCCTTAAATGTATTAATTATGCTGTTTAATTCTGTAACTTTAATTGCCCACGGATACTTATATTTCACTATTTATCCTTTTTATTTTGTGTGTCCTAGAAATAGGGCAAGATTATTTACTTCGTGCCCAATTGCAACTCTGAGGAAAATAGGCATTCTGAATGGTATGCACCTGTGCCATATATAGGTGTCACAGCAATAGGTTTCTATCATTCTTGAGCAAAAAAAAAAAAAAAAAAATTCTGATGTATTCCATTCACATGACTTTCTCTACATCTTTGCAAAATATTATTGTTCAAAAGCTAATGCTTCTATTTACTTCATGCCAATGGAGAAGCAATTAGCAGAAATAGTCTTATTACTTGTTTCCTTGTAAGTAGTAGCGAAATAAGAGAGTACCATAGATTAAAGTGATAGTCAAAAACTGGTTGCTATGTAACTGAAGTTCCTTTGTTTGTATGGATAGGAGTTAACAAATTCCTGTAGGAGAAAAACAGAAGTTTTTCAAAGCTGAAACAAATAACTAGGAATATTCCAAAAACGAATAAATCCACGAAAAAGTGTATATAACATAAATCGTGTGTTTTAACGTGTTCTACATTTTTTGTGTGTTAAGTTTTTGTCCATTTCTTACGTTTTAGCAGCAAGTTTTTATTTCAATCCTGGAAGTGTTATTTCAAGTAACGGAAGTGACACTTTAGTGTTACAAAGTGCTGTGTAGGAAATGTAAATTATGTTTTCGAACCTGAGGTCAACTAATGTTACACAGTACTAAATATAATACAAAGGAGGAAGAGTCTTTCAGCATATTGTTAAGTTACACAATTGTAAAACAATCCAGTAATTGAATGAACTTATTGTTATCTGAATTTTCCAGGTAACTCAGCGTGTGCTTCAGGTAGCTGGTCCTGCATCAGTTGAAGCTGACACAAGTGATCAGGAAGACGCTATTTATCTTTAAAGAATGCTGAGATCATCAATACGCAGACCACAGAATCAGAATTCTTGTTTGTTTGTTCTTTCTACACCCCGTACAAGTGCTATGGTCATATCGGAGATTTAACAGAAATATTGCTGTTCTTAGTATTATGTGATCCTTTTTTTTATCGTCTTTAATTTATTTTCACATTCGTATTCACTACCAGACTTTATGGAGGGAAGCGAAAACTCCTAAATAGAGAAAAATTCTTATCCACAGCCAGGAATCGAACCTGGGACCTCCTGGTGATGTCAGCTCGCTGATCGCTCTACCGCGTGGGCAGTCTGAAGTTAATGCTTTATCGTGGAGCAAAGTCTCTCTGAGCTAGTGCCTAAGATGTTAGCTTATAAATGCAAAGGCTAAAGGTTCGATTCCTAGTTGCAGTTGTAGTTTTTAGTAACTGTAATTATTATTTGTGAAATATAGTTAATATGTTAAAGTAGTGTTCCGCAGCGCCGAAGATCTATAAAAGGTGGAAAAGAAAGAATGAATGCAAAAAAATTCTTTTTCACGAAAAATGGAGCGCAAAGAAAAGTAAGCAGAATCTTTTTCCTAAATGCACTTTGTACCAGTAATGGACCATTAAACAAAGTTTATGAGAAAACAAATTCATCGGGTACCTTCTCATCACGTGATTTAGTAGAAAAACATCCAACAGGAAACAAACTTTCTACCAGCAAAATAGAAGAAACAAAAAAAAAAAAAAAAAAAAAGAAAAAAACCAGCAAGTGAGAAATTTCCTTCTATGTGATCTGGATATAATAGAAACTCTTCACAAATTATGTATTTGGAGAGTAAGCACTCTCTTTATTAACAAAAGTGTAAAGAAATTAATCAGAAAACAGCAAGTCTGACAACATAAGTACACACGAATTTGTTGCCAAGACTATAACTACTCCTTTTTTAAGTCTAAAAAGAATAGTGCTCATTTTACATTAGATATGAAGCTGCTCAAGTGGAAGAAAAGAAATAACTGGAACCCAAGTATCTTCTAATCATAAGCAAATGGGACAAGAAGCCAAACAAAGGAAAGTAAATGATAAACCAAGGGCTTCCAAAGAAGAAACGCTTGTTATAGCAGCTTTCGACATATATGGTATATTACAAATCGCAAGTAGTGAAGATGTCCTGATGTACTACAGTCGAAAGCTTTGTGCTGCAAATTAACAGTGGGAGCTCCAAATAATACACACTGTTACATCTGGCATGAACAGAAAAGTAAATGTGAAGTTGTGCTTACTTCTTTCTGACTAGTCTGCCACAAACATCAAAGGAATACCTGTGATGGTTCAAAATCGAAACCAAAATGTTGCTGCTCTTTGGTCATATGTCGTTCAGATCACTAACATTAATGTTATTGAACAAAAGTTCCTCGGGTCTATTCATTCTATGCTGAAAAGTGACAATATGCCAGAGTGCCATTGAGAATCGAAGGAGATTAATATTTGTCTACAGTTGCATGATTTGATAAATATCTTTCGATCTGCTCGCTCCGTGAAAAAAGTAGAACTCTGCATCCTATAATGTGAAAGAGCTGTGAAGTTTGATTACTTTATTGATATATCAGGTATGTCCAGAACGATACTTTGCAACAAAACTAAGGACAGTGAAGAGAAAAGAGTAAACTAGTTGAAAATAAAATGCTTAGATAAGAAAATGAGAGCCCTGGAATTATTCTGAAATACAGGTATGCATTTCAAGAGATATTCGCAAATAAACCTATTTGAACGAACACCTTCTATTAGAATGCCTATTCTCCCCAAGGAGTATAAAACTCCCTTTCCTATGTCTGACTTAAAATATAAGAATTTGTTGTCACTATGTGATAAAAGTGTAATCCCATTGGAGTTTCAACCATAGTATCGCTCCTTGCCACGTTCAAAAAAGTGGAATATAGAATCTCTCAGAACCAAGTATCAGAAATGAATGTGAACCTGAAGGGTAACACAGTAATAAATTTGGTTCGGAGTAAATTTAATTAAACAAAGGACAAAGCCGTTTTTTACTTTCTCTGTACGTACTATGTACATAGTGTATAGAGAAGGTATTATATTGCATCCAAAAATTCGATACCGACATTTCACTGAAAATACATGTTTGGACATCCCAATAGTTCAAAAAAGAATTTTTAGAAAAATGTCCGTGTGTGTGTCTGTGGGCAGCATAGCTGAAAAATGAACAGACCCTTAAATACCAAACTTGGCATTTAAATTTGGTATCTTCCAAGAATGCGACACTCCCAACTAGTCTTTACAATGAGACATTTTTTTGAAAACTTGACTCTTATATTTAAGATATTTGTGTGACAAATAAAATGTATATCTTCAATTTTCTGGGAATAGCCTCTGAACACATGTTTATTCCGGACGAATTTTGCGGAATTTTGAATAAATAATTCGTAAACCGTAAGAGATAGAGAAAAATGCACCACTCAAAAAATTGAGAGCTCCTTAAAACACTCAATTTATAATGTATACCTTTTTTTCGTGGAGTGATCGATTTTGAGATATACCTTGTTATTGGTTTTAGCTTTAAAATACTTATACTTTTCTCATACAGGAATTTGTCAACTCCTGTCCATAATAATCAAAGGTACTTTATTCACATAGCAACCAGCTTTTAAAAGATTTGACTATCGATTTAACCTATTGTACACCCTTATTTCCCTTCTACTTACAAGGAGGCAGGTAAGTCAATTTTTACTTTCTCTGCACGTACTATGTATATTTAGTATAGAGAAGGTATTTTAATGCACCCAAAAAGTCGATACCGAGATTTTACCGGGAATACATGTTTTGAGACCCCTCAATAAAAAAAAAACATTTTTAGAAAAATATCCGTGTGTGTGTGAGGGCAGCATAGTTCAAAAACGAAGAGACCGTTGAATACCAAACTTGGTATTTAAGATTGGTATCTTCCAAGAATGCGACACGAAGATTTTCAAGAAAATTCCCCCACCACCAGCTACCCTTTACATGGAACATTTTTCGAAATTTTTTATTTTCTTAATACTGGCTCTAACGATTTTGATTAAAATATCGTATATTAAAGATATCTACCTGGCAAATAAAATGCGTATCTTGAATTTTCTGGGAATATCCTCTGAAGACTACTTTATTCTGGATGAATTTTACGGAATGTTGCATAACTGCTAAACCATAAGAGATGGACAAAACTTACAACAAAAATGTTAAAACACACAATTTATGTTAGATACATTTTTTTTCGTGGAGTTGATCGTTTTTTAGATATTTCTTGTTTTTGGTTTCAGCTTTGAAAAACTCCTGTTCATACAAACAAAGGAACCTCAGTCACATAGCAACCAGCTTTTGACTATTAGTTTAACCTATGGTAGTCTCTTATTTAACTTCTACTTACAAGGAAGCAAGTAATACGACTACTTCTGCAATTTTTTCTCGATTAACATGAAGTAAATGGAAGCATAAGCTTTTCAACAATAATTTGTTGCAGAGATGCAGAGAAATTCATGTGAATAGAACACATCAGATTTTTCTTGATTAGCATTAAGTAAATATAAGAATAAACTTTTCAACAATAATTGATTGCAGAGATTTAGAGAAAGTAATGTGAAGGGAGCACATGAGTTTTTTTTTTTAATTTGTTCAAAGTAATCAGATGCTTCCTATCCAGGTTTTCAATTTCATGGATTACATCCAGTTTCAAAAGTGGTTGCAAACTAATGCAGAACCTATTATACCACATTTTCATTATCCACACTGAAAAACAACATGTTTATAAAGTTACTAATGTGTCTAGAAAAAGAAACTGTAAAACAGAGACAACAGCTTATACATTTATCGTAAAATTAATAACGCTTTATTCTATAATCCATTGGTCTACCTATCTCCTATAAAATGTGTTTTACTCTTCATCGAAGTCACTTCGTCCAATATTTTGGAAATTTTAATGAATTTTACAGCTATTTTCAGAAAAAAGGTTTAAAATTATATTTGACATACGTAATGATAAAAACATGTACATATACGTAAAATGTGTTTTAAGTTTAGCATAATGTTATAACGGGAGTATAGAATCAAGCCAAACTTTAAAATCGCTGAATCTCAAAACATGGATTTTGCACTTAGTATTTCTGCCAGAACGCCGACGATTTATTGTCTGCTTTAATGAGATCTACATTTTTACTTATACCATACATAGTGCACAGAGAAGTATTGCACTCCACTCAAAAATTCAATACCGAGATTTCACTGGTCACCTGTATCCAAAAAAAAACAAACATTCTTTTTAAAAAGGTCCGTGTGTGCGTATGTGTGTGCGTGTGAGTGTGTGTGTGTGCGTGTGAGTGTGTGTGTGCGTGTGTGTGAGTGTGTGTGTGTGTGTGTGTGTCCGTGTGTCTGTGAACACGATAACTCAAAAACGAAAAGTCGGTTAAATACCAAACTTGATAGTTAAGTTTAGTATCTTCCATGGATGGGCCACGAAGATTTTGAGGAAAATCCCCCCACCCCCAAACTACCCTTTAAATAGAAAAAGATTAGAAAATTTTGATTTTCTCAAAAATGGTTCCAATGATTTTGTTTGAAATACCGTATATTAAAAATATTTATATGCCAAATAAAATTTATATCTTGAATTTTCTGGGAATAGCCTCTAAAGACCTCTTTTATTCTGAATGAATTTTGCGAGATTTGCGCAACTGATAAACCGTACGATATAGACAAAAACTTACTTCACAAAAAATGTAGATCACGTTAAAACGCACAAGTTAGTAATATACATGTTTTTCGTGGAATTGACCATTTCTGAGATACTCCTTGTTGTTTGTTTCAGATTTGAAAAACTTAAATTTTCTCACACGGAATGTTGTAAACCGTAAGGGATAGAAAATTCTTATTACATAAAAAATTAGATTTCATTAAAGCACACAATTTGCCTCAATACAATAGTGGTGCTGGTGTTAATGGTGCAAATCATATTTTTGTGGCGTTATCTATTTCTCAGATATATCTTGTTTTTCCTCAACTGGTAAAGCTCTTTCTTTTCTCCCTCGTCGTCTTCCGTCGTCTGGACGCAACTTGCTAGCCTCTGGTTTCCAAGCACTCAGTTTCAGGAACCTGTGGGAGGGTGATGGATCTTTTTTTGGGCGTAAAAATCCTTAGCATGGCTTCCTTCGGAAGGGAAGTAAAATCTTTAGTTCTTAGCCGTTGGTTATTCCGTTGAACCTCAAGCCTTATAGAGATCTCTGAGCTAGGGTTGCCAAATCTCCGGGCGCCGCCTGGAGTGCCCGGGTTTGGAACGAATTCTCCGGGTGTGCGTGCCAATGACTTTAATCTACGGGCTTGAATGTCACCTTACTCAGGAATAATTTTTAATAACTTGGTTCGAATGTTAATTTCTAATTTAACAAACCGCTATGTTTCTATTCTTATTCTGGCAACTTTTCATTGTTGTGTCTGTGGTATTCGGCTCAACTTGTCAGCAGTTTACCGGGAATTATTGGAACGCTCGGATCGTGAGTGGATAGACTACCATTACCTTTCATAATTCAGAATAGTTATGGTTTGTTTTTCTATGAAAGTGAATAATAGCAGTGAAATGAAGAGGCGATATCTAAGTTCGTTCCGTGAAGAATGGTTGCAGACTGGTTTGCAAAAAGTTGATAGTTACGAGTGTATGAGTAAGTACAGAATATGCAGCACCTATCTGTTAAATATGACGCCGTGAATAAACTTTACAATCAGAAAGATACAAAGCGAATATTATCACCTAAAAGCAAAATCAATGTCTTCTTAAATTCTTACCAAAACAATTTTCTGCACAAGATGACAAAATCACTGCAACGGAATTACTTTGACTTATCATGGTGTGAAACACCACCATTCTTACAGTTCTAGAGATTGTGGCAATCCATATGTTTTCAGAGACTCTTCCGTAGCAACAGAGTAAGATGCGGTCGAATTAAAAGCGAGGCCTTAGTAAAAAATCTTATGCGTTACACTCATATGACTTTCTCCAACTGCTCTACAAACTTCTTACAAAATATTGTTCTTTCTACACAATGCTAATCGAGATAAGCATAAGCAGAATGTCCTTATTACTTAGTTCCTTATAAGTAGAGGGAATATATATACAAGGGAATGCACTAGGCTAAAATAATACTCAATTGTTTTTAAAGCTGTCGTTATGCGATTATCATTGCAAATTGCTTCTTTACTTGGGCAGGAGTAGTACAAAATAAACAATCTGATGTGTTACACTCACATGCCTTTCTCTAGCTGCTCCACAAAACTCCCACAAAAGATTACTCTTCTTTGTACACAATGCTAATCAAGATAAAACTTAGTAGAATGTTATTACTTAGTTCCTTATAAGTAGAAGGGAATAAGGGAATGCACTATGCTAAAGTGATTGTCAAATGCTTTAAAAGCTATCGTTATGCGATTGTCGTTGCAAATCACTTCTTTGCTTGGCCAGGAGTAGAACAAAAGAAAAACAGACACTTCCTGTGCGAGAAAAGTTTAAGTACTTATCAATTGAAACCAATAACAAGGAATATCTTGAAAACAGTTACCTTCACAACAAAAACGTAAAGGACAAAAATTGCGTGTTTTGTCATGAGGTATATTTTTTGTGCAGTACGTTGTTTTCTATCTCTTACGGTTTAGCAGTTAAACAAAATTCAACACAATTCATCCAGAATAAAGAGGTCTTCAGAGGTTATTCCCAAAAATTCGAAACATACATTTTATTTCGGGCATAAATAGCTGTAATATACGGGATTTTAATCAAAATCATTAGAGCTATTTTTAAGAAAATAAAAATTTTCGAAATTTTTTCCATGTAAAGGGTAGTTTGTGGTGGGGGAATTTTTTTTTGAAATTCTTCGTATCGCATCTTTGGAAGATACTAAACCTAAATACCAAGTTTGGTATTTAACGGTTTTTGTTTTGTTTTGGGGCTATGCAGTCCACAGACACACACACACACAGACAGACACACACACACACACACTCACATACACAAACCTTTTTTTAAAAATGCTTTTTTTCGGACTCAGGGGACCCCAAAACATATTTCCGGTGAAATCTCGGTATCAAATTTTTCTGTGCATTACAATACCTTCTCTATCCCTATGTACATTGTACATATGGGGCTAGAGAAAGTAAAACGGACTCTTCCTGTCAGAGAAAAGTATAAGTACTTCACAACTGAAACCAATAACAAGGAACAACTCGGAAACGGTTACCTCCACAACAAAAAAGTAAAGCACATTAATTTTATTCTGTGTTTTGATGAGATCTACATTTTTGTGTAGTAAGTTTTTGTCTATCTTTTACGGTTTAGCAGTTAAACAAAATTCGGCAAAATTCATCCAGAATAAAGAGGTCTTCAGAGGCTATTCCCAAAAAATACAAGATATACATTTTATTTGGGATGTAAATAAATTTCAAATGCGGGATTTTAATCAAAATTAGAGCCATTTTTAAGAAAATCAAATTTTTCGAAAAATTGTCCATGTAAAGGGTAATTTGTGGTGAGGGGATTTTCTTGAAAATTTTCGTGTCGGATCCTTGGAAGATAGTGAACTTAAATACCAAGTTTGGTTTTTAATGGATTTTTCGTTTTAGAGCAATGCTGCCCACAGACGCACACACGGACATTTTACTAAAAATGTTTTTTTTTTTTTTTTTTTTTTTTGATTCAGGAGGTCCTAAAACATGTATTTCCTATGAAAGCTCGGTATCGAATTTTTGGGTGCATTACAATACCTTCTCTATACATAGTACATGTAGAGAGACTAAAAATGTGCTTCTGCCTTTGCTAAAGAAAAGCTACTCAGCGAATTAAAGCAAAGTGTTCCGTTTTCATTAAGTTCATACTCTTTAAAGTTAATTTTAGTAAGCTAATGTTATTATTAGTAAGTTAATTTTATTATTAGTAAGTTAATTTTAATAAGCTAATTTTATTATTAGTAAGTTAATTTTATTATTTTAGTAAAACTTGTGACCGTAATAATACAAAATATCTGTTGAACAATTTCTGTTCCCATTTACTGAAATATCCGTTGCCCGTTGGTTGGCCTCCGAGCCTGCCTCGAGTACATTCTGAGCAAAATTAAGCGGTCTTTCACGTCCAATATAGAATGAGACGCTGAGAACCATAGAGTTAAAGAACAACCATAAATAAAACTCAATTTAAATTAATTTCTCCCTCGATGTCATGCTAAAGTCTTGGAATTTCAAAGCCATAGTGTCAACATCTGAGTATCGTTTTGCGTATTGTATCCATCAAATTTTGTAAAAGTTGGTTTAAAGTTGAGTTGAAAAGAATTAGATTGAGGTATTGTAGGGGGGGGGTAGAATGTATGCCTCACATTCAGAGATCCCGAGTTCGAATCTCATTTAGGATGAGTTACCCGGATAAGGTTTCTTTTCCTTCTCCTGAGAAAACGGATGTCGAATAATTTTAAGCTTCATCTGAAATAATATTCGAATCATTTCACCAACGTCATATAAGCATCATTTCACCGATTTCACTCAAATATGAGAAACCAAATTAAAGGACATTAAGATACAAAAATAAAAAATCTAATGCATTCCATCCACGTGACTTTCTCTACATCTCTGTAATAAATTATTGTTAAAAGCCATTCTTCTGTCTAGTTTATGATAATCGAGATAAACTTTTAACATAAATTGCTTCCTTGTAAGTAGGAGGGAATACACTAGGCTAAAGTGATAGTCACATATTTTAAAAGCTGATTATCATGTGGTTGAAATCCGTTTCTATGCAGGGCCAAGAGTTTACAACTTTCCGTGTGAGAAAAGTAAGCATTTTAAATCTGAAACAAACAACAAGGAATATTTTAGAAATGCTCAATTCCACGAAAAAAACATGTATGACATAAATTGTGTGTTTTAATGCGATGTACATTTTTTGTGTATCTCTTAAGGTTTATCAGTTATGCAAAATATAGCAAAATTCACCCAGAATAAAGAGATCTTTAGAGTCTGTTTCCAGAAAATTCAAAATTTACATTTTATTTGCAATATTTGCGGTATTTTAATCAAAACCGTTAGAACCATTTTTGAGAAAATCAAAATTTTCGAAATTTTATCCAAGTAGCTGAGGGTGGGTTATTCCTCTTAAAATCTTCGTGTCGCATACCTGGAAGATACTAAACTTAAATACCAAGTTTGGTATTTTACCTACTTTTTAGTTCTTGAGTTATTTTGTTCACAAATACACGGACCTTTTACCAAACATCCTGTTTTTAGGTACAAGGGACCCTAAAATGTGTATTTTCAGTGAAATCTCGTATCGAACTTTTAGGTGGATAGCAATACCTTCTCCACACACTAAGTACATCGTACGTGTAGAGAAAGCAAAAAAGTTAGATAGAATGATAGGATGTATATAAGCTTGAGCAGTGAAAGTCATGTGAATGCAGTACATTAGATTTTGTTATATGATAAAATATTTTGATAAGGCACAATACTGGTGACGATAATATTTCTTAAAGTTGTTGAAAACGTATATGTTTATCTTAATCCGTCTATCTTCTGTTCATTATCTCGTAGGAAATAATTATTATCGGTAATTTGGCTTGTATACAGCTCGCAATTATTTCTTACAAAATGGTCAACAGATGAAATCGAAGTCGTTTGTCGTCCGCTTATCTTTACGAGCCTTTCTTCGGGTCTCGCTACACAATGGCAGGCCTCCATAGAGTAACAGTAGCCACGGTGTGGGTACTGTGGCGTCATAGTTCTAAATAACTAGATGGCCATCAGAGATAGTCTTGACTTTATTAACAGCGTCGAAATGAACTACACTATAACTCGCATTCGGGAGCCGCACCTTTGAGGCCGTTAATTATGTCTGTGAGCGCGCCCCAACCCACTCAGAAGCGACCAATTAGAACAATTACCCGAGCGAGATAGATCGATTGTGTGCTTGCTTCGAGTATTCGGTATCCAGCTGACGTGTTGTAATGTGATGGTTACACCATTCCGATTCCTATCTAAACCACGAAACTTGATTACAAAATGACTTAACCACGCCGAAAACATCGTTTTTGATACTTGTTTGTCACGTTTATTCGGAAAGATCTGACAGCAGATAGGGAGGAACTGTCTTTTGCCTTGAACGTGGAACAGATTCTAAGTTATTTTTCTTCAAAACATTTAATGGAAGTAAAGCGTAGCACCTGTTTTATAGGAACATTATTACTTAACAGGCGCAGCTTTTCTTTACCATCGCCAGAAAATTTTCAGAATGATCAAAAGTACGTAGTTTGTGAAACTATATTGATTGAAGCGGAAGTTTTAATGGAACGTAGAGATGGACGAATGATAGTTCAGGTCCGGATCTATATCTCATTCAATTCCATTCCACGTAGGGAACCAGTCTGTAATGCTCTCAAAATTTTCCTTAACTCTACGTCTATATCTAATTCCATTCAACGTAGGGAACCAGAAAGTAATGCTCTCAAAATGTACTTTAGTTCGCAGTGTTGGACTAAAAATTTTAGTATGCCGCAGCGACAAGCATGTTCCCATGAGTTATTTTTGCCACATTTTTACCAAAGTCGTTAAGGCACGAACCTAACTGAAGTCTTCCTGACTGGTGTTTCTTCTGTTTTCCCTAGCTCTAATAATGGGCAAATACCGCGAACGTTTCTTTCATCACTACTATAATGAAATTTTAACAGTATTTATAATCTTATTTCTGCTGGCCTATGTTTCTTTTATGATGCAATAATTAGTCATGTTGTCTTTCTTTTCAGGGTATTGATTATAGTATTTCAACAAGTAATTTCAAAATTCTTATTTATATTTTACCCAATAATTTCGCTAATGAGAAAATTAAAAGAAAAAGGTTATATTTATTCCGCATTGTTGAAATGAACATTTCAGTAAAATTAAAATACCTACCGATTTTTCATGATCATTTCTGTTCTCCTACTAGACTCAAACACCTTAACCATGATGATATGGCATTAGATGTTCTCAGCACCAAAGTTATCCTTACTCTCGTGCTGTAGGTCTAAGTTATTTAGTCATATAGCTAAATTCTCCAAATTTCCTTTTACTCTCGTACTGTTGATCTAAGCTTTTCAGTCATGTTGCAATAGTAGCGACATTATCCAAAGTCCCCTTTAATCTCGTACTGTTGGCCTAAGTATTTCAGTCATGTAGCAATAGTAGCCAATATTCTCCAAAGTTCCCTTTACTCTTGCTCTGTTGGTCTAAGTATTTCAGTCGTGTTGCAATAGTAGCCAATATTCTCCCTTTACACTCGTACTGTTGGTCTAAGTATTTCAGTCATGTTGCAATAGTAGCCAATATTATCCCTTTACACTCGTAATGTTGGTCTAAGCTTTTCAGTCATATTGCAATAGTAACCAACATTCTCTAAAGTTCCCTTTACTCTTGCTCTGTTGGTCTAAGTATTTCAGACGTGTTGCAATAGTAGCCAATATTCTCCAAAGTTCCCTTTACTCTTGCTCTGTTGGTCTAAGTATTTCAGTCGTGTTGCAATAGTAGCCAACATTCTCCCTTTACACTCGTACTGTTGGTCTAAGTATTTCAGTCATGTTGCAATAGTAGCCAATATTCTCCCTTTACACTCGTACTGTTGGTCTAAGCTTTTCAGTCATGTTGCAATAGTAGCCAATATTCTCCCTTTACACTCGTACTGTTGGTCTAAGCTTTTCAGTCATGTTGCAATAGTAGCCAATATTCTCCCTTTACACTCGTACTGTTGGTCTAAGCTTTTCAGTCATGTTGCAATAGTAACCAATATTCTCCCTTTACACTCGTACTGTTGGTCTAAGTATTTCAGTCATGTTGCAATAGTAGCCAATATTCTCCCTTTACACTCGTACTGTTGGTCTAAGCTTTTCAGTCATGTTGCAATAGTAGCCAATATTCTCCCTTTACACTCGTACTGTTGGTCTAAGTATTTCAGTCGTGTTGCAATAGTAGCCAATATTCTCCCTTTACACTCGTACTGTTGGTCTAAGTATTTCAGTCGTGTTGCAATAGTAGCCAATATTCTCCCTTTACACTCGTACTGTTGGTCTAAGCTTTTCAGTCATGTTGCAATAGTAACCAACATTCTGCAAAGTTCCCTTTATTCGTACTGTTCATCTAAGCTTTTCAGTCATGTTGCAATAGTACCCAACATTCTCCAAAACTCCCTTTACTCTCGTAATGTTGATCTAAGCTTTTCAGTCATATTGCAATAGTAACCAACATTCTCTAAAGTTCCCTCTAGTCTCTCACCAATGTTACATCGCGCCTGGCGAATATTTTCATATTGTACATTTCTTTGCCATGGATGTTAACTTTGCAAAGTATTTAATTGTAATTGGCTTTCATGATAATATTCTTCATAGTTATTCCTATAATAATTGGAGGTTTTGGTAATTGATTAGTACCTTTTAAACACAGTATTTCCCCGAATAAGTAATATAAGTTTTTGACTTTTACCTCCTTCTATTATCTCATTAATTATTTATAAGATAGTAGATATTGATGTTTCTATTTCGAGAGCTGTATAATGATGTATCTCTAAATTGTGATAAGTTATGGGGGAGTGCCTCTATGAATAGACCGCTAGTTTCCCATCTAGACGCACAAGATTGAAACCCAGTGGAGTGTATGTGGAATTAACTGTGGACGAAGCGTGTCTAGGCGGTTAAAATGTATATCTTGAATTTTTTGGGAATAGCCTCTAAGGACCTCTTTATTCTGAATGAATTTTGCATGACTGGTAAATGGGAAGAGACAGACAGAAACGTACTACACAAAAATGTAGATCACATTAAAACACACAATTTATATAAAATACGTTTTTTTCGTGGAGTTGACCATTTCTTACATATGTTCTGTAGTTTATTTCAGTTCAAATTAGATAAACTTTCCTCATATGTAAAGTTGTATACTCCTGGGCTCTGCATATTTCAATCACATGGCAACCAGCTTTTAAAACATTTGACCATCGTTTTAGTCTAGTGTATTCCCTTATTTTCCTCCTACTTACAAGGAAGCAAGTAATTAAGAAAATATCTGCTTCTGTTTATCTTGAATATCATAGAGTAGATAGAAGAATATATTCTTAACATTAATTTGTTGCAGCGATGTAGAGAAAGTCATGTGAATGGAACACATCATATTTTTGACAGAAGTTTTTACTGGAAATAGTCCTAAGTGTGAACATAAAACTAATGATAATAAGTGGCCGAAATGAGAATTTGAATATAATACACTTTAAATAACAGGAAACTTTATTCAGGCATTATAAAAACCATTATAAAAATCCGACGTGTCCCATTCACATGAGTTTCTCTATATGTCTGAAATAAATTATTATTTTTGACTCGTAAGAGTCTTATCGCGACTGAAACATTGATACATTATGGTAACAACAATTATTACAGGACGTTTATAAAGATACATTGGAATATAGTACAAATTGTGTTACTTATGTTGGCAAACAGGTAACAATGAATAAAAAATTACAACTTTTGAAGTTTATATAGAGTAACATTAAATTGTACAGATATATTTAATGATCTATAATATATTTCTTACATTTGTGTGAATGAAAGCAAATAAAAGTTATGTTAATGTATATTACAATTTCAGCTTAACTGTAGATATTGATAGCTTTTAAGAACATAACGACATTTTTATACATTATTTACTACTATTATATCACCAGTGATTTTGTACTTTTTCCTCTGGGGATCGTAACTGCGGCATTCTGAAAGTATGTGAGACACTGTCAGTGGAGTATTGCAAGTTGAACACTGAGGTTGGGCATCTCTGGTAATCAAGTAGGCATGAGTCATTGTTGTGTGGCCAATTCTCAGACGAGTGATAATGGTTTGATGTTTCCTATTTAGGTTTTTAAAACAGCAGTGGAGGATCCTCTAAGTGTAGTTTACTTCTTTGATGTTGAGAGTATTCCAGGCATTGTTGATTTTAGTACGGATGTAAATGGAGAAGTCTGAATGGTGCACTGGAATGTCAGTGTTGCAAACAGGTTTCCGGTGATCAGTTTTGGCTATCTCGTCTGCTTTCTCGCTACCGTGAATTTGTTGGTCAGACGGAACCAATAAAGGATCACTTGTTTTCCTTGTTCTAAGGCCTGATTATCGCAAATTTGAACATTTTGGGTAAGATGGTTGTCTATATAAATATTTTGAGTTGCCATTAGGGCCGATTTGGAATCTGAAAAGATTATGAATGACTGATTCTTAGACTCTGTTATATACGAGAAGGTTTCTTTTATAGCGTATAGTTCACTCGAAAATAGAGGAACAGTCAGGAGGTTTTACCGTCTGAACTTGGTTTATTGCACATCCTACTCCATGAGCTGATTTTGAACCACCTGTAAGGATTTTTTCACAATCAGAGTGTGTACAAGACACTCTTTTAAAGAGTTGCTGATAAATAACTGCAGATGTTTGTCCTTTTCTGCAGGGTTCCATTTCTAGGTTAAGTTATGGTTTTTAAGCCTCCAGAGAGGAAAATCGTGAAGTCCGGTTGTTATTATCTTCGGAAGGTTGCTTAGTTGTTTCTTTAAGTAGTAATTAATTTGATCGTAGACCGGTAAAGATTTGAATGGATGCTGGAGTTTATCTCTTTTGGGTATTTTGGGAAATACATAGTTATAAGCATTTGAGTAGGGCAATCCAGCTATTTTCATTGCATACTTTAAACTTAAGTATTCTCGACGTACTTCAAGGGGAGATTCATCTAATTCCATATGTAAACTATCGATTGGACTAGTATGTTAGGCTCCCAGAACAATCCTTAAGGCTGCGGATTGTACACGGTCGACATCTTTAAGTAGCGAGGGGCTGGCTGAATTATACACTATTAAGACTTGGATCTTATTAATGCTTTATATGTCCTGTGAAGGACATTTATGTCGGATCCCCAGGTACTAGCGCAGAGAATTCTTAATATATTTATCATTTTTTACTTTATCTACCCTTACTATGTACAGGAGAAGGTACTAGAGAAGGTATTGCAGTCCACCCAAAAATTCGATACCGAGATTTCACCTGAAATATGTTTTAGAGTCCCCTATATAAAAAAAAAGCATTTACACAAAAAGGTCGGTGTGTGTCCATGTGCCTGTGAACACGATAACTCAAAAACGAAAAGTCGGTAAAACACCAAACTTGGTATTTAAGTTTACTATCTTCCAGGGATGCGACAGGCAGATTTTGAGAAAAATACCCCACCCCAAACTACCCTTTACATGGAACTTTTTTCGAAAAAATCGATTTTCTCAAAATGGCTCTAAGGATTTTGACTAAAATATCAATATTAAAGACATTTACCTGACAAATAAAATGTATATCTTGAATTTTCTGGGAATAGCCTCTGAAGAGTAGTTTATTCTGGATGAATTTTTCGGACTTTTAAATAACTGCTAAACCGTAAGAGATTAACCAAAACTTACTACACAAGAAATGTAGAACACGTTAAAACACACATTTTATATTATATACACTTTTTTCGTGGAGTTCGTCGTTTTTTAGACATTCCTTGTTTTTGGTTTCTGCTATGAAAAACTTATACTTTTCTCATACAGGAATTTGCAACTGCTGTCCATACAAACAAAGGAACTTCAGTGACATAGCAACTATCTTTTGACTATCACTTTAACCTATGTTACTCCCTTATTTAGCTTCTACTTACAAGGAAGCAAGTAATAAAACTATTTCTGCTAATTTTTTCAGATTAGCATGGGGTAAATAGAAGTATAAGCTTTTTAATAATTTGTTGCAGAGATATAGAGAAAGTCATGTGAATGCTACACATCAGGTTTTTTGGCAATCTGTTGCCAGTAATTTTATATGTGAAGATCAAGTTAGTCTTTTGTCAAATGTTAGATCTAGAATTCTCACAGAAATGACAACTTCAACCGTTTAGCCATTTATAAATAACTTGGGTTTGTTTCCATCACGTCTTGCTCTTGAAAAAGGATACATTTAATTTTATGCTGGGAGAATATGAACCCTATTTCACTGAACCAGTCTTGAATTGAGTGCAATGATTTCTGTAAAATATCTTGAGTTGTGGATGAGTTTCTTCCTGTATAAAAAATAAAAATATCATCTGCAAAGAGACATGATTTAGCTGGTGGTAAAACATGTTTCACTATTTTGTTCATTGCGACAATGAATAGTGTTACTATCAAGATTGATCCTTGAGGAACGCCATTATTTATTAATACGCTATGAGAATAGATAGACTGCCATTCACTCTGACTCGGATCTGTTGGTTTTGAAGGAAATTAGATATGAAGCTTAGCATGTGTTCATTTATATTTATATTTTGTAATACTTTTAAGATATACTTTTTGTTAAGTGTGTCATATGCCTTTTCTATATCTAAAGTGAGACACATAAGATGCTGGGAATTATTAAATGCCTCTTTGATTTCAGTTTCAAGAACAATTAAATTAGCAATCGTAGAGTGAAACTGGCGAAAACCACTTTGAGATTGGCTGAAAAAGTGGTTATTCTCCAACATCCATCGTAAACGTTTATCAAAAGCTTTTTCCAAGACTTTGCACATAGTTGATGTTAGCACATCCATTACCTTTTTCAGTTTGTGAACCATCCGTAAAGATACAGAGACTGGATGTGTAATCTGCAAGTTTTTCTTTACATAATTGTTGGTAGATTAGCTGATTGGTGGTTGCCTTCTTATGTTCGCTTAGATCTATGTCGACGGAGAGTAATTTCATTTTCCAAGGTTGATGTTTCAACTTTTGCTGTCTTGATGATATATTGGGGACTGCGGTATTCATTTCCTTGAAATATCTGTTTGCTCTGACGTGGAAAGGTAATAATGCGATTGTTGTGGAGGAAACATATCACGAAAAAGATTTGAAAAAAATAGCGGATGTATTCTGGATTTCGGTGTTGCTGCTATTTTGAGAGCATAGGTGATGCTTAATTGTTTTATACGATATTGTAGTGGAGTTAGTTGCAGATATGTCATAGGATAATTGTCTGGGTTTGCCTCCATTAATTTCCGCACCGGTGACATTGCCTCGCTGATTCTTGTTTTCTTAGTTTCTGTTTTTGGTTTTTTCTTTGTGAGTCTGTCGACTCTGTTGTTATTTGTTCATAGTTATCAGATGTGTCTTCCTGAAAAGATTCAAAGGAAGAGAACTCCTGTTCTCCTATTTGTGTTTTAGATGTACCACTTGTGGAATGTACACGTTTAAGGGGAGTGAGTGACATCTCTTGTCTGTTTTGAACGTTTTCGTTCGAGTATGCTTTTCAGTTGTAAAGGGATCCATAACATGCGGATGTTTAGCATGATTGGAGGATTCCGCGTTTAAATTTTGCTTGGTTACCATCTTTGTCTTGGAATCAGAGACAGCTGTTTGTGTGATTTCGTTTGTGTTTTGTTTCATGTTCAGGTTAGGTGAGTTAGCAGCACACAAATCTAATTCGTTTGTGCTTTGTTTCTTGTTCAGGTTAGGAAAATAAACATCACACAAATCTAAATCGGCAACTGTTGCCATATTTTCGTTGTTATCCTGAATTGTTGCTATGGGTAAAGCGTCGTCATTAGCGTTAGCATGGCACTGCCTTGCAAGGTGCCCTTCCTGTTTACATGTAAAACAAATTACAGTGTCTGATGAAAAATAGATCCAGTAGTTTGTACCTTCATACTTAATCTGTATCCTTTCAGGGAGCTTTTCTAGGTCATTAGGATTGACATACATTTGTCTCCTAAAACTTAGAATGTGTGTAAAACCTGGTTCGTTCATTCCTGCAGAATATGAACTATAGATGAAATGGGCTTAGCCCCTAGTACTGCGAGTTGCTGTTTTATTAGCTGATTGGGAATTGTTGGACAAACATTTGAAATAATAACCCTTTGCATTTTTGTGACGAGAGTTCTGATACTTAATGACACATTCTTTATGTTTACTTGTACAATTGTCTTATTAGCCAGATACATGCATATTCTTGCATTTGAAATGCGCGAAACAAATCTAATGCAACTTGGATCGATTAGTTTACCAATGGCTAAAACATATTCTTTTAGTGCGAATCTATAACAATGGCCTGATCTTTAGATGGTGTCATTTGTGTTACTGAAGCATACCTTTTAGGCTCATTTTAGCTGGAACTGTAGAAGCTACATCGTTGTCTTTTGTCGGTGAAATTCTAGAACCTGTAGGGCTCTTGTTGCAGCTTTTCCTACAGAGATAATGCCGCGTAACCTAAGGGAGGTTATTAGCCTCCTTTAAACTTAATTTTTCACTTTTAGTTCTAGTTTAACTGAACGAATTTAAAACCTAAAGTGTTTATTATTATAGTGCACATACACTAAAATTAACGAGCTATAAAGCCTGAAGACACTCAAAGTTGATATATTTATGGAGAGTAAATCACTTGTAAAACATTACCCTACCCATGTTTCTTTTGTTCTCCTGTAATTAATTATTGTTTAACACTTATTATTCTATCTGCTTCATGCTAATGGAGATAAATATAACCAGAAGTGGTTTTATTAATTTCTTTCTGGTAAGTAGAAGGGAAACAGGACTAGGCTAAAGCGATAGTCAAATATTTTAAAACTGGTTACCATGTGGTTGAAATACGTTTCTTAGCGTTGCCAAGAGTTTACAATTTTTCGCATCAGATACAACTTATATACTTAAAACTGAAACCAATAACAGCAAATATCTCAAAAATGGCCATCTCCACGAATAAAATGTGTACAACATAAATTGCCTTTTAATGAATTCTACATATTTGTGTCGTAAGCCGTTATCCATCTCTTACATGTTACCAATTATGCAACATTCAGAATAATTTATTCAGGGTATTCAGGAACTATTGCCAGAAAATTCAAAAATACATTTCATGCAAATATACCTAATATACGGTGTTCTCATCAAAATCGTTAGAGGTATTTTTGAGAGAATACAAATTCTCTAAATTTTTTCAATGTAAAGGGTACTCTAGAATGGGGGGATCTTTCTCAAAATCTTCATGTTGCAGCCTTGGAAGATACTAAACTTAAATGTTAGGTTCGGTATTTTACTTTTCGTGTGTTCACAGACACACGGACACAGACGCATCTTTTTCTAAAAATCTGATGAGTTCCATGCACATGACTTTCTCTACATCTCTGTAACAAATTATTGTTATAAGGCAAATACTTCTATATACTTCATGCTAATTGAGATAAACATTAACAGAAGTACTTTCTTTTGAGTAGGGGATAAATAAGTGAATACACTAGGCTAAAAAGATAGTAAAAATTGTAAAAAGCTCGTTGCCATGTGAATGAAACCCATTTCTTTGCATTGCCAGGTGTTGGCAAATACCCGTATGTGAAAAGTTCAGGTAATTTAAAACTGAACCAATAGAAACTAAAACAATATCTAAAAGATGGTCAACTCTACGAAAAAAATGTATATGACATAAATTGTGTGTTTTAACGAGATCTACAGTTTCTGTGTAGTAAGTTTTGGTCTCTCTCTTACGTTTACCAGTTACGCAAAATTCAGCAAAATTCAACTAGAATAAACATATCCACAAAGACTATTCCCAGAAAATTCAACACATACATTTTATTTGTGATGTAAATATGTATAATGTTCGGTGTTTTAATTAAAATTGTGACCGCCATTTTTGAGAAAATCAACAGAAAATAAAGAAGTCAAAGGAACCTGACAGACCTACCCCTGCTTCTACAAAAGAATTGAATATGTATCCATCAACTTCTACTCAAAAGTCAGCTAGACGTGATTAAAAACCAAATATAATCCTTATTAAAGCTCACTAGTAAGCATTGGCGTATCTAGCGCCGGTTTACAATGCATCACTGAGACTTAGTTATTTTCCAGAAACGTGGAAACTTGCGGAGATCATTGTTTTTTACAAACCTAATAAACCGAAACATCACTCATCCAGCTATCGACCAATTAAGCTGCTATTAACTCTGTCTAAACTGTTTGAAAAAATAATTCAAAAGCAACTTTCAAAAATTGTAATCTCTAATCACATAATTCCAGATTTTCAGTTTCGTTTACAACAGCAATCTTCCGTGATGTTGCCCAAGTCTTTGATAGAATATGACACAAAGGTCTACTACTAAAACTATATAGAATAGGAATACCAGATAATAAGGAGATTTTTAACATAACGGCCATTTCAAGTCCGCATAGATGGCTTCAAATCAATGATACAATCGTCGCTGGAGTACCACAAGGATCGGTTCTCGCACCGGTACTATTCAACATATTCACATATGATATTCCTGAATTTACATCCAAGTTCCCTTTTTTATAGATGCCTCTCTTTCACCATTAGATGAATGACTTATTTCACTATTGACGTGTTACACGTATTACACAAGAAGAAACAAAATTCAAATGTATTCCATTCACATGACTTTCTCTACATCGTTGTAAAAATTATTCTTAAAAAGCACATTCTTCTATCCGCTTTTGATAATCGAGATAAACAAAGGCAGAAATTGTCTTAATTACTTCTTCCTTGTGAGCAGAAGGAAAATAAGGGAATACACTAGACTAAAACGATAGTCAAAGCTTTTAAAAGGCAGTTGCTATGTGGATGAAATCCGTTTCTATGCAGGACCAGGAGTTTACAACTTTTGTGTGAAAAAAGTTTAAGTATTTTGCATATTTAACAAATGACACAGAATATCTAAGATATGGCCAGTTCAACGAAAAAAGTATATAACATAAATTGTGTGTTTTAACGTGATCTACGCTATTAGTGTAGTAAGTTTTTGTCTGTCTCTTACGGTTTACCAGTCACGCAAATTTCAGCAAAATCCTTTCAGAATAAAGAGGTCTTTAGACCTTATTTCTAGAAAATTCAAGATATACATCTTATTTGCCATTTAAATATCTTTAATATACGGTACTTTAATAAAACTCGTTAGAGCCATTTTTGAGAAAATCAAACTTTTTCTAAAAGTCTTCGTGTCCCATCCCTGGAAGATACTAAACTTGAATACCTTTTTTTGAAATTTCTTTTTTTTTTTTTGATACAGGGGACCCTAAAGCATGTATTTCCGGTGAAATCTTGGTATCGAATTTTTGGGTGGAATGCAATACCTTCTCTGTACACTATGTACATAGTACGTGTAGAGAAAGTAAAATGTTCTAAGGTTTTATCAAAACCTTAGTTATATGCATTTTCAGAATAAACAGCAACCTAGATGATCATCCCAAACCCCAGTTAAATAACTTGGTGTTCTTCCTAATTCAAGGATCACCAAACTATATCCATTAATTAAGAAACACTTCAAGATTGGGTCACTTCTTTACAAATCGTTAATTGAACCTCTCCTGACTTATGCAGCTCCTATATGGTCCACGACAAAACAAATCTGATGTGTTACTCTCATATGGCTTTTTCTAGCTGTTATACAAACAAACTTCTTAGAAAAATTATTCTTCTTTCTACACAAGCTAATCGAGATACACATTAGCAGAAAGTAGCAGCAGGAGCAGGAGCAGTAGCAGTAGCAGTAGTAGTAGTAGGGGTCGTGGTCGTGGTGGTTAAGGTGGCGGAGTATTAGTGGTAGTGGTAGGAGTAGTAGTAGTCGTCGTCGTAGTCGAATTCATAGGCGTTTCGTAGCGGTAGTATTTTATTAAGTTTACAAGAATACAATATTTGCGTCACACAGTCGCATGTGTCGGGTAACCTTACATGCTGTCGAAAAATACCTGAGTTTAAAATATTACATACATATACATTTTATATATCTTAACAATATTGGAAATACACGCGCGCGCGCACACACATACACACACACACAACTACACTACGTATTCATACATATAGATTAGTCAAACACCTAATAACTCTATACAATATTTACACAAATATTTTATCTCTTAGTGTACGTACTTCCATTAAGTATGTGCCCAGGCTTGGCCAGTTTTGGCTGTTTAAAATCAAATCCCAGAATGCTGCCCTTCGTCTGTTTGAAGCTAAAAATATTCCCGGCAATAATTTTTTCCTGGCAATCTGCCAAAATATGCGTCCATTAGCAGAATGTTCTTATTTCTTAGTTCCTTATAATTAGAAGAGAACTAACGGAATACATTAGGCTAAATTGATAGTCAAATGTTTTAAAGCTATCGCTATGCGATTGTCATTGCAAATCGCTTCTTTGCTTGGCCAGGAGCAGAACAAAAAAAAATGGACACTTCCTGTCCGAGAAAAGTGCAAGTAGTTTACAATCGAAAAGAATAACAAGGGATATCTCGGAAACGGTTACCACCATAACAAAAACTTAAGCGACATAAATTGTGCTTTTTGTCAAGATCAGCATTTTTTGTGCAGTAAGTTTTTATCTAACTCTTACGGTTTAGCAGTTAAGCAAAATTCGGCAAAATTCATGGAGGTCTTCAGAGGCTGTTCCCAGAAAATTCAAGATATACATTTTATTTGGGATGTAAATATGTGTAATATTACCATGTAAAGCGTAGTTTGTGTCGGGGAGGATTTTTTGAAAAGCTTCGTTTCGCATCCTTGGAAAATACGAAACCTAAATATCAAGTTAGGTATTTAACAGTCTTTTCGTTTTTGAGCTATGCTGTCCATAGGCACACAGGCAGGCAGGCAAACACACAGGGCCTTTTTCTACAAGTGCTTTTTTCGGACTCAGGGGACCCCACAACATATATTTCCGGTGAAATCTCGACATCGAATTTTTAGGTGGAACATAATGCCTTTTCTATCCATTATGTACTTTGTACATGCGAGCTACAGAAAGTAAAAAGTAATATACATAAACTGCAATTTCTCCACAGGACCACAAAAGCACCATGGTTTGTAAGAATCGCAGAGCTTCATCACGAACTTAACATTCTTTCAATGAAACAGTATTAAGGTACCTCTCGAAGACATTCTTCACCAAATTATCCAATGACACTATTTATTGCTCAATATCAAAACTCCAAATACATACATACCCACACACCCACCACCTGCCCACCCGCCCAGCAGCCTATCCACACACATACATGGACTTTTATATATGAAGAATACGGTATAATGTGTGACATAGAATTAATTGTTTACCGTAAAGCACTTATAGGATTTAGAATTGAAAAAATCTGATATGTTCCTTTCACATGCCTTTCTCTACAATTCTATAACAAATTGTTGTTAGTAAGCTTATTCTTCAATTTAATTTAGCAGAAACAGTATTATTACTTAGTTCCTTTATAAGAGAAGGGAAATAAGGGATAACACTAGGCTGAACTGACAAACAAATGTTTTAAAATGTGCTTGCTATGGGATTGAAATCCGTTTCTTTGCATGCCTTGGGGTTGACAGGTTCCTATATGAGAAAAGTTTTAAGTATTTTAAAGCTGAAATCAATAACAAGGAATACTTAAAACGGCCAACTCTGCGAAAATAATGTATGTGACATAAAGTGTGTGTTTTATCGTGGTCTATATTTTTTGTGTAATAAGTCTTTGTCTATCTCTTACGGTATACCAGTTATGCAACATTTTTCAAAATTCACACAGAATAAACATGTCTTCAGAAGCTATTCCCAGAAAATTCAAGAAATACATTTTATTTTACATGTAAATTACATAAAAATAAGAGGTTTTAATCAAAATCTTTAGACCATTTTTGAGAAAATAAAAATTTTCGACATTTTTTCCATGTAGTTCGGGGTGGTGGGATTTTCTTTAAAATGTTCGAGTCGCATTCTTGGAAGATACCAAAGTTAAATATCAAGTTTGGTATTTAACCATCTCTTCATTTTCGAGCTATGCTGTCCATAGGCACATACATACACACACACGAATCTTTTTCTGAAAATGCTTTTTTTTCTTTTTTGGATTCAGGGGACCCAAAAAATGTATTTTCAGTGAAATCTTCGTATCGAATTTTATCTATGCATTACTTGTCCACAGTACAAGTAGAGAAAATAAAAAGGACACTGCCAACTGTGGCAGCATTTGTTAGCCCAAATTTGTACATTTGTCATTCTTTCTTTTTTTTCTTCTTTTTTTATTCGTTTATTCCTCCACTGTTTCGGCTAAAACTAGGTTTCAGCTGAACGGAGATTTGCTCAATTTCCAAAACAGTTGCAAACCTTACTTATATAAAGCTTCACTGAAATTTTATTATACTCATTTTTATTTTCTCTATTGTAAGGGAAATACTGTATTCCACGGAAAAATTCGATGTCGAATGTTCACCGGAATATGTTTTGAGACTCCTGCCTGCAAAAAAGTGTTTTTTAGAAAAAGGTTTCTGTATGTATGTATGTGTGTATGTATGTATGTATGTATGTATGTATGTATGTATGTATGTATGTATGTATGTATGTATGTATGTATGTATGAGTGTCTGTGTGTGTGTACGTATGATTGTCTGTGTCTGTGTGTGTGTGCGCCCGTGTGTGCATGTTGTAACACATTAACTCAAACGAAAAATCTGTCAAATACCAAATTTGATATTTAAGTTCAGCATCTTCCAAGTATTCCATATAAAGATTTTCAAGAAAATGTCCCCACCATAAACTACCGTTTACACGGAACGTTTTTCAAGAATTTTGATTTTCTCAAAAGTGGCTCCAAGAATTTTGATTAAAATAACATATAAGTTTAAGATGTGTTCATGACAAATGAAATGTATATGTTGAATTTTTACTTTCTCTAGCCCGCATTTACAGAGTGGACAGAGAAGGTACCTACTGTATTCCACTCAAAAATTCGATGTCGAGATTTCACCGGAAATATATTTTTGGGATTCCCCGAGCCCGAAAAATGATTTTTCTTTCTCTACTCCGTATGTACAATGTACATAGTGGATAGAGAAGGTATTGTATTCCACCCAAAAATTCGATACCGAGATTTCACCGTTAAAATATATGCTTTAATATCCCCTGAATCGAAAAAAAAAATTCAGAAATAGGTCTAAATGTGTTTGTGTACCTGTTTGTCTGTCTGTCTGTCTGTGTGTATATCTGTGGACAGCATAGCTCAAAACGAGTGTGGCGGTTAAATACCAAACTTGGTATTTAAGTTTGGTATCTTCCTAGGATGATGCACGAAGATTTTCAAAAAAATCCCCACCCCTAACTACCCTTTACATGGAAAAATTTTCGCAAATTTTGTTTTTCTTAATAATGGCTCTAACAATTTTTATTAAAATACCACATATAAAACCCATTTCCATCACAAATAATATGTATATCTAGAATTTTCTGGGAATAGCTTTCACAACCCAAACAACTTCTAATGAAAAATGCATTTATTTTTTATTCTGAAAACTTTCAAGTCTTTCAATCTTTTTCACGACAAATAAAATGTATATCTTCAATTTTCTGGAAATATCCTCTGAAGCTGTCTTCTTTCTGAGTCACATTCTGTTTATTGTGGATCAATTTTTCTGAATTGTGCATAACTAGTAAACCGTAAGAGATACACAAAACCTTATAACACAGAAAAGTATATCTCGTTAAAATACACAATTTACATATACATTTTTTTCGTGGAGTTTACCGTTTTCGAGATATTCATTATTATTAGTTTCAATTGTAAAGTACTTATACTTTTCTCATACAGGAAGTGTCTTTTTCTTTTGTTCTACTCCTGGCGAAGCAAAGAAGCGATTTGCAATGACAATCGCCTGCCGACAGCTTCTAAAACATTTGACTATCACTTTAGCATTGCACATTCCTTTAGTTCCATTCTACTCATTAGGAACTAAGTAATAAGAACATTCTTCTAATGTTTATCTCGATTAGTATTGTGTAGAAAGAAGAATAATCTTTTTAAGAAGTTTGTGTGTCTGTGAGTAGCATAGCTCGAAAACGAAAAGACCGTTAAATACTAAACTTGGTATTTAGGGTATCTTTTAAGGATGCGACACGATGATTTTCAATAAAATCCCCCACCTAAAAACTACCCTTTACATGGAAACAGTTTCGAAAATTTTGATTTTCTCAAAAATGGCTCTAACGAGATATTAAAGATATTTACATCCCAAATGAAATGTATATCTTGAAATTTCTGGGAATAGCCTCTGAAGACTTCTTCATTCTGGATGAATTTTGCTGAATTTTGCTTAACTGCTAAACGGTAAGAGATTAACAACAATTTATTACACAAAAATGTAGATATCGTTAAAACACAAAATTTATGTTGTATACATTTTTTTCGTGGAGTTGTCCATTTTTGAGATATTCCTTGTTATTTAGCTTCCGCTATAAAATAATGTAACCTTTCTCATACGGGAATTTGTGAACTGTTGCCTATACAAACAAAGGAACTTTAGTCACATAGCAACCAGCTTTTGACTATTACTTTAATCTATGGTATTCTCTCATTTCGCTTCTACTTACAAGGAAGCGAGTAATAAGACTATTTCTGCGAATTTTTTCTCAATTAGCATGAAGTAAATAGAAGCATAAGCTTTTTAACAATAATTTATTGTAGAGATGTAGAGAAAATCATGTGAGTGTAACACATCAGGTTTTTTGGAAATAGCTTCTGAAATCCGCCATAAGGGGTACACAAAAATGTGGATGTCGTCAAAGCATAAAGTTTATTTCATTTTTTTTCTGTGTAGTTATCCATTTCCGGGTTACTGGTTTCATTTTTAAAATATTTAAAAGTTTATCAAAGCACAGTCATCATTCGTTTTTCTTTTGTTTTATTACTGGCCATGCAACGAGAAACGAATTTCAACCACACGGTGAGGAGCTTTTAAAGCATCGACTATCGCTTTGACTAAATTAGTGCAATACTGGTGGTGTTTATCTCGATTAGTATGAATTGTAGAAGAAACATTTTTAATAACAATAGCTTGTTGTAGAATAGGTAGAGAAAGTCGTAATCAAATTTCTCTTCTTAAAATCCTTTCGTTCTTATTAATTTATAACATTGGATGAATATTAATATATTAGTATAAGCATATTAGATTTAATGACAAGAATTTCGTTTCTTAGAAGTTTTAAGAGTAAGAATGAAAGACTTGAAATAAGTAACTTGATAAAGCGGCAACACAGCAACTCCCATCTAGTAGATAAGTGCTTATGCTGCTTCATTTACACACAATTTTCTGTAGATTAACACAGCGAATAAAAATAAAAACTCTGAGCTGAAAATCACCTCTAGGGAAAATAACACCACTTGATGGGTTAGTATTGGCTTAGTATTAGTTTTCTCGAAATTGGTACAAGACAAGGCTCGGGTGAAATGTAAGAAACTGGTAAGATAGTAGCCCGATTGGACAATTAGGGCTTTAAGACCCTAAAGTTCTGTGCACGCTGGAAGGAAATTGCTAATCGTATAAATTGCACCTGTGGTAGGACAAATTGCGGTGGACTATTAAGTAATCAAGTGGTGTGTGCGTGTGTGTGTGTGTGTGTGTAGTGGCCTATTACAACGGCCGGGCGGGGGGGGGGGGACCTCGGCTTCTCACTCTTCCCCTGCCCTCTCTTTCTTCTGCAATTAATTCCGTTGGTTGTGAAAACATAATCTATGTGCGTAATTTAAATTTTGTTATAATTTACATGTACGCATAATTAGCGCTTTCTATCTCCACATTTTTATGTTATTCTGACACTCTTGTAATTTTCTTAAAACTGCATGAAATTGCGTTATCATTTCCATCTAATTGCACACGTCTCGCGTCGGGACTTTTGTCAGGCTGGTTTCTGTGTAAAACCTTTAAACATTTCCTCTTCCCCGTAGATTTTTAGTTTACCAATCTACAGCTTTTTACTTTCTCTATAAGTACTATGTACATAATGTATAGAGAAACTATTGCATTCCACTCAAAAGTTCGATACCGATATTTCACCGGAAATATGTGTTTTAGGCCCCCCATATGTGTGTGTATGTGTGTGTGTGTGTGTGTGTGTGTGTGTGTGTGTGTGTGTGGTACAGCATAGCTCGAAAACCAAAATATGTTAAATACCGAACTTGGTGTTTAAGTTTGGTATCTTGCAAGGATGCGACACGAGATTTTCAAGAAAATTCCCCCACCCCAAATTAACGTTTGCATAGACAATTTTTCGAAAATTTTGGGTTTCTCAAAAATGTCTCATGATTTTGATTAAAATACCACAGATTAAAGACATTTCTACCACAAAGAAACTGTATATGTTGAATTTTCTGGGAATAGCTTCTGAAGACCTGTTTATTCTGGATGAATTTTGCTGAATTTTGCATAACTAGTAAATTATAAGAGATAGACAAAAACTTACGTGACAAAAAATTTAGATCTCATTAAAATACACAACTTATGTCATTTAGTTTTTGTTATGGAAGTAACAGTTTGCAAGATATTCCATGTTATTGGTTCAATTGTGAAGTACTAATGCTTTTACTACAGGAAGTGTCCGTTTTTCTTTTGTTCTACTCCTGGCCAAGCAAAGAAGCGATTGGCAATGACAATCGCAAAACGATAGATTTTAAAACATTTGAGTATCACTTTAGCCTAGTGCATTCCCTTAGTTCCGTTCTACTTATAAGGAACTAAGTAGTAAAACATTCTGCTAATGTTTATCTCGATTAGCATTGTGTAGAATGGAGAATAATCTTTTGTATGAAGTTTGTAGAGCAGCTAGAGAAAGTCATGTGAGTGCTACATATCACCCCCAACTACCCTTTATTTGAATTTTTTTCGAAAATTTTGATTTTATCAAAAATTACTCTAACTATTTTGATTAAAATATCGTATATTAAAGATGTTTAACTCATAAATAAAATATATATCTTGAATTTTCTGGGAACAGCCTCTGAAGACTACTTTATTCTGGATGAATTTTACGGAATTTTGCATAGCTGGTAAACCGTAAGAGATAGATAAAATCTTACCTAACAGAAAATGTAGAGCTCATTAAAACATAAAATTTATGTCATGTACCTTTTTTCGTGGAGTTGATCGTTTTTGAGATATTCCTTGATGAAGCTTCAGCTATAAAATACTTTCATGTACTTTTCTCATGCGGGAATTTGTCAATTCCTGTGCATACAAACAAAGGAACTTCAGTCACAGAGCAACCAGTTTTTGACTAATACTTTAGCCTGTGGTACTCCCTTATTTCCCTCCTACTTATAAGCAAGCTGGTAATAAGGCGATTTCTGCTAATTTTTTCTCGAGTAGCGTTAAGTAAATAGAAGAATAAGTTTTTTAGCAATAATTTTTTATAGAGATGTAGAGAAAGTCATGTGAATGGAACAGATCAGATTATATAGGTTAATTTTCAATTCTTATCACGATACAGTATCGTTGGTACAACCATCGCATTGTCTTGTATACTTTTAGAATAGTCTCTGAAGGTCTTTATTTAATGTCTTTTTAATTACCCCATTCAACTTTATGAATGCATTGTGTAGGTATTGGCTTTAACTTGCAAAATGGCAAGTAGAAAGAGATAGCAACTTATTCAGCACGACAATCCTTAACTGCCTAAACTCAAAGGTTAAACATAAAATTTGGAAAAGAGAATATGACTAAACATTTCGGTTTCCCAACACCCGCTTGCACCAATACGAAAGTCAACGAAGAAATGGTGAAAGATATCTGCCATATTTCACTGCAAAAAAACAAGTTCAACTGGTAACAACACCATTAAAACTGATGCTGAGAGTTTAATAGGCAGTGAAGGATGACTCTGACAGGATTTCCAGCAACCGGACAGCTATTAACGCATGCCTAGTCAGGTAGCAGAAAAATGGTCATGTTTCAACATAAACTGTATGTAGTTTAATTTCTGAATTATTATTTCTTAAATTTGCAGTTTCAAATCTCAGGTATCTGAAACTGAGAACCTAGCTAATATTTTCTTTCTTTTTGGCATATATCCTTCGAAACCCTCAGTTGAGATTTTTCTGTAGATATTACTTTCTCTACCTGTACATACTGTATAGAGAAGGTACACCCAAAAATTCGATACCGAGATTTCACCGGAAATATATGTTTTGGGACTCCCTGAATCCAAAAAAAGTATTTTTAGAAACATTTCCATATGCGTATGTCTGTGTTTGTGTGTGTGTGTGTGTGTGTGTGTGTGTGTGTGTGTGTGTGTATGGGCAGCATAGCTCAAAAACAAAAAGTGCGTTAAACACGAAACTGGATATTTAAGTTCAGCATCTTCCAAGGGTGCGACTAGAGGCGGTGAAAACCCGTGCCATTCTCGCCCGTTACTCGTAAACCTCGCCCCTTCTCGAGAGTCTCGTGTCTCGAGAATAGTGCTCACGAACGCCTCGACTCGAGTATTCTCGAAACTATAGACGAAGTATGTTCACGTATGATCCGTAGTATAAACTGGTTGCGTAATAACTAGGGCTCGGATTTTTAGGTTTTAACCTATTTTTTTCCTTAAAAGCAAGTTAGTGTTTCAAAATAAGTTTATGTTTCAAGCTGTTTGGATGCTAATGTGTAAATCTTATTCAACCTTAAAAAAAAGGTTAAATACAAAATAAATAAATAAATAATAAAATATTTCCAAGAAAATCCTCCCATCCGCATGGAAAAAATGTCGAAAATTTTGATTTGCTCAAAAATGGATTTAACGATTTTGATTAAAGTCCTTTATATTTAAGATATTTACATAACAAATAAAACGTATATGTATTAAATTTTCTGGGACTGACCTCAAAGGATATGTTTATTATGAATGAATTTTGCAGAATTTTGCATAACTGGTATACCGTAAGAGATACACAAAAGCTAACTTAACAGAAAATGTAGAGCTTGTTAAAACACACAATTTATATTATATATATTCTTTTCGTAAATTTGACCCTTTTTTAGATATTCCTTGTTATTGGCTTCAGCTTTAAAATACCTATACTTTTCTCATGCGGGAATTTGTCAACTCTTGCCTATATAAACAAAGGTACTTCCATAACATAGCAACCAGCTTTTAAAAAATCTGACTATCGCTTTAGCCTAATGTACTCCCTTATTTCCCTTCTACTTACAAGGAAGCAAGTAATAAGACCCTTTCTACTGATTCTTTTCGGAGTAGTAAATAGAAGAATTAGCTTTTTAACAATGATTTATTCCAGAGATGTAGAGAACTTCTTGTGAATTGAACACATTAGATTTTTTTTAAAATTATAAACTTTTGACGCTTAACTTGAGTTAAAATTAATTTCTGAGTTTGCAAATATAATTTGATCACCTGCAATCAATAAGTTATTCAAATTACATTTATTTAAAGCATAATTTTTGTTCATGTTTTCAGTGAGTTTATAATAACTTCAATATATAAACTAAATAGAACAGGCGACAATGCACACTCCTACCTTACTCCCTGATTCATTTATTTACTTATCAAGATATCTGATTTTATATTATTATTTTATATTATTTATTTAAATTAATATCTGCATTTATACATAAACTTTGAATATCTGAGGTTTCCTCTGTTTAGCAATATCTCCCTCATTCATTTTCTATTAATTTTATTGAATGCTTTTGTGTTACCTATGAAATTCATATACATAGCCATGTTAAATTCTGTTTGTTTCTCTTAAGAAGATACATCTGCGAAATTTGATAATACATTTTTTAAAATTGAAACCAACAAAAAGGGGTATTTCGGAAACGATTAACTCGACAAAAAGTATATATGATGTAAACTACCTGTTTTAACAAGATCTATATTTTTGTCTAGCAAGTTTTATCTATCTCTTATGGTTTAGCAGTTATGCAATAGTCACCCAGAATAAAGGGTCTCCAAAGACTATTCCCACAAAATTCAAGACACATTTTATTTTTCATGTAAATATCTTTAAAATACGTTATTTGATTCATAATCGCTAGAGTCATTTTTGAGAAAAAATTTTTTCAAGTAAAGGGAGTTTGGTTTGGAGTGATCTTTCTGAAAATCTTCGTATTGCATCCTTTTAAGATACTAAACTTAAAACCAAGTTTGATTTGTTTTACCTACTTTTCGTTTTTGAATTATGCTGTCCACACGCACACACACAAGGACAAACATACGTTTCGTTTCTGTTTTCTTTTTTACAATACATATGGTCTCTATCTACTATGTACCTACTTGCAAAACATGGAATAAAAAGTAACCACGATAGAACCATTTAGAGTAAATCAGAAAGTTTGAAGAATGTTTTATTTACCTATAGAGTAGTTTGAGGTTGGGAATTTTCTTGAAACACTTCGTGTCGTATCCTTGGATAAGACTTAAAAACCAAGTACACACAACACACACACACACACACACACACACACACACACACACACACACACACACACACAGTATCCTTGGATAAGACTTAAAAACCAAGTACACACACACACACACACACAGTATCCTTGGATAAGACTTAAAAACCAAGTATATACACACACACACACACACACACACACACACACGTGCGCGCGCGAACCATTTCTTAATCTTTTTGTTTGGGGGGAGGGGGAGTCAGGGAACCTAAAAATCCCAGCGGAATATCGATATCGAGTGTTTACCTACAACAATACTTACCCTATTTACTACACTTTTTAGAGAAGGTAATATGAAAAAATCGTTAAAGATTAGAGGTTTTTGCTTAGTGTATATTTAAACAAGGGGCGGCACCGCGGCTGAATGGTTAGACTCGCCTCCCATCTAAGCGGCCCGGGTTCGATTCCAAGCGCCCATATACGGGATTTGTGGTGGATGAAGCGGCGTCTGGGCGAGTTTTCTCCTCGTCCTCCGGTTTCCCCTGTCACCCTTTCCACCAATGGCTCCATTATTACCTTTTCTATCGTCCATTTCGTTTGTATTTCATATCATCAACTTCCTCATGTTCGTACCTGGCTATGGCCGACCACTCGTTCCAGGTTTTCCATTCTGTGGTTTCGTGCCGTGGGCTTCTGATCACTAGGCATCCGCTTTTAAGTCCTAGGGGGGGCGGTTTCTAAAGTAAGGGGAGGGAAAGTCAATTACGAAACGTAAGGTATATTTAAATAAGAATTTAGCTTTGGTGTGGACTTGACAGTTGGAAGTTAAGTTGGTACACCCGCAAACAATAAATGAAAAGCTT
Organism: Hymenopus coronatus; assembly: GCA_030762935.1. Taxonomy (NCBI): domain Eukaryota; kingdom Metazoa; phylum Arthropoda; class Insecta; order Mantodea; family Hymenopodidae; genus Hymenopus; species Hymenopus coronatus. Next base: position 164,524,751 of record CM060881.1, read on the forward strand.
TACCTGTTTGACTTTCTGAACCAATCATAAAGCAGCATTCCGGTCGTCGGTCAGACAAAGGAAACGGATACAGATGCCCGCAGCGTTACAATATCTGGTTATTTCCAACCGCGTGCTCAGTTTGTGAACTCCTAACTGCGTTGAGCTGTTCTGTAAAAGCTACGTATTATTCGTTGTTATTTATATTTGTTGATATTGTTGGTGTTTGTTTGTTTTAACCATACTTTCACAATGATAGAGGTGGATAGACTTTTGCTGGGAGGTGTGGCGGGAGTGGACGCAACTTCTGAAAGAAGAAAGTGAATCTTGTGCACAAAATAATACGATAAACGCAGGAATTAGACGGAATCATCAGTTAATGTGAACCACTAATGATATGTCTTGGTGACGACGACGTCGGTGCTGATGATGACAATGGCGATGATGCCTCCGAGTATGACTTTGACGGAGACTTGGATGGAATTGAATCATTACAATTCTAAACCGGTGAAAATCATCTTTCTCTCATTGTAACGAGCTAATTTGTTCAATATTGTCGTAAATATGTAATTTTTGCTACATACGTTATAGTATCGCTGTTATTTTTAATTAACATCGATAATAACGAATTAGTTTCATTATTCATCGGCATTCATTTACGTATTATGTCCATATTTATATTCGTCTTTACACACGATAGAGACATTCTTGATCAGCTGTTGTTGTTTACTAGTTACTGTGGCAACATGTCCAACGTTACGCGAAAGCACCCGAACTGTCAAGTGCAAGGATTCAGCCTCGCTCTCTGAAGCTTGTAGCCCTCTGTTTAAGTCTGAGTTGTGTGACAACTTGGGAGCTCAAGGAAAACTCAAATGCCTGCTGCTTGTTGCTCTGCAAATATCAAATATAAGCAGAATGAAACAAAGACATTGAACAGTCGCCCACGCTGCATTACCATAAGGGCACACTCCCAAGAAACGTGTTGCTTCCATATATTATTATTTCAAACAAGAGACTTACTAAATCTCCTATAAACATATCCTGACGATGGAATAAGATGCACTCGTTCACTGGGCGTGGCTGTCACACGCTGTGCTCTATCACCGACAACATTCTGTATTTACACACTTGCTTTATATATTGCACTTTAGTTAGGTAGATGAAAGGTTTTATTGAGGTATGCTTCCGTACACAAAATATTACCAGTATAGAAATATGACAGTTTATGCATTACATATATATTGCGATTGTTTCATCAAATTAACACATTTACTTAAATTGACGAAAGACTCACTTTTTGTCGTACAAAAAATAACTCAAATATGGATCAGATTCACTATTTATATCCTTGCATTATATATTGCAAACGTTTCATCATCTTCTCTCATTTAGTTAATGTTAATATTCACTAATTTAGTTAAGTTAATGAAATATTTTCTGATGTGTGTTTAGGTACAAAAAATACTGCGGATATGGAAAGGGTCAGATTTAGTTGTTTATGATCTTGTATTGTACATTGCTATTGTTTCATTTTTAACACTTTTAGTTAAGTTGATAAATATTTTACTGGTCTACACTTGCGTACAAAAATAATGTGTATATAGAAAGTAACAGTTTCACTTATAAATAAATATATACATATTCGCACACACTTGCATTATATATTGCGATTGCTTCATCAATTTAACTCATTTGTCAAGTTGGTGAAATATTTTCTGATGTACACTTTCGTACAAAACATACTGTGTATATAAAAGGTAACAGTTTCAGCAATAAATAAATAAATATCTATACACACTGACACACACACCCACCCATACCCACCCACTCACACACATACACACACACTTGCGTTTGTTTCTTCAATTTAACTCATTTGTTAAGTTGGTGAAATATTTTCTGATGTACACTTTCCTACAAAAAAATACTGCGGATATGGAAAATGACAGGTTCATAATATAAAACGAGTTTTTCCTCAACTTAACTCATTTAGCCAATGAATGAAAGATTTCACTGATGTACGCTTTCATACAAAAAATACTGTGAATATGGATCATACTCAGATATTTATACTCTTTCATTATCTATATGTTGCACTTAGAATTAAGTTGTGAAAGATTTTACTTTTGTACGCTTGTATAAGAGAGAGAGGGAGAGAGAGAGAGAAAGAGAGAGAGAGAACTGCCGATATAGGAATCAGTTATTTACACACTTACACTTGATGAACAATTTTACTCATGTACACTTTCGTGAAAAAAATACTGTTGATTTATGAATGGACAGTTTTATTTTGTTACACATTTGCATTATTCTCGTATTATGTTAAATTAATAAAAGATTTTACACTCCGCTTGTGTGCAAAAAACTGCTGACTTAGGACTGCACATTTCAGTTATTTGCATGTTTACTTTTCAATTAAGTTGATTTTAGCGTACGCTTGCTTATAACATGTGTGGTGTAGGAGTGGAACAGTTTCAGCTAGTTACACACAATAATGCGCTTTAGTTAGTTTGAAGGCTTTTATTGATGTACACCTTTCCATGAAAACTACTGTCGAGATAGGAAAGAGAGAGAGTTTCAGTTGACATTGTGATCTCAAACTGTCCCTACCCTCTCCAAGTCCCTACAGCAGCTCTTCAATGCTGATTATACTTGATTTACCGCACATATCGACATGAATAGCCGAGCTCGTTAATGCAGGAATTAGTGAATAGGATTCTGTTGTTGAATTCCCTTCAGGAATATCCTTCCTGTCTGAGACTTTCTCATCAATCCTCATAACTGAGAATGACGGGTACGTCCGTTAAACTTAGGCCAAGGTTTTCTTCCCAAATTTCGCCCACAAGCGGTGTTTGTATGTGTGTGTCATACAGGAGCCAGCATGGGCTTGTTGTACAACAGATCTTAGGAGAATAGGATGGTTATCAGAGTATTATCGAAGGGCGGCCATATCGAGGGAAGAGCCACTGTGGAGGGACCCTAACATATTCCAAGTGGTTCATCTCGACGTGGGGAGCGTTAGAGCCCGCGTCCCAGGTCTTACCGAACGCTATCCCATCCCTGAAAGCTGTATTTCCAAAGCGCATTTAGCACTTCGGAAGGGCGCCACCACTGTAGTCCTCGTCGACACTTGCAACCCTGAAAGAGATCGGTTCAATGAAATAGAGATGAAAAGTAAGGACAAAAAATTCGGGGAATGAAAAAACCTCGTCAGCATTCGCCTGATGATCCGGTATAAGCCCCGAAAAAATCCATGTGTCACAGAAGTTGGCGCGGGAATCGAACCCACGAGTTCCCGAATGTCAGCCCCAGACAAGCGCCTGAGCCGCGACTGTCGTTTGCAATAAGTATAGCATCTTTAAAAGTTAACTTATATCGTGTGGCTAGTTGGAGAATAATTTTAAAGTATTCAAAATTAAGCTACCCATCTTTATTTAAATAATAGGTAGTAATTAAAACAAATAAAGTGAATTACCACAGGCAACACTACTCTGTTTAGCAAGGTATACAGTAACATGAGCAACAGAAATTTCGATTGATTTTGTGTGATGTAAACCTCACTTAAAATACAGGATTATTCAAAAAGAAAGAACAGATTTCAAACGTTTATTGCTTCTAAACTACAAAAGATAGAAGCATGATTCCAACGTTCATGGAGAGAGAAAAGTTTACAAATTATTGAAATAGCGCGCGGGGTAGAAGTTCCATTCACAGCCGCATTGCGCTGCTGTTTTTGTTGTATATCTGTAGTGAAATGGCGGCGACACCTCAAGAGAAATCATTTTCTGTGCTGCAATTAGTAAAACTAGAGTCCATTGTTGCAGCTCAACGAGCATTTCGCCGTCAATTTAATAAACAATCGCCGCGTCACAAACAAATTTACGAGTGGCATCTTTAGAAGATGATTGCATGTGCAAAAGGAAAAACACGGGACGTCTTCGCACATCGGACGCGAATGTCGAGCATATTCGTACACAATACGAAAGGATCCCAAAGAAATCCACATCACGAGCAAGCAATCAACGGTATGGCGAGTTCTAAAACATCGTCAGCACCTGAAGCCATACAAACTGCAGCTATTGCAAGCATTGAATCCTGACGACCACAACAAAAGGTAGGAATTGCACATTGGCATGTTAGAAGATGCGGAATAAGACAATTTTACTCAACGATTAATGTTTTCCAATGAAAATTTTCATGCAAGATGGTGCCCCGCCTCATTTCTCTTACCACGTCCGACGTTACTTGAATACCACGTTAGCACGACGTTGGATTGCGAGAGCAGTAGATCAACTTTATCGCCGGTGGCCTCCCAGGTCTCCAGATCTCACTCCATGTGATTTTTATCTATGGGGTTATGTAAAAGACCGTGTTTTTATCCCTTCTATGCCTGTCACTCTTGCAGATCTACGACATCGAATTGTTGAAGCTGTAAATTCGATAACTGGAGACCAGCTGATTCGCGTGTGGCAAGAAATGTGCCACCATTTTGACATATGTTGTGTACCAGACGGTGCTCATATTATAAAAATGTACACTTTTCTATCTCCATGAACGTTGAAATCATGTTTCTATCTTTTGTAGTTTGGAAGCAATAAATATTTGAAATCTGTTCTTTCTTTTTGAATAACACTGTATTTGTATTGACACAATGGTTTGACTGTAGATAACTTGAAGTAAACTGCTTATAATTCCTACCCCTAGTGGTTAGGAACACAACTTCCGTTTTCTCTGCTTTAACGCCATTAAAATGAACGCCACATTTTTACTTAGATGTAAGCTGTTACTAAAACTACAAATGCTACTTCATTAAAGTATATCTTTTAAATGAACCGAGCTTTGTATTTGCAACACCTTAGTTTCTCCTCACCGTTTTGAATGTTTTTATTTTCTCTACACGCACTATGTACATAGTGTAGGTATAGAGAAGGTATTGTATTGCACCCAAAAATTCGATACCGAGATTTCACAGGAAATACATAACTTCAGACCCCTGAATAATAAAAAGAATTTTTAGAAAAATGTCCATGTGTGTGTCTATCTGTCAGGTATGTGTGTGTGTGTGTCCTATACTAAAAATACTAAAAAGGAATTAAAAGAAAATCTTATATGTACAATCACATGACTTTCTCTACATCTCTGTAAGAAATTAATGTTAAAAATCTATTTCTTCTATCTGCTTTATGCTAATCGAGATAAGCATTAGGAGAAATTGTCCATATTAGTTGGTCCCTTGTAAGTAGAAGAGAAAAAAATCGAATGTGTTCCATTCGCATGATGTCCTCCAGCTGTTCGGCAACCAAACCTTTTATTCAAAACATTAATCTGTTATATACATCATGTTAATCAAGATAAATATAAGCAGAATTAGTCTTATTACTAGCTCCTTGTAAGTGGAAGGGAAATAAGAAAATGCACAGGCTAAAGCGATAGTCTTCGTCCTTTAAAGGCCGGTGCTATGTGAAAAAATTGAAATTCCAATCTCTTTGCTTTCCAGGGGTAAACAAAAGAGAAGAAAGATGTCTTCCCGTTTGGGTAAACTTAAGTTGAAACTAATAATCTGGAATTACTTGAATTAACTCTACAAAAAAAAAAAAAACAAAAAAAAAAACAAAAAAAAAACAAAAAAAAAAAAAACTTGCATATAACATATATTGCGTGTTTTAATGAGATCTACACTTTTGAGTAGCAAATTTTTGTACATCTCTTACAATTTGCCTGTTATACAAAAGTCATCCAGAATGAAGAGGTCTTCAGAGACTATTCCCAGAAAATTCAAAATATTAATTTCGTTCGCCATAAACATTCCCTAAACATACGGTATTTTAGTGAAAATCGTTATAGCCATTTTTGAGAAAATCAAACATTTCCAAAATGTTCCGTGTATAGAGTAGTTGTGGGTGAGGGAATTTCCTTGAAAATGTTCCTGTCGCATCCTTGGACGATACCAAACGTGCATACCAAGTTTGTTATTTAACGGACTTTTCGTTTTTGAGCTATGCTGCACACACACACACACACACACACACACACACACACACACACACTCACACACACACACGGATATTTTGGTAAAAATGCTTATTTTGAATTCATGGGGTCCTAAGGCAATGCAATACCTTCTCTATACACTAAGTACATAATACGTGTAGAGAAAGCAATTATGTCTATTACAACCGAGAAAAACACACCGGAAAAAGCGCTAATAGAAATTGACCTGAATCTGATTGTGTTTGTTTTATTAAATAGTATACTTTTGACTTTCTCTATACGCACTATGTACATAGTGTAAAGAGAAGGTATTGCACTCCACCCAAAAATTCGATACCGAGATTTCACCGGAAATATATGTTTTAGGGTCCCCTTTATCTAAAAAAAGCATTTTCGGAAAAGGTCCGTGTGTGTGTGTCCGATTTTGATTAAAATATCGTATATTAAAGATATTTACCTGACAAATAAAATGTATATCTTGAATTTTCTGGGAATAGCCTCTGAAGACTACTTTATTTTGGATGAATTTAACAGAATTTTGATTAATTGCTAAACCATAAGAGATGGATAAAAACTTACTACACGAAAAATGTAGAGCACGTTAAACACACACAATTTATGTTATATACATTTCTTTCGTGGGGTTCATCGTTTTTGAGACATTCCCTGTTTTTGGTTTCTGCTTTGAAAAACTTATACTTTTCTCATAATGGAACTTGTCAACTGCTGTCCAACAACTTCAGTCACATAGCAACCAGTTTTTGACTATCACTTTAACCTATGGTACTCTCTTATTTCGCTTCTACTTACAAGGAAGCAAGTAATAAGACTATTTCTGGTAAGTTTTTCTGATTAGCATGAAGTAAATAGAAGAATACGCTTTTTAAGAATGATTTGTTGCACAGATGTGGAGAAAGTCATGTCAATGGTACCCATTAGATTTTTACTTTTTACTTTCTCTACATGTACTATGTACTTAGTGTATAGAGCACTCCACCAAAAATTCGATACCGAGATTTCACCGGAAATATATGTCTGCAACAAATTATTGTTAAAAAGCTTATGCTTCTTTACTTCATGCTAATCGAGGAAAAAAAAAAAAAAATTACAGAAATAGCCTTATTACTTGCTTCCTTTTAAGTAGAAGCGAAATAAGGGAGTACCATAGGTTAAAGTGATAGTCAAAGGCTGGTTGCTATGTGACTGAAGTTCCTTTGTATGGACAGGAGTTGACAAATTCCTGTATGAGAAAATGTGAATAATTTCAAAACGATCAACTCCACGAAAAAAAATTATATAACATAAATTGTGTGTTTTAACGTGCTCTAAAGTTTCTGTGCAGTAAGTTTTCTTCTATCTCTTACCGTTTAGCAGTTAAGCAAAATTCGGCAAAATTCATCCAAAATAAAGAGGTCTTCAGAGGCTATTCCCAGAAAATTCAAGATGTACATTTTATTTAGTATGTAAATATCTGTAATATACGGGATTTTAATCAAAATCGTTAGAGCCATTTTTTAGAAAATCAAAATTTTCGAAAAAAGTTCAATGTAAGGGGTAGTTTGGGGTGGGGGATTTTGTTAAAAATCTTCGTGTCGCATCCATGGAAGATACCAAACTTAAATACCAAGTTTGGTTTTTAACGGTCTTTTCGTTCGATCCCGAGCGACCGCATGTGAGATTTGTGGTGGACAAAGCGGCCCAGGGGCGGGTTTTCTCCGGTTTCTCCCGCCATCGCATTCCACCGGTGCTCCATATTCATCCATATATCCCCAGTATCAAGGCCTGCGGTGCCTTGGTAGTAAAAGCGGGCGTTAAACACTATAAAAAAAAACTACCCACACACGGACCTTTTTCTAAGAATGTTTTTTTTTTTTTTTTGTACAGACACCGTAAAACGCGAATTTCTGTTGAAATCTCGGTATCGAACTTTTGTGTGCAATATACACTACGTACACAGAACGTGTAGAAAAATAAAAACACTTGAGACATTTTCAAATACCTCAAATTTGCTACTACACTCTCCACGTTATGTAACTCTCTTTATTTTACTAATTTTCTACATTTAATGGTTAAACTTTTAAACTATTGTATCTCACCGATTGGAATGTAATTCTAATTCGTATGCTTCGTGTTCCGATACTACTGTTTAGATAAAAACAGAAAGACTTGTGTAAAATCTTGCTTACGCCGTACAGCTGATGCTATAGTACTGTTGATGAACTGCTGCCCGTATTTGAAGTGGTTTGAGCCGTTGAATAAGACAGTAAGGGCCTCGTAAAGTTGGAAAAAGTTGCGGGGGCTAATAGAGTTTACTTTCTATTATTTGTGCCCGTGGGCCTGACAGTGCCAGCCGGTCTCAGTCGGCGTTGTTTTGGTAATAAGGTGAGCAGAGAGAAGTCACTTAGTTTCCTGCTGTGTTCCTAACGGCTCCTCCAGGGCTGCGCTTTTATAGATTATCATAGCCGGTACAGTCCACCTCAAATACCCACATGCTTACAGACGCAATCATTTGCACAACTTGGGCCACTCGAAAAATGGCATGAAACTGAGTGCGATTGATTGATCTTGTATCAGTGATGAGGATTTCAAAGGTTTTATTTTGCGGTCCAGCTTGTTTTTACTTTCTCTACACGTACTATGTAAATAGTGGATAAAGGAGGTATTGTATTCCACCCAAAATTCGACGTCGAGATTTCACCGGAAATATATATGTTTTGGGGTCACCGGAATAAGAAAAAAGCATTTTTAGAAAAAGAAACGTGTGTCTCTGTCTATCTATTTGTGTATGTGTCTGTGACAGTATAGCTCAAAAACGAAAAGACCGTTAAATTTGGTATTTATGTTTAATATCTTCCAAGATTGCGACACGAAGATTTTCATGAAAATACCGCCACCAAAAACTACCCTACACAGGTATGCGCGTGCATACACACACACTAGACATACATACATACGTACATACATGCACTGTACCATTCAAAATAATGTGGCAACACTGTTCTTACACTCCACGCTATTTGTAGAGGCTCTTGTTATGTAGTTCGGCCTTTTGCCGCGTGAGTTGCATTTGTGTTTCATTTTTTCCGAGGCTAAAGAGGGAAAGCTGTCTGGCAGTCAGTCTCAGGTTGGGGTTTTTTACATGCACAGGCCTTCTTTGAGTGGAGCGGTAAGTGTTTTCATATGGCGTGATTTGCCGTTAATTCTTCATCGTAAGGGCTAAACTGATCTCCTTTGTGTTACGAGGATATGATTGCTTGGTGAAACGAATATTTAAATTTATTTGGGTTTTGTGAATAGGTTAGCTGTCATGTTTTCTCATTTAGTTATTTCGTTGTCAGTTACGTGAAATAATATGCCACATTACAACCAGCTATAGTGCATTTCACTGATTTTCTTCTTTGTTAAAAAGTTAAATTTTGGGGAACTCTGTAATCATATTTCGAGTTAAATGGCAACGCACCTATATTACGCACATTATTATTTTATTATGTATTGTTATTGTTAAAGTTTTCATAGTTTATTAATGAAATAAATTACTGTTATAAAAGTTATACTGGATCCCATTTTGTTCATTATAGTTAGCGGGACAACAGATGCAGGGTGTTAATTAACTATACCGAAATATTTTCACATAATATGTAGATTACTTAAATAAGTAATTTGAGATAGGAGACTTGTGGCCTATTTATTGAAATTTCGAAGTAAAGGCTATAAGTTTCTGAAGTGCCAGTACGCCACTGGCTAATTTGTCAACCATTCGAGCGCATAACACGAAAAACAAAGGGATATATTACAGCGTACTTCTCTAGTGGCGTGGCTATGATACTGGCTTTCAAGTGATAGTTTCCGAGTTCGGGTCTCGTTCACGTATCACGGCACTTCGTCTGGAATGAAAAAAAAAAATAATAATAATAATAAAAAACATTTATTCTATGATAGCAATCGAACTCTGGACCTTTGTGATAGCAGCTTCCCACGTTACGCATTAAGTCATCAGAGTAGTTGAAAAAGCTCTTCCAGAGTTGCTACATAACTCAAGAACGTAGTTAATGAATGCTAGTGTCGGACTGTCAAGTGATAAGTTCGAGATTTTACAGATTTTTGCGACATTAAATCTTGAGAACGCTAGTAACGAGCTGCTAAACATCGATATTTCTATACTCGGGCAGCAGTTTTAAAGATATTCTAAGCAATTTTTTCAACCTGCTTTGCTTTAACACCGACTTATCAGCACCTGATACCTACACGTTTAATGCTATGTAGTTGCGTTATGTTTATCCGGGGATCATGCATCGCCGACCTTAAATTACTTATATCAGTCACGTGCAGAATCTCGCAAATTATTTCGGTGTAGTTCGTTAGTATCCTGTATATAAGTTGTGTCTGCTATTACCGTGTTGATCCTTTATTGCAAATTTGGCCTGTTCTCCATTTTATCTTAAATGTGAGTTGTCAGGTGAAATGGCCCAAGTACTGACAGAGAGTACAACATACCTACCTATCTATGCTCACGTATACATGTGTTTATAGATCGTATGTGGCTAAAACCCAGGAACAAATACTCTTGACAATATCAAGTATGTCCTACGAGCGCGTTCTCGGCCTCACCCACAGATTCGGCACTACTATTTGCATCATTACGTTGGTACACATGCTAATAGACCTATGTAAAATTACAAGTCATTCCAGGCAGTAGCTGACTGTGGGCAGTTGTTTGAAGCAGTGGAAGTGCGCATTGCTTTGAAAATGGAGAAATTCGAGTATTGTGCTGTGACAAAACTCTTCGTAAAAGCCGCTTAGCACCTAGAGAAATTAATTTGCAGATTGTAAATGAGTATGGTGACTCTTCACCTTCAGTTTCCACTGTGAAGAAATGGGCGGCCGATTTTAAACGTGGTTTGAAAGCGTCCAAGACGATCATCGCGAAGGACGTCCAAAAACTGTAATCACACCCGAAATCATTGAAAAAGTGCATGACATGAATTGATAAGATCGTGTACAAATGTGCGTAAAATTGCTAATGCTCCTGGAATTTCAAAGGAACGTATTGGTCACATCTTGCATTCAGAATTAAACATGAAAAAGATTTGTTAAAAATGAGTGTCGCGTATCCTCACTATGGATAACAAACGCATTCGCACGACACTCTCTTAAAGTGCTTGGCGCATTTTCAGAAGAACAGAAGTGACTTTTTGCACCGATACGTTACAATGGATAAAATATGGATTCAACACTGCATACCCGAATCCAAGCAGCAGTCGAGGCAGTGGACAGAAGCTGGTTCTTCAGCTCTAAAGAAGGCGAGGATGGCGCCATCGGCGGGAAAGATCATGGCGTCAGTGTTTTTGGATGCCAAAGGAATTTTGCTGATTAACTACATATCTCCAAAAAAGTAAAGCCATTACTGGAGAATACTGCTCTCAACTTCTAACCAAACTGAATGTAAGCATTCGTGAAAACATACCCGGGTTAAAAAAAGAAAGAACAATTGTTTTCCATCAGGACAATGCACGTGCCCATTTGGGAAATTGAGAGATCTGCACTATGAAGTGCTGGAACATCCACCCTATTCCCCAGATTTAGCTCCCTCAGACTTTCATCTGTTTCCAAAACTGAAAAAATTCCTCGCTGGTGGGCACTTTTCGTCCAATGAAGAAGCAATTGGGGCTGTAAATGGGTACTTTGCAGCACTTCCAAAGGAACATTATTGAGAGGGAATAATGGCAATGGAACACCGCTGGATAAAATGTATTGGTCTAAGATTAGATTATGTTGAAAAATAAAACTCTTTGAAAGCATGAATTGTCGTTTTTCACTATCAGGCCGAGAACTTTTCAGACCACCCTTGTAGTGTGTCAATCCACGTACAAACACTGGGAAATTTTCTAGGTTTCCTCAGGGAATACAATCCATTAGTAAAGTACTGTCAGTCATATTAAAAAAGTGGTTAAACCGAGCGTTGCTGCCTGCTGAGCGGGAGTCTTGAGTTTGTTCTCCAGTATCAGAGTTTGTTCTTATTCTGTAACAGGTGGAATCAGTTCATGTTAAATGCTTGAAAAAATCTGGTGTGTTCTATTCACATAACTTTCTCTACATCTCAGCAATAAATTAGTTTTAAAAAGCTTATGCTTCCATTTACTAAGTGCAAATCGAGAACAAAATTAGCAGAAATAGTCTTATTACTTGCTTCTTTGTAAGTAGAAGCAAAATATGGTAGTGAAAGTCAAAAGCTTGTTGCTATGTTTCTTCGTTTGTATGGACAGGAGTTGACAAATTCCTGTAAAAAAATGTATATAACATAAATAGTAGTTTTAATGTGCTCTACAGTTTTTGTGTGGTAAGTTTTTTCCATCTCTTACGGTTTAGCAGTTATACAAAATTCTGTAAAATTCATTCACAATAAAGTAGTCTTCAGAGGTTATTCCCAAAAAATTCAAGGTATACATATTATTTGGCAGGTAAATATCTTTAATATACGATATATTAATCGAAATCATTATAGCCATTTTTGAGAATATCAACATTTTTGAAAAAAGTTCCATGTAAAGGTTAGTTGGGGTGGGGGCATATCGCATCCTTGAAAGATACCAAACTTCAATACCAAGATTGGTTTTTAACGGTCTTTTCATTTTTGAGCTATGCTGTCCACACACACACACACATACACACACGCACACTGATCTTTTTCCGGAAATGCATTTTTTGGATTCAGGGGGACCCAAAAAATGTATTTCCGATGAAATCTCGGTATCGAATTTTTGGGTGCATTACAATACCTTCTCTACACACTATGTACATAGTAAGTGTAGAGAAAGTAAAAATGGTATTACTATTTAGTTTCCTTGTCCTTGGGAAACATACTAGGCCAAAGCGATACTCAAATATTTCTAAAGCTGTTTGTTATGTGATTGAAGATCTTCTCTTTGCACAGTAGAGGAATGTTTAAGTGTTTTAAAACGGAAACCAACAACCAAGGATTATTGCGGAAATGTTCAACTTCTCAAAAAAGTTTTTATGATATAAAATTTGTGTTTTAACGAGATCTACATTTCTTGTGAATTACAGTTTTATCTATTCCTTATGGTTTACCAGTTATACAAAAGTCATTCGCAATGAACAGGACTTCAAAGGCTATTCGCAGAAGATTCAAGATATACATTTTATTTGTCTTATATGTCTACAGTATTTTAATCAAAATTGTTACAGCCATTTTTGAGAAAATAATAAAAAAGTTCGACATGTTTTCCACATGAAGGGTACTTTAGGGTGGGGGATTTTCTTAAAAATCATCTTGTTGCATCCTTGGAAGATGTTGAGCTTAAATTTTAAGTTTAGTACTTAACTGACTTTTGTTTATGAGTTATCGTTTTAACGGACATACACACGTACCTTCTTTTAAAAATTCTATGCGTTCCATTTACATTTTTATACATCTCGGTAACAATTTATTATTAAAAAGCTTATTCTACATCAACTAATCGACATAATCATTAGCATAAATGGACTTATTACCTTCTATCTTGTAAGCAGAGAGGAAATAAAGGAATATGTACACTAGGTTAAAGCGATAGTCAAATCTATTAAAAGGTGGTTGCCATGTGGTTGAAATTAATTTGTTTGCATTGCCAGGAGTTGACAAAAACCCATATTGGAAAAATTAGGTATTTAAACCTGAAAATAATAACAAGAAATATCTAAAACATTGTCAGCTCCATGATAAAAATATATATGGAATAAAGTTTGTGTTTTAATGAGGTCTACATTTTTTGTGTACCAAGTTTTGTTTGTCCCTTACGGTTTACCAGTTATGCAAAATTCATCCAGAATAAAGAGACCTTCAGAGGCTACTCCCAGAAAACGCAGGCTATACATTTTGTTTGTCATGTAAATATCATTGATATGAGGTATTTTAATCAAAATTCTTAGAACCATTTTTGAGAAATCAAAATTTTCGAAATGTTTCCATGTAAAGGATAGTTGGGGCTGGGGAAGTTTCCTCAAAATCTTCGTGTTGCTTCCTTGGAAGATATCAACCTAAATACCAAATTTGGTATTTTACCGACTTTTCCTTTTTGAATTAACGTGTGCACAGACATGTATATTTCTAGTGATATCTCTATACAATTTTTGAGAGGAGTGCAACTACATATGTACTGAGTTGAAAAAGCACTCAAGGAATTAAAGGAAAAGTTTCTTACATAAGGATAATTAGAAGGTTTCGGCATCAAGAAGGTTAATTGCATACATCAATAGGATATGTAACAAAGGTTACTCACTGATTTATTACATACCCAAGTGCAGTAATTGATAAATGGCGAAGAATACAGCACAGTAATGGTCGCAATTTACTTTTTTCTTTGTGCAGAAGAGAAAGATAGAGAAGATTTTGTATTCTTCTCACAAACTCCTTACCGAGGTTCGATACCTGGAAATACAGGTTGTAGGATCCCTTGAAAAAAAATCTGATGTGTTCCATTCACATTACTTTCTCTACATATGTGCAATAAATTATTGTTAAAAAGCTTACTCTTCTATTACCTCGCGCAAATCGAGAAATAATTAGCAGAAATGGTCTTATTACTTGCTGCCTTGTAAATAAGGGAGTGCCATAGGCTAAAGCGATAGTCAAATCTTTTAAAAGCTGGTTCCTTTATGGTTGAAGTATATTTGTATTGTCAGGAGCTGACACAATACCGTATGAGAAAGGCATAACTATTTTAAAGCTGAAACAAATAACATGGAATATCTAAAAAATGGCCAACTCCACGAAAAAATACGAACTCTACAGTTTCTGTTAAGCACGATTTTGTCCATCTCTTACGGATTACAGGTTATGCAAAATTCTGCAAAATTCATCCCGAATAAACAAGTCTTCAGAGGATATTCCCATAAAATTGAATATATGCATTTTAACTGTCACATAAATCACTTAAATATAAGAGATTTTTTTAACAAAATCATTAGAGCCATTTTTGAGAAAATAAACATTTTCAAAAATTTTTCCATGTAGGTTCTTGAAAATCTTCGTTCGCATTTTTGGAAGATAATTCATTAAATACCACACAGGTACATATTTCTAAAAATCTTTTTTTTTGCACTTAGGGGGTCTCAAAACATATATTTCCAGTGAAATCTCGGTATCGAGTTTTTGGGTGCAATACAATACTTTCTCTATACAGTATGTACATAGTACGTATAGAGGAACTAAAACAACAAAAGCAAAGGAAAAACAATAACACTTTAGAAGAAGGTCCATATGTGTGTGTTAACAAAAAGAGGTTCATTTTCAATTTTGACATTTAAGTTCAGCATCATACAAGGATGCGTCACAAGGATTTTCAAGACAATCCCACTCCCAGACTACACTACATATCGAAAACATTTGAAAATGTTGGTCTCAAAAATTTCTGTAACAATTTTGATTAAAGTACCACATATTGAGGATATTTACATGAAAAACTAAATGTAAGTATATCTTGAATTGCCTGCGAACAACTTCTGAAGTCCTCTTCGCTGAAATCACTTTTGCATAAACCGTAAGAGAAAGACAAAAACTCACTACACAAAACATGAAGACCTCGTCAAGACATAATTTATTCCAATCATTTTTGCTGTGGTCGTCTGCTTCACGCGGTGGTAGCATTGATGCTTGCCAAGCGGGAGACCTGGGTTCTATTCCCAGTACCGGCGTGGGGATTTTTCCCCCGCTGGGAGACCTGGATCGGGGTGCACTCAGCCTCGTGAGGTCCCTGGGGGGGGGCGAATTAAGGAACTACTTGATGGAGAAGCAGCGGCTCCAGGACATGAGGACCGCATTAACCGGCCGGGGGCGTTCGAAGCGCTGACCACGTCTCACCCTCCAATACTGCACCATAATCATGGACCGAGATGGGAGACGCAGCGGCCGGGCGGTAGGCCAAGTTTTCTTTGTGAGCTGTCGCCCATGAAGTTGTTGTTGTTATTATTATTATTATTATTATTATTATTATTATTGCTGTGACGCTAACCATTTCAGAGACAATGGTTGTTATAGATAGGTTTAAACTTTTTTTATAGTACTTTTCTCAGATAGTAAGGCGTTATTCATAAATTTTCATCTTGGTGAAGCAAAGAGATCGGAGTTTCAGTACCATCACACAGAGACTGGCTTTTAAAAGATTGAACCATCTCTTTAGCTTATCGTAATTTCTTATTCCCCTTGTCAAGGAAATACTATCACAATAAAACAAATTCCAGTAATGTTTATATCGATTGGCATGGACTACATAGAACAATAAGCTTTTGCAAGAATAGTCTGCTGCAGCATACTTGAGAAACTTATGTTAATGTGGAATGTGAAATTTTTAAACTCTTGTGTTCTTTTTCCTAAGTGCTACATAGTTGCAACACCTTTTTTGTTATATTTTATTGCAGGAAGTTCTGTGTAGCAACTATTTTCTACATCATGGTATTCTGCACTGTAGGTAAGGTCTTGCTCACAAAGGGTTCTATTATAACTCCAATGCGTTCGTAATCAAGTACAAACACTTTATAAAACTTTAAATATTTTGGTAATTTATGAAATTAAATTAAAATGTGCCCGTCAAAACGAATTGAATTTTTCACTAGTGTAAGAATTATGATTATCCGATTATGTCGGATGAGATTATCATGCCACACACAGTCACCCTCATATACCCAAGGTCGCGGGTTCAAACCCAGCGGAGGACGATGGATTTTTTGGGGCGTAAAAGTCGTTAGCGTGGTTTTCTTCGGAAGGGAAGTAAAGCTGTTGGTCCCGTGTCTAGATACACGGCACGTAAAATAACCTTAGCCTGATAAAGAGGCCTCTGAGCAAAATTAAGGGTATTTCACGCCCAATATAGAATGGATTATTATTGAAATATAATACGAAGGTGCATTTAATTGTAATTTTATAAAGATTGAATAGGACGCTGAGCACCGCAGTAGTTACAGAGGGTCCATAAAACTCCGTTTCCATTTTACACTACACACCTTCTCTCTGTAGAAGGTAGAGTTTTGAGTTAGAGAAAAAATTAAACTCGCACAGTATTGCCAAATATTATGGTTTGTTTTTCATTTGTTTCCTGTTACATTCCATTCTTACAATAGTTACTATTTTGTTGAATAATTTAATTTATAATTTTTAAGCTCGAAATGTTCGAATACAGCTGATACAATACTATTGTGAAAGCATTAAGGATTTTTTAAAATCTATGAAAATAATTTAGAAATGAGCATTTTTAGCATGCCCATTATCAATTCTTTATTACGGGGATTTAATCAAAAAAGTTGAGGGACAGATCTTTGGCCATCAGTCAGTAAGTTGGTAGTTTCTAACAATATAATCTCCACAATCACAAGATCTCCATCACATGAAGGTTCTTTTGGTTTTGGTTACTGAAAGAAAGAATTTTCCTGAAAATCCAATAACCCCTTTACAACTGAAAAACTATATCTCTCAAGAAAGTGTTCATAGACAAGGAATTGCAGAAAGAACGGTGGACATATTCCCAGTTTTGAATAATCTAACTCTTCAAAAAAAAGAAAAAAAAAATCAGAAGACTTTCTCTACATCACTATAACAAATTATTGTTAAAAAGCATATTCTTCTATACACTTTATGATAATCGAGATAAACATTAGCAGACATTTTCTTAATTACTTGCTTCCTCGTAAGTAGAAAGCAAATAAGGGAATACACTAGGCTAAAACAATACTTAAATATTTTAAAAGCTGGTTGCCATGTGGTTGAATCCATTTTTATGCAGGGCATGTGAGAAAAGTTTTAAGTATTTTAACTCTAAAACAAATAACAAGGAATATCCTAGGAATGGTCAATTCAACGAAAAAAAAAACAAAAAAAAAAAAACAAAAAAAAACGTATATGACATAAATTGTGTGTATTAGCGTGATCTACATTTTTTGCGTAGTAAGTATTTGTCTATCTCTTACAGTGTGCCAGTAACTTAAATTCAGCAAATTCATTCAGAATAAAGTGGTCTTTAGAGGCTATTCCCAGAAAATTCAAGATATACATTTTATTTGCCATATAAATACCTGTAATTTATGGTATTTTAATCAAAATCGTTTCAGAAAATCAAATTCATAATTTTCGAAATGTTTGTTATGTAAAGAGTAGTTGGGGGTGGGGCATGTTTCTCAAAAGCTTCGTGCCGCATCCCTGGAAGATGCTAAACTTAAATACCAAGTTTGGTATTTTACCGAGTTGTCGTTTTTCAGTTACCTTGTTCATAGACACATGGACACACACACACATGCCCACATTTTGTAGTTTCTCTACATGTACTATGTAAATAGTGCATAGAGAAGGTATTGCATTCCACCCAAAAATTCGATACCCAGATTTCACCGGGAATAGACATTTTAGGCTCCCCTGTATCCAAATAAGTATTTTCAGAAGAAAACCCGTGTGTGTGTGTCTCTGTGTGTGGTGTGTCCGTGAATAAGATAACTCAATAACTAAAAGTCAGTAAAATACCAAACTTGGCATTTAAGTTTAGTATCTTCCAGGGATGCGACTCGAAGATTTTGAGAAAAATCCCCTTACCCCAAACTAACCTTTACATGGAAAAAGTTCGAAAAATGTTAATTTCTTAAAAATGGCTCTAACGATTTAGATTAAAATACCGTACATTACAGTTATTTGTATGGCATATAAAATGTATATCTTGAATTTTTAGGGAATAGTCTCTAAAGACCTCTTTATTCTGAATGAATTTTGAGTAATTTTGCGTAA
Source organism: Hymenopus coronatus (assembly GCA_030762935.1). Classification (NCBI taxonomy): domain Eukaryota; kingdom Metazoa; phylum Arthropoda; class Insecta; order Mantodea; family Hymenopodidae; genus Hymenopus; species Hymenopus coronatus. The sequence continues at coordinate 164,543,481 of CM060881.1, forward strand.
GTAGTACACCGTAAGAGATAGAACAAGTTATATACAAAAATATAGATAACGTTAAAACACACAATTTATGTCATATATGTTTTTTTCGTTGAATTGACCATTTCTGAGATATTACTTGACATTTGTTTCAGATTTTAAATCCTTAATTTTTTTTTTCACACGGAAAGTTGTAAACTCTGCATAGAAACGGACCTCATTCACATGACAACCGGCTTTTAAAAGATATGACTATCGTTTTAGCTTAGTGTATTCCGTCATTTTCCTTACAAGAAAGCGAGTAATTACGACAATTTCTGCAAATGTTTATCTCAATTATCATAACGTGGATAGAAAAATATGTGTCTAATGACACATAAGATTTTTCTATTTTTTTTTTTTTGGATAAAGAGGACCCTAAAACGTGTATTTCCAGTGAAATCTTGGTATTGAATTTTTTGCTGGAATGCAATACCTTTTATATACACTATGCGCATAGTGACTACGTGTAGAGAAAGTAATAATGAAAGTGTTGCTTCCTTACAACCTTAATCATCAACATCATGATCATCACAGGTTGGACCCACAATAGTCCAATGATGTTTAAAAGTGTCCCACTCCTCGCTGTTCTTTAGGTTGCTATAATTATGTACCTTACTTTGATTTTCTGTTTGGCGACGTTCGTTTGTATATGCATATACAATTTGTGTTATAACTCCGTGCCATGTCAAATATACTTGTCTACTTGCGCATTAGGTTTGCGAGCTAACTACTTATATACTCGCATAACTAGAGTCCTAAGCAGTTTCCATTCTTTTCTCTTACTATTTAGTTAATGTCCGCGTTTCTCAGTCGTAAATTTGTGGCATGGCCATCACATATAAACTTCAGGACTGAGTTGTCCTTATCTTACTGTCAACGTTCTTTTAGTTGTGACTATTCATTTTTGGAATTTGAAATGTAATGTCAAGACTATTTATGTTTTTATATGATAATGTGCAGCATAAATATTCAATGATTCACTTATTTTGTTTTATAATTGCGAACTATGTTTTACTTTCTCTACACGTACTGTATAAATAGTGTATAGAGAAGATTTTCAAAAAAATCACTTCACCACAAACAACCCCTTACATGGAAACATTTTTGAAAATGGATGTTCCGATTTTGATTAAAATGTCGTATATTAAAGATATTTACAGTCCAAGTAAAGTATATATCTTGAATTTTCTGGGAATAGCCTCTGAAGATCTCTTTATTCTGGGTGAATTTTGCTATATTTTGCTTAACTGCTAAACCGTAAGAGATAGAAAAAGACTTACTGCACAAAAAATGTAGATCTCGTTAAAACGCACAAAATGTCATGTATATTTCATAGAGTTGACCATTTTTGAGCTATCCCTTTTTTCATTTCAGTTTTAAAATGCTTAATAGTTTTGGCATACGGGAATTTGCGAATCCTGGCAATGCATAGAAACGATATAGTAACCAGCTTTTAATGTCGTTTTAGCCTAGTGTATTGCTTTATTTCCTTTCTGCTTTCAAGAAAGTATTTCTGCTAAACTTTATCTCGTTTAGCTTGATGTAGAAGCATAAGCTTTTTAACAATAATTTGTTACCGAGATGTAGAGAAAGTCACATGAATGGAACATATAAGATATATTTTTTTATCATTGATGTTTTCTCTTTATGGTTATTTTTAAGCAGATCATTAGATTATATTTCTTAGCCATTAAATTCAAATGATATAAAGTAGATTGTCTTCTGAATTTTTACTTTCTCTACACGTACTGTGTGGAGAAAGATGTACGTATTGTGTACATAGAGTATAGAGAAGGCACCCAAAAATTCGATACCGAGATTTCACCGGAAGTACATGTTTTGTTTCCCCCTGAATTCTAAAATATAATTTTTGGAAAAGGTCCCTGTGTGTGTCTATGAACAGCGTAGCTCAAAAACGAAAAGTCCGTTATATACCAAACTCGGTATTTAAGTTCAGTATCTTCCAAGGATGCGGTACGAAGATTTTCAACTACCCTTTACATGGAAACATTTTCGAAATGTTTGATTAAAATCTCTCACATTTAAGATATTTACATGCCAAATAAAATGTATATCTTGAATTTTCTGGAAATAGCTTCTAAAGAGCTCTTTCTGGACGATTTTTATTGAATTTTGCATGATTGATAAACTATAAGAGGTAGATAAAAACTTTTTACATAAAAAGTTTAGATCACGATAAAACACACAATTTATATTATGTACATTTTTCTCGTGGAGTGTATAATTTTTGAGATATGCCTTGTTGTTGGTTTCAGCTTTAAAAAACTTGTACTTTTCTAATACGGGAATTTGTCAACTCCTGTCCATAGAAACAAAGGAACTTCAGTCACATAGCAACCAACTTTTGACTAATACTCTAGCCTATGTACTCCCTTATTTCGCATCTACTTGTATGGAGGCAAGTAATAAGACTACTTCTGCTAATTTTTTCTCAATTAGCATGAAGTAAAAAGAAGGATAAGCTTTTAAACAATAATTTGTTGCAAAGGTGCTGAGAAACTCATGTGAATGGAATGCATCAGATTTTTAAATGTGGTCTGATTACACTGAGAAACAGTGATTTTGTTAAATGAAAAATTTTCATCAATTTTTGTGCATTTTGGTCTGCTGATTCTGAATATGAAGTTAGAATCCAAGCACTATTAGCATGTGATATATTTTAAGCTAAATTATTTATTGTTGCATACTAACATTTGTGTCTATTATTTTAAGCTAATGTACACTAATATTTGTTTATGTTATTTTCATTATCATTTGGAAATATTTTCCTATTAGAAGAATATTTAACCACAGCCGTATATCAGTGAAAAAAAAAACTATGTTTGACAAGTTATAAGCGTTGTTAACAAGTGTAACTAAGAACTTCCCAGATTATTACTGTTTTGTGTTCGTATATAGTGTTTGTACAAAATACAAAGTAGTCCTTCTACACTATGGTAACCAATATCCTTCGATACCTCTTGCATGTACTGCATGTTTGCAGTTTGTGTCGAACAATACAGAATGTGATATGTATGAATGGTGATCTAAAGGTGACAACCCTGCTTCCTGGGTTACAACTAGGATATATCAATAGGGACAGCAAAAACACTACCTTCAGAAATAATGACCATAGAGAGAATGTTGGAACGAAAAATATAGTTAACCAACCACTTGTGAAGTCGGAGAATATTTATCTTCTGCCACTACACATCAAGCTGGGGTTGATCAAGAATTGTCCAAGCGATGGATCATGCTGGCAAAGGTTCTGAGCTCCTCAAAACGAAATTCCCTAGGATCAGTGACGTCAAGATAAAAGAGGGCACATTTATTCGTCCACAAATAAGGGAACTAATGAATGATCCTGTATGCGAAGAAAGTTTGAATGAAACTGAGGCAGAAGGATGAGGAGATCCTTTCGAAGCGTTGTGAAAAACTCCCTGGGAAACTATAAGGCTGATAACTATGAAGAACTTGTTAGTCACCTTATTGAGAATTATAGGAAATTTGGTGTAATATGTCTCTAAAACTCCATTTCTTGCACTCACAATTAGATTTCTTGCCCCTCCCTCCCAACTTTAGCAGTGTAAGCGATGAACAAGGTGAACGTTTTCATCAAATATCTACGATGGAAACCCGTTGAAAACGCAAATGGAACCCAAGAATGTTAGCTGAATACTGTTGGACTCTCAAAAGGGATGATCCGCAGAAAATCACAGAAACGTACATTCTACGAAAAATGTACCGTTTTGGTTGCTAAATAAATATACTATTTCATTGAATTGAAATGTATGTGTTAAAAAATCTGTGCCCAACAGAAAAAAAAAAACAACTGTAAACAGATCTGAAACCAACAGACAAAATTCCATATAAATCATCTTTCAGTTTTCATTTAACTCACAAAACGTTTAGTTTTGTTGCCTAGTGCTATCTGCGAAAACTAAGGTATTTAGGAATATTACTTTTTCCTCTTCTTCGCTTCAAGGTTTGGGCATGTTGCCCGGTCCACCTTTTCCTCGGTCTTCCCTTTTCTACTTCTTTATCCATTATTTTAATGTGTGGTATCTAGTTTTCTTTCTGTTCTTCCATCGTATCGTTTGAGTTATAAACATGTATATCTTCGCTTGTGACTTTAGTTCTTATTTAGTCCTTTAAGGTGCACCTTTTTCTTTGTTCAAAAATCTCAATTCCACGGATTGTACTTTCTGTTTAATGATCCAGGGTTCACTTACGTAACACATGATTGCAACTTATGTTATCTTATGGAGCCTTATTTTTATTTCCTTTCGGGCTTTATCTTTTAATATTCTATAGATTCTATCACATACTGCATGAGATTCATTTAGTATATTATCAATATTTATCTGATTTGTTTATTTATTGGTCTGACTCATTAAGGAATTTGCCTAGTAACATAGGATAAAATATAAATTTAAAGATTTTAATAAAATATTATAAGTGAATATTACAAAAAAAAAATATAAATATTATCATACGTTGTAATAGTTATATAAAATTAAGATATGGGAACAAATTGTTGCAGATTACAATAAATGTGCAATAACAATAAAAGTTATAACAAATATAGAGAGTAATTACAAAGATTAAGTGATTTTTAAACCATTAGCTTATATTACTACCCAAATAGTCGACATGTTCAATGATTTTATTCTCTATAATTATTTTTGTTCAGTGAGCCATGACCTTTGTTTTCTTTGTGGAGAATCTATGATTGTATAGCTTTTGCTTATCTCTTTTAATTTTTAGATTACGTTTTGGAGATTTTCCTGTATTCATGCAACATTATCAGCATATGCCAATATATTTGTTATCATATATATATATATATATATATATATATATATATATATATCAGGTTTTGCTTCCCTTTTCCATTTCTTATATAATCTAAATGCCTTTATGTTAAACACTGCAGGCTTCTTTCTATTTCTGGTGTCTAGCTTGTCCCTGTTTATATTATTATTTTTATATATTTATACAAACTTGTTATTGCTTGTTTAAGATGACGGTGGTTATTGTCTACTTACTCACACGCATACATACGTATATATACGAGTATATACGAGGAGCGATCAATAAATAATGAGAGTTTTTGTTTTTCTTAAACAATCTCTATTTATTCATCTAAATCAACTTTGCCCGCTTCAAACTAATCCCCCTAAGATATAATACACCTGTGCTAGGGCTTTTTCCAATCTTGGAAGCACTTCTGGAATTCTTTTTAGTTATGATATTCAGTTACTTCAGTGATTCTGTTTTAGCTCACCAATGATGGTTAAAGACGTCCTTTTATGTTCTCTTCAGCCTCGTGGCTGAGGCAACATAACACTTCTGTTTTTTGCCAAAAAAATCACGAACAAGCGTTGAGGTGTGAGCAGGAGCATTATCCACGAGCGGCTTTTCCACAATTCTGGCGTTATCTTCGGATTTCTTCAGGCAAAGTGCGTATCTTCCAGATAATATTTCTTATTGAATGTATAACCATATGGCTGAGACATGTTTTTACTTGTCAGTAAATTGATGTGCTCTAACGTCCAGGAGATCGTTGTCTTCAAAGATTTCTCGACCCTCTTTGAAACGTTGATACTACTCGAAAAGCCTTATTTTACTCACAGTAGATTCGCCAAAAGCCACTGTTAACATTTCAAACACTTTACTCCATTTTCAATCGAACTTTAATACAAATTCGCTGAGCACTCGAAAATACGTATTACCATTTTAACTATCAACAATGAACTAAGCTGAAAATGCAAACATAAGTTGGAAACTTGTGCGCCTTCGAGATAAAAAAGAGTTTTGAAAATCGGATGTATAAAGCCTGCAAAATTAAAGAATTCCCGTTATTTTTTGATCACACCTCGTATACTATAAATTATTACACTTCAAAGGTTGAGGTGACTTTTGAAAGACACTTAACTTTCATTGGTTTCTAAGAACAGGTACACAAAGTTGGAAGTTTCAATATGGATAAATTAAGACGAGGAATTCCTTTTCGGTTGCCTCTTTTGCTGTCGATGTCTTGTGAAGAAGGTAGATTTGCACCAAGAGGGAGAGTAGGCTTGATGCAACATTTTGTCGATGTGTCTAGTTTGTGAAGAAGGTACATCTCACCTAGCGGGAGAGTAGGCTCGCTAGCAGCATTTTGTCAAAGTGTCTAGTTTGTGAAGAAGGTACATCTCACCTAGCGGGAGAGTAGGCTCGCTAACAGCATTTTGTCAAAGTGTCTAGTTTGTGAGGAAGGCACATCTCACCTAGCGGGAGAGTAGGCTCGCTAGCAGCATTTTGTCAAAATGTCTAGTTTGTGAGGAAGGTACATCTCACCTAGCGGGAGAGTAGGCTCGCTAGCAGCATTTTGTCAAAATGTCTAGTTTGTGAGGAAGGTACATCTCACCTAGCGGGAGAGTAGGCTCGCTAACAGCATTTTGTCGATGTGTCTAGTTTGTGAAGGAGGTACATCTCACCTAGCGGGAGACTAGGCTCGCTGGCAGCATTTTGTCGATGTGTCTAGTTTATTAAGAAGATACATCTCACCTAGCAGGAGAGTAGGCTCGCTAACAGCATTTTGTCAAAGTGTCTAGTTTGTGAGGAAGGCACATCTCACCTAGCGGGAGAGTAGGCTCGCTAGCAGCATTTTGTCAAAATGTCTAGTTTGTGAGGAAGGTACATCTCACCTAGCGGGAGAGTAGGCTCGCTAGCAGCATTTTGTCAAAATGTCTAGTTTGTGAGGAAGGTACATCTCACCTAGCGGGAGAGTAGGCTCGCTAACAGCATTTTGTCGATGTGTCTAGTTTGTGAAGGAGGTACATCTCACCTAGCGGGAGACTAGGCTCGCTGGCAGCATTTTGTCGATGTGTCTAGTTTATTAAGAAGATACATCTCACCTAGCAGGAGAGTAGGCTCGCTAACAGCATTTTGTCGACGTGTGTAGTTTGTGAAGATGGTACATCTGCAACTAGCGGGAGAGTAGGCTCCCTAGCAGCATTTTGTCGATGTGTCTAGTTTGTGAAGATGGTAGATTTGCACCTAGCGGGAGAGTAGGCTCGCTAGCAGCATTTTGTCGATGTGTCTAGTTTGTGAAGATGGTAGATTTGCACCTAGCGGGAGAATAGGCTCGCTAGCAGCATTTTTGTCGACGTGTCTAGTTTGTGAAGATGGTAGATTTGCACCTAGCGGGAGAGTAGGCTCGCTAGCAGCATTTTGTCGATGTGTCTAGTTTGTGAAGATGGTAGATTTGCACCTAGCGGGAGAATAGGCTCGCTAGCAGCATTTTTGTCGACGTGTCTAGTTTGTGAAGATGGTAGATTTGCACCTAGCGGGAGAGTAGGCTCGCTAGCAGCATTTTGTCGATGTGTCTAGTTTATTAAGAAGGCACATCTCACCTAGCAGGAGAGTAGGCTCGCTAACAGCATTTTGTCGACGTGTCTAGTTTGTGAAGATGGTAGATTTGCACCTAGCAGGAGAGTAGGCTCGCTAACAGCATTTTGTCGACGTGTCTAGTTTGTGAAGATGGTAGATTTGCACCTAGCGGGAGAGTAGGCTCGCTAGCAGCATTTTTGTCGACGTGTCTAGTTTGTGAAGAAGGCACATCTCACCTTGCGGGAGAGTAGGCTCGCTAGCAACACATCTCTTATTTTGTCGATGCGTCTAGGTTGTGAAGAAGGTAGATTTGCATCTAGCGGGAGAGTAGGCTCGCTAGCAGCATTTTGTCAATGTGTCTAGTTTGTGAAGAAGGTACATCTTACGTAGCGGGAGAGTAGGCTCGCTAGCAGCACGCCTCTTGTTTATGGCCCTGTTCGGTGTAAGGATAATTTGATTTGAAGGAGGCACCGCAGTATATCTTTGTATTGTTTTTATGTGTATTATTTATGCATGTTGTAGCCAGCTCGACACCAAATCACGCCTGGCTCCGCGCTGCAGGATCTATATTACATCGCGCGCACGCCTGCTTATCTCCATTTCTTTCATGGTACGACATTTCCCTTTGTGTAAAAGCGTTCTATGTCATGCCTGGGGAAGAACATAACCAAATAAAAGAGAAAGTTTCTATTTCGTGCAAATAGACAAGCTTGAGGTGAATCGGTGTTGCGTATACCAAGTAAAGTTAAGCCATTTAAAGACTATCTTTTGAAGCTGGGAAGCATATTGACTGCAATCGCGTTGCTATCTTAAGATTACTTCTTTAGCTAAATAAAATTATTTTAAATTTATTATGTTTAACGCGGTGTTAATAGTCCCGTGTACACAACGGCATTTTGGCCCTTTAAACACACATACTCTATAAATTTAAGATTCTCTAAATTTAACTTTCTCTGGGTTCTAATGTCTTCAGGAAGGATTCTAAGAATAGCTTGTTTGCAGAACACAGAGAGAATCATGAGAACGGCACACATCAGATTTGTTTTTTCATATACAACGCACTGAATGTTTAAACATTTAAAACTGTGTATTTTAAAAAGAATGCCAATTTGTTTGCAGTTTATTCTAGGTGGTCCAACTGCTCCGTCTTTGACGTGTGGAGATATGCGTTAAAAGAATTGCAGAACTGAACTATTTCAAGTTGAAACCGATCATTGGGGAACTGGCGACCCTTTACTCTTTTTATCAGCGGAGATGGTGATCGGGTAGCGCTCATTGAGAGGGGTAAAACGAAGGTCACTCACAAGTTCGTCATTGACCGGCGACCACATGTGGGATTTGTGGTGGACAAAGTGGCGCAGGGGTGAGCTTTGTCCCCCCGCCATCACATTCCACCTTCTTCACCTTCATTCCCTGTATCATAATGGTCATCACCTGCTGTGCTATATGTAATAAAAAAGGTCGTTAAATACTGCCAAATATATTATGTGTTACACTCACATGACTTTCTCTTACTTCTTAGATACTTCTGACTTCTTAGAAAAGATTATTCTTCTATTTACACCATGCTAATCGAGATAAGCAATTAGCAAAATGTTCTTATTACTTAGTTCCTTATAAGCAGAAGGTAATTAAAGGAATTCGCTAAAGCGATAGTCAAAATAATGTTTTAAAAGCTATCGTTATGCGATTGTCATTGACATTGACTTCTTTGTTTGGCCAGGACTAGAACAAAAGAAAAATGCAGACTTTCATTCCAATAACAAGAAATATCTTGGAAACGGCAACTCTACAACAAAATGCATATGATAAAATATGCAACAATTATTAATAAACAATCACAAAATGGAGATAAAGTTTGAACTTAGAGTCCTTCTAAAGCACTACTGGAAACAAGATTATAAAGCCGCTGCCGCACCTCGAGGAATATGTGAAGAGGAAGGAGAAGGTGTCGTTAGTGACCGTGTGGCACAACGATGGTTCCAACGTTTCAACAATGGAGACGAAAGCACTAAAGATTTACCACGTTTTGGAAGACCTAAAGTGTGGAATATTGAAGATACACGCCAAGTTTTGCGAGAAAATCCGCTAAAAAGTGCCCGTAGCTTTTCAGAAGAACTTAGTACATCAAAAGATACCATACATCGCCACATTAAGACAATTGGAAAATCACACAGAAGCTGTAGATCTGTACCTCATGAGATACCTCAACAGGCTCAATGTAAAGAGGATATCTGTCGTCAGCTTATCCGTAATCCCATGGATGATAGATTGGTCAGGAGAGTTGTCACTTGTGATGAAATATGGGTATATTACCGAAACCCAGATACTTCGAAACAGTGTCTTGATCCCTCCAACCTGCCAAACTCATTGGTATTTAAGTTAGGTATCTTCCGAGGATGCGACACAAAGAATTTTAAGAAAATCCTCCCATCACCAACTATCCTTTACATGGAAAAAATTTCGAAAATTTTGATTTTCTCAGAAATGACTTTAACGGTTTTGATCAAAATAACGTACCTATATTAAATATATTTATTTGAAAAATAAAGTGTATATCTTGAATTTTCTGGGAATAGCCTATGAATTTTACGGAAAATTGCATAACAAAAACTTACGACACAAAAAATGTAGAGCACGTTAAAACACACAAGTTATGTTATATAGGGTTTTTTTTTTTTTTTTGGTGGAATTGATTGTTTTTTATATATCCTTTGTTTTTGGTTTCACTTAAACTTTGCTCATACAGGAATTTGTCAACCCGTGTCCATACAAACAACGGAACTTCAATCTCAGAGCAATCAGCTTTTGCCTATCACTCTAACCTATGGTACTCCCTTTTTTCGCTTCTACTTACATGGAAGCAAGCAATAAGACTTTCTGCTAATTTTATCTCGATTAGATTGAACTAAATAGAAGCATAAGCTTTTTAACAATAATTTGTTGCAGAGATGTAGAGAAAGTCATGTGAATGGAACACATCAGATTTTTATGAATCTCGCTTTGACGTTGTCTAACTGGTTGAGGTTGTCCACCGTTAGGTAGGGTCACATTAATTGGATGCCATGTGGCAACTAGCATAACTTAAAGTTTGAATAGTTTTTTCGCAGCTGATAGGGATGGGTAGGCTTCGGAGTTCAGGAATGTCATATGCTGCAGCAGTTGCGCGCTCCTGTATATACAGCAGAAATCCGTTACGGTTGTTTCAACCACAAATATTCACACACAATATATTAATATTTGAATAACAGTAAAAACCAGAAGTCTACAACTTGGCGAAAGTATTATTATTATTATTATTATTATTAATAATAATAATAATAGATTTTCCAAATTCCACATGCGTCTGACCTTAATGGTAAACAGTGGAGATAGTGACAGATATGTGTAGATAAATTTGTATGACTAATATACAGAGGTGCCCAACCTACAGCGGAAGAGGGGAGGGCAGATTTACTTCCACCCATTTGTTTGGTAGCGACAGACCTGTCTATCTATGACGTCGCTTTCTAACAGTAGCGGGAGGTTCAGCAACGTTAATGCTATAAGGGATGGTACAAATATTAAGAAAACCTTCTTGAACGCTATTCTTGTAGTGACTTGGTTGGCACTCTTTACTTGTAGCCAGTTCATCAATGTTTACGGACAAATGAGTCTTAAAAGACATACCAAATGATCTGACCCTCCCTTCCCTGTTACAATATTTGCTTTTATTTGATTCATTTTCGAGAACATCTGTTCACAAATATATGTAGAACCAAATATTGATAAATGCTTCCCAGCAAAATTTCGCAATTTGGGAAATGTTTCTGTTTAAATAAATCCCAATATTTTTTTCTGAGATAATATAATGGCTGTTGAATTTTGCAAAGCAACTAGATAGTGGGGAGCGTGTTTGCAGGCAAAATTAATTCAAATTCAAGTGCTGTTACTGGTTGCATACCTGATAAAAATGTTTGCCATAATCAGTATGATGGTGTTTTTCAAACTGTCGTCATATCGGAATCCCAAGATAAGTGATGCCTACGAATAAGACATTTCACTTTTAATAAAAAATATTCTTCCTCCCATTCTTTCTGGAATACGATATGTTTGGTTCGCTTGGAACCTGCCATCCTGTCGAAAGTGGAACCGTTCAGTTAAACGCCACTGAATGCTTGAAGGAGAAATGCTTCCTACCTGGTCATGCACAAAACGAAGGAGGCGGAGTAATACGACTAGATGACGCAATTAGCTCATAAATGTAAACGGCGTGTTATTTATGGACGCTCTATAACTACTGTGGTTCTCAGCACCCCATTCTAATTGGGTGTGAAAGACCGTTTAATTTTGCTCAGAGGCCTCTCTATCAGGCTTGAGGTTCTTTAACGTGTCGCAAATCTACGACACGGGACCAACGGCTTTACTTCCCTTCAATTAGCTCGAGAGAGCAGAGGTTGGGCACCCAGAGTATCAAATCAGTTAATTTTCGGGAACACGGGTTTCTCTGGTAGCGAACAGTTTGAGAGATTGTTGTTGCCCACTCAAACTGAGGCGGCCATGCTTAACTTCAGCGATAAGTCATTTCTCAAGTAGCCCAAGACAGGCGTGTTTGCATGAAGCTTATGATATTTTATTCTAGAGGAGCGAGCACATTTGCATACAAGATTCAACTTTATTGTGAATAATTGTTCGCCTTAAAAACATGGCTGCCGTTTATTTAAAGTCTAATCGAAACGTGGGCATCGTAATTTATTTTAACGAAAGCTTTAATTAAAACGAGCACATTAAAAATCGCCTCGAAAGTCCTGTCCAAAACGCAACAAATTACCATTTAGTTTAATAAAGGTCGGAGGCGTGATGGCAGTAATTCCATATCAACTCACCACCAAAGGTGGCATTTCTATGGTCACAACTTGTGCAATGTGTATAAATAAACAAATAAATAAATTGTTTTATATTATACGTGACGCGTTATCGATTACCACCTGTTGTTTCCAATTACAAAATGTCGCCGTTAACATAAATTATCAAGCTGTGGCAAAAACGAGCGTCACATCGAAAGAATCAGATAGGTACCGTACGACTGAGACAAATAAGGAACCTGCACGGCCTCAGTTTAAAAACGGGTAACTGGTTTTATAGCCAACTTCTTGGCAAACACATCTAACACAGAAATATGTGTAAGTTATAAATTAGGAGGGAGTCGCTTCAAACACCTATAAAACTGCAATAAAGGCTGTTTTTATACTTTCTTTACACCTACTATGTACATAGTGTATAGAGAAGGTATTGCATTCCACTCAAAAATTAAATACTGAGATTTCACCGGAAATAAAATATTTAGGATCACCTGTATAAAAAAAAAAAGCATTTTCAGAAAAAAAGTCCGTGTGTGTGTGTGTGTGTGTGTCCGTGTGCCTGTGAACACGATAACTCAAAATCGAAAAGTCGGTAAAATACTAAACTTGGTATTTAAGTTCAGTATCTTCCAGAGATACGACACGAAGATTTTGAAAAAAAAAAAATACTCCACCCCAAACTACACTTTATATGGGAAAAGCTCGTAAATTTTGATTTTCTCAAAAATGGCTCTAACGATCTTCATTACAAACACCCGGATATTAAAGCTATTTACATGGAAAATAAAATGTATATCTTGGGGCCTCTAAAGACCTCTTTATTCGGGATGAATATTGTATAACTGGTAAACCTTAACATGTAGACAAAAACTTACTACACAAAAAATGTAGATCTCGCTAAAACACATAATTTGTCATATACGTTTCTTTCGTGAGTAGATCATTTTTTCTATATCCCTGTTATTTGTTTCAGATTTAAAATACTTAAACTTTTATCACACGGAGATATGTAAAGTCTTGGCCAGACATAGAAACGGATTTCAATCACATGGCAACCAGCATTCGTTTTAGCCTAGTGAATTCCCATATTTACCTTCTGCTTACAAGCAAACAAGTACTCAAGACAATTTCTGTTAATGTTTATCTCGAGTGTCATTAAGAGATAGAAGAATAAGCTTTTTAACAACAATTTGATACGGAGATATAGAGAAAGTCATGTGAATGGAGCTCATCAGATTTTTTTAGATTAGCATTTAACGTCTGTTCTTCCTAAATATGGCACCACAGGTTGCGGAGATTGATGACATTAAAATGATCTATGAAATTCGACCAAAACTGAGAAAAATTAAAACAATATTTTATAGTAAAATAATATGAATGATAAACTATATGATAATATACCGTTTTTTACTTGAAGCAGTTTAGCTGCCAATTAACTGAAGCTATAAGTGAGTAGACGTATATTTATTAATATGCATACTCAACTTTAAAAACTTGTTATTTCCCAAACATTTTTAACACATTTCCACACTCAAAATTCTCCACTGCGTTTCACTAATTTGTGTCAAAATATTTATACTGTCTCGCATAAGTATGTTAAAGGAAATGGTGATATAATTTTTACTTTCTCTACACGTACTATGTACATAGAGCATAGAGAAGGTATTGCATTCCACCCTAAAATTCGGTACCGAGATTTCACCAGAAATATATGTTTTAGGGTCCCTGCATAAAAAAAAAGCATTTTGAGAAAAGATCCGAGTGTGTGTCCATGTGTCTGTAAACATGATAACTCAAAAACGAAAAGTCAGTAAAGTACCAAACTTGGTATTTAAGTTTAGTATCTTCCAGGGATGTGACACGAAGATATTGAGAAAAATCCCCCACCCCAAACTACCCTTTACATGGAAAAAATTTCAAATATTTTGATCTTCTCAAAAATGGCTCTAACGATTTTGCTTAAAGATATCTGTTTACATGGCAAATAAAATTCATGTGTTGAATTTTCTGTTAATAGCCTCTAAAGACCTCTTTATTCCGGATGAATTTTACTGAATTTTGCGTAACTGGTAAACCGTAAGATATAGACAAAAAACTTACAACACGAAAATGTTTATCACGTTAAAGCACACAATTTATGTCATATACGTTTTTTTGTGGAATTAACCATGTTGAGATATTCCTTGTTATTTGTTTCAGATTTGAAATACCTAAAACTTTTTTTCACACGGAAAGTTGTAAACTTCTGGGCTCTGCATACATACGGATTTCAACCACATGGCAACCAGCTTTTAAAAGATTTACCTATCGTTTCAGCCGTGTATTTCCTTATTTTCCTCCTGCTTACAAAGAAGCAAGTCATTAAGATAATTTCTGCTAATGTTTATCTCGATTATCATAAAGTAGATAGGAGAATATGCTTTTTAATAATTATTTATTACTGTAATGTGGAGAAAGTCATATGAATGAAACACATCAGATTTTCTAAATAGTGCTCCAATTTTGAGAAATATGTGTACTACTACATTTTGGAAATCAAGAGTTTCGGAGAATATAAAAATTAAAAATGTGGTTTCAATAAAACTATATGTTAGCTCTATTTGTAAATTTATTTTACTTAAAACGTTTAACGTGAATATTTCAAAAATGCATCACTTGGTTGATTTTATTAGAACAGTGCATTTAGAAAAAAAATATGTGTTACACTCATATGTCTTTCTCTAAAAACTTCTTACAGAATATTATTGTTCTTTCTACACAATGCTAACTGAGATAAACATTAGCATAATTATTATTTAGCTCCTTATAAGTAAAAGGGAACTAAGGGAATGCACTAAGCCAAAATGATAGTAAAATGTTTTAAAAGCTATTGCTAAGCGATTATCATCGCAAATTGCTTCTGTGCTTTGCTAGGAGCAGAATAAAAGAAAAACAGACATTTCCTGTCTGAGAAAAGTTTAAGTACTTCACGATTGAAACCAATAACAAGGAATATCTCTGCAACGGTTAACTCCAGAACAAAAACGTAAATGGCATAAATTGTGTGTTTTGACGAGATCTATATTTTTGGTTAAGTAAGCTTTTGTCGATCTCTTACGGTTTAGCAGTTAACCAAAGTTCGGCAAAATTAATCCAAAATAAAGAGGTCTTCAGAGACTCTTCTTAGCAAATTAAAGATATACATTTTATTTGGGGTGTAGATAGCTTTAATATAGCCATTTAATCAAAATCGTTATAGCCATTTTTGACATCATCAAAATTTTCGAATATTTTTCCATGGGTAGTTTGGGTGGGGGATTTTCTTGATAATCTTCGTGTCGCATCCTTGGAAGATACTAAACTTAAATACCAAGTTTGGTGTTTAACGGTCTTTTCTTTTTTGATCTTTGCTGGCCACAGACACACACACACACACACACACACACACGCGCGCGCGCGCGCACTCGAACATTTTTCTTAATGTTTTTTTTTTTTTTTTTTTGGATTCAGGGGTTCCCAAAACAGTATTTCCAGAGAAAGTAAATATGTGGCTGCAATAATTAGGGAAATATAAAAATATCTGATTGCTCTATTTGTAAATGTATTTCCTTAAAATTTAACTTTTAATGTGAAGGTATATATTTAAGATTTATCACGTAGTACATTTTATTTAGATGAATTTAGAAAAAAATATCTGAAATATTCCATTTACATGACTTTCTCTACCTCTCTGTAAAAAATTACTATTAATAAGCTTATTCTTTTGTTTCAAACTATTGGTCTTATTACTTGGTTCGAAATTGAAATGAAGTTTTATTTATGGACGCTCTGCTGTGGTTCTCAGCGTACTACTCTATCCTGGGCCTAATAGACCGCTTAAGTTTGCTCAGAGGTCTTTTTATCAGGGTCGAGGTTCTTTTACGCGTCGTAAATCTACTACACAGGACCAACAGCTTTACTTTCCTTCCGAAGGAAGCCATTCTAAGGATTTTTACACCTGAAAAAATCCATCGTCCTCCGTCGGGTTTGAAACCGCGACCTTGGGTGTAAGAAGATATTATGGTAACCATTACACCACTGAGAGCGACAATACACAGTTTCTTTGTGAGTAGAAGGAAAATAAGCGAAAACACTAGACTAATACAACTGTCAAATATTTTAAATGCATTGCTATGGGATTGAAATCGATTATTTGCGTGGCCAGAAGTTGACAAGTTTCCGTATGAGTAAAGTATAAGTATTTTAAAACTGAAACCAATAACAAGAAATATCTCAAAAACGGTCAACTACACGAAGAAAATATATATAACACACATTGTGTGTTTTATCCAGATCTTCATTTTTACTTTCTCTAGCCCCATATGTACAATGTACATAGGGATAGAGTAGTATTGTATTCCACCCAAAAATTCGATACCGATATTTCACCGAAAATACATGTTTTAGGACCCCCTGTATCCAAAAAACAGCATTTTCAGAAAAAGGTCCGTGTGTGTGTGTGTGTGTCCGTGTGTCTGTGAACACGACAACTCAAAAACTAAAAGTAGCTAAAATACCAAACTTGGTATTTAAGTTTAGTATCTTCCAGGGATGTGATTTTGAGAAAAATCCCCCACCCCAAACTACCGTTTACATGGAAATTTTTTCGAAAATTTTGATTTTCTTAAAAATGGCTGTAACGATTTTGATTAAAATGTCAAATATTAAAGATATTTACCTAACAAACAAAATGTATATCTTGAATTTTCTGGGAATAGCTTCTGAAGACCTGTTTATTCTGGATGAATTTTGCTTAAGTTGGCATAACTAGTAAACCGTAAGAGATAAACAAAAGCTTACTATACACACAATTTAGGCCTTGTTAAAATACACAAGTTATGTCATATACATTTTTCTCGTGGAGCTTACCGTTTTCGAGGTATTCATTGTTATAAGTTTCAATTGTAAAGTATTTGTACTTTTCTCAGACGGGAGTGTCCGTTTTTCTTTTGTTCTACTCCTGGCCAAGAAAAGAACCGATTGGTAATGACAATCGCATAACGACAGCTTTTAAAACATTTGACTATTGGTTTAGCCTAGTGTATTCCCTTATTTTCTTCCTGCTTATAAGGAACTAAGTAATCAGAACATTGTGCTAATGAGTACCTCGATTAACAAGGTGCAGAAAGAAGAAGAATCTTATGTATGAAGTTTGTAGAACAGCTTGAGAAAGTCATGTGAGTGTAACACAAACGCTTTTTTGTGTAAGTAGTATGTCTTTGTCTGTATCTTACGGTTTATCGGTTATACAAAATTCGCGAAATTCATCCTTAATAAAGAGCCCTTCATGGGCTAATCCTAGAAAATTCAAATATACATTTTATTTGTCGTGTAAATGTCTTTAATATATGGTATTTTAATAAAAAATCGTTAGAGCCATTTTTGAGAAAATCAAATGTTCGAAACTTTTCCATGTAGTGCAACGGTTCCCAACCGGTGTGCCCCGGCACCCTAGGGTGCCGTGTGATTGACTAAGGGGTGCCGCGAGATATTGAGATAAACAAAAAAAAATACCTTCTACTGAAGCCTTAAGTCTTGTAAGGTCTTGAAATAAAATAAGTTAAATCAATTACTCTTATGCACGGCAGATGGTGATAGTGGTCGATTCATTTCAATAATTCAGTTATACTAGTATCCCACAGATGGCATTACAGCTATAACCTGCCGAACATTCCCGAGACTACTCGCTTCCTCACGAAAATTCCCGAGACTTCGACAGATGAATATATAAAAGTGTACGCCGCTTGGCGCTTTAGTTGTCTTCCTCGCGTTGATTCACAGTGTTTAGCTATGGATAAGTTCATTGTTAAACGTAAACGCCAGGACAGTGAAAGTGAACAGTCGGCTCCTACTGCTTGCTTTAAGAAGCCAAATCTTACAGTTTCTCCCGGACCGTCGAATCCACCACATAAAGAAGACAAACGAAAGAAAAGAACATACCAGGACAGTTACTTAGCGTATGGATTTAAGTGGAATAACAACGAGGAAAACCCTATCCCTGTGTGTTTAGTTTGTGGCGAAACACTTAGCAACGAGGCCATGGTACCTAGCAAACTGAAGCGGCATCTTACAACAAAGCATCCTAGTGTGTCACAGAAAAGTGTAATGTATTTTTCACATATATTAGAAGGGGAGAAGAAAACAGCTGTGCGAATGGTAAAGAGAATGACCATAGGTGATACTGCTCTTCAAGCCTCATTTAAAGTAGTAGAACTGATAGCTAAAAAAAAAGAAACCTCATACTCTTGGAGAGGAAATCATTGGCCCTGCATGTCAAGTTATAGTTTCAACTATACTTGGCGAAGGAGCAGCTAATCAAATTTCGAAAGTTCCTCTGTCCAACAACACAATCAGCCGCAGGATATCTGAAATGTCATGCAATATCAACGAACAAGTCACGGAGAAAATAAAAACTTATAGAACATTTGCTTTGCAAGTAGATGAGTGTCTCGATATTGGTGACAAACCGCAACTCCTTGGTTTTATCAGATATATTGATGAAAAAGATATTAGTGAACAGTTTCTGTTCTGTAGACCGCTGGAGACTACAACCACAGGCCATGATATTTTCGTTTCTATTAATTCCTATCTCAATGACCATGGTCTTTCATGGAAAGACTGTTGTGGTATATGTACAGATGGTGCACCATCTATGTCTGGGAAAATTAAAGGTTTTACTGCCAGAGCTCTCAATGAAAATCCATCCATTATTATAACTCACTGTTTTCTGCATAGAGAGGCATTAGTCGTGAAAGCGTGTAATGAAGATTTTGCTGAAGTGTTTAACCAAGTTGTGAAAATGGTGAACTATATGAAGTCTCGACCTTTAAAGTACAGAATTTTTGAACAGTTATTTCGCGCAACGGATGCAGCTCATACCTCTTTGTTACTTCACACAGAAGTAAGGTGGGTGTCGCGGGGTCGTGTATTGAACCGGTTTCTCGAACTTAAAGAACAGCTAAAAACTTTTTTTAAGGATGAAAATCAAGACACATTTCATGAGCTCTTACTAAGTGATTCTTGGTGTTTTGAACTGTCGTATCTGGCAGATATTTTTCATAGGCTGAATGAACTGAATGTTTCGATGCAGGGTCGAAATGAAACAATAATCTCCTCAACCAATAAAATGAAAGGTTTTAAAAGAAAACTTAGTTCTTGGAAGTCTGCAGTTCAAAAAGGAGATTTGTCGGTCTTTCCATCTCTTCTTAATGTGGCAGGAGATAAAGATCTGGGTAAACTGAAAGACCGCATTTGTGATCACTTATCAAGATTGCAAGATGCAATAGATGCGTACTTTCCAACTATTTCAACTACGAATCTCGACTGGGTTGTCTCACCATTTGATTTCATAGATAGTGCAGAGGAAATAGATTTCACTGCTTGCGAACGAGATGGATTTATTGATCTTTGCGCTGATTCCACACTCAAAGGTAAGTTCACCAAGAGTGAGGCGTCGGTGGCTAGTTTTTGGCTTCAACGGAGAGAGGAGTACCCTAACCTAATGAAGAAAGCAATTAACGCACTTTTGCGCTTTTCAACATCCTATCTATGCGAGCAAGCCTTCTCTGCTATGGTGACAATAAAATGCAAAGCAAGAAATAGACTGAATAATCTTGAGGATGATTTGCGTGTTTCACTGTCAACTGTAAGACCCGACATCACATATCTGTGCTCTAAGCATCAATCAAGTTTCACATTAATCATTAATCGAACAAAATTTATTGATGTATTTTTACTCAGTGATTGTAGTAAAGTTTACTGTATTATGTTATGGTGTACGTTATTATTGTATAATATTTCAATAAATTAACATATTAAGCTTAATTTTCTTTTAATTCAAGGAAGGGTGCCCCTGGTGTTTAATGTTATTCCCAAGGGTGCCATGAACTTCAAAAGTTGGGAAACACTGATGTAGTGGGTAGTTTGGGGTAGGAGCATTTTACTTAAAATCTTCGTGTCGCATCCTTGGATTATACTGAACTTAAATTCCAAGGTTGGTATTTAAAGGTCTTTTCCTTTTTGAGCTATTCGGTTCCCAGCACACACACGCACACGCACACGCACACACAGACTTTTTTTTAAATTCATGGCGCCCTAAACAAATATTTCCGGTGAAATCTTGGTATCGAATTTTTGGGTGCAGTGCAATTCCTTCTCTACTCACTATGTACGAGGGCAGTTTTTTTAACCTCCGATAGGCTATAAATAAAAGACAGATCATAGGGAAAAAAATTATTACCAAAAGTGTTGTACACATATGGTTACTTTTCAACATAATCACCGAAAAGATTGGGACATTTATCGTACCTGTGCACAAGCTCTGCAATACCCGCTTCAAAAAACGTTGCCGCTAATGATTTCAAATGAGCATTGACGTTGTTTTGAAGATCTTCGTACTTTACGAAGTTTGCGGAGAGCCATTCAAAACAAACGAAGAGGAATGCTGAACTCAAGAATTGCGTTGATCCATGACAACACTCGACCTCACACTGCTGGCACAACCCATCGGCTCCTTGAACAATTTCAATGGGACATTTTCGATCATCCGACGTACAGTCCTCACCTGGCACCCAGCGACTTTCACCTTTTCCCTGAACTGAAAACGTGCCTAGGAGGGCAGCACTTTCAAACCAACAAGGATTTTCAAAATAACATCAATGTTCATTTGAAATCATTGGCGGCAACATTTTTTTGAAACGGGTATTGCAAAGTTTGTGAGCAGGCACGAAGAATGTATCAATCATTTCGGTGATTATGTTGGAAAGTAACTATAAGTGTACAAAACTCTTAGTAATAAAATAATTGTTTTCTATGAACTTATCTTTTATTTGTATCCTATCGGAAATTGAAAAAAAAAACGGCCCTTGTACGTGTAGAGAAAGTAAAAATAGTAAATCAAAATTGCTTTTCAAGATCTTATTCAACATTGCGGGAAAAAATCTGATGTGTTCCATTCACATGACTTTCTCTACATCTCTGCAAAAAATTATTGTTAAAAAGCTTATGCTTCTATTTACTTCATTTTAAACGAGGAAAAAGTAGCAGAAATATTCTTATTACTTGCTTCCTTGTAAGTAGAACGGAAATAAGGGAGTATTATAGGCTAAACTGATAATCTAAAGCTGGTTGCTATGTGACTGAAGTTCCTTTAGTATTTATTTGTTTAGTCATTAGGTACATTAGTACAATAGACATGGTCAAAGTAATATATACAAGTAAGAGTCAGTCATATAACAATTCTAGTATTAAAAAATTCATCCAAATTATAAAATACATTGTCCATCAACCATTTTTGTACTTTAGCCTTAAACTGTATTACATTTAGATCTGTCATGTGGTCAGGAAGCTTATTATAGGCTATAATGCTGGTTATCAAATAACTTTCTTTAGTCTAGTGTATGGAACATGCAATTTATCAATATTTCTGGTATTTAATGAGTGTACATGTCTGTTCAGTTTAAATTGACTTAAACTCTTGTGCACATATAATAATAATTGTAATATATAGCAATTGTACACTGTTAAAATTTTCTGTTGCTTAAAAAGTGGTCTACATGGAGCATTGTAAGAAGTATGACATACAATTCTCATGGCTTTCTTTTGTAGAAGTAGAATATCATTCAATTTAGAACAGTTCGCATATGCTAACAGTCCATAGCTAAAAACACTTTCAAACAAAGCAAGATATATTTGCTTTAAATAGCCACAACGTACTTTGTTGTAAATGGTTCTCAGTAAATACACAACTTTAGATAATTTTTTACAGACCATTTCAACATGTGAATTCCAGGTTAATTCTGTATCTAAAACCATTCCTAAAAGCTTTACATTAGTGTATTCAGCATCATTTGTTTGTATGGACAAGAGTTGACAAATTCCTGTATGAGAAAACTATTAGTTTTTCATAGCTGAAACCAAAAACAAGGAATGTGTCAAAAACGATCAACTCCACGAAAAAAATTTATACAATATCAATTGTGTGTTTTAATGTGCTCTACATTTTCTGAGTGTTAAGTTTTTGCCCATCTCTTACAGTTTAGCAGCTATGCAAAATTCTGTAAAATTCATCCAGAATAAATTAGTCTTCAGAGGCTATTCCAGAAAATTCAAGATATACATGTTATTTGTCAGGTAAATATCTTTAATAGTTGACCTTTTAATCAAAATCACTAGAGCCATTTTTGAGAAAATCAAAATTTTTGAAAAACGTTCAATTCGGGTGGGGGGATTTTCTTGAAAATCTTCGTGTCGCATCCTTGTAAGATACCAAACGTAAATACCATGTTTGGTATTTAACGGTCTTTTCGTTTTTGAGCTAAGCTGTCCACAGACACACAGACACGCTCACACACACACACACACACAAAGACCTTTTTGTAAAAATGCTTTTCTTGGATTCAGGGGGACCCAAAACATGTATTTCCAGTGAAATCTCGGTATCGAATTTTTGGGTGAAATGCAATACCTTCTCTATACACTAGTAGTACGTGTAGAGAAACTCATTAATACTCGATGTGAATAAATGAAAGGTTAAATCTAAATTATATGGACAAAGCTTTCTTATACACTCTTTGGTAGTGAATTGTGTAAAAGATTCTTTGCTTTAAGTAGCACATGTCTTGAGCATTACGTCATTTCCTAATTGTACTGTAAGTATTAATTACCTCTTAAACTCTTACTGATGTATTAATTTACAGTGCTTGTTGACATGGCAATTAATAAATGAATTGCAAATTTAGCCTACATTAGCAAATATGTGCTCAGAATAATTAACTTACATATGAAGTATTTCAGAAGAGGTGTTTCAAGTAGTAAATATCTGATGTGTTCCATTCACATGACTTTCCCTACATCTCTGCAACAAAATATTATTAAAAAGCTTACTCTTTTGTTTACTTAATGCTAATCGAGAAAAAATTGGAAGTAAGAGTCTTTATCACTTGCTTCCCCGTAAATAGAAAGGAAATAAGGGAATACTCTAGGCTAAATCGATAGTCAAATGTTTAAAAGCTGCTTGCAATGTGATTGAAGCACCTTTGTTTGTATGGACAAGAGTTGACAAATTCTCGTATGAGAAAACTATAAGTATTCTAAAGCTGAAACTAATAACAAGGAATACTTAAAAAACGGCCAACTCCATGAAAAAATGTGTATAACATAAATTGTGTGTTTTAGAGAGCTCTATATTTTTGTCTATCTCTTATGGTTTACCAGTTATGCTAAATTCCGCAAAATTTATCCAGAACAAATATGTCTTCAGAGGTAATTCCCAGAAAATTGAAGATATACATTTTATTTGTCACATAAATATCTTAAATATAAGAGAATTTAATCAAAATCGTTAGAGCCATTTTTGAGAATACAAAAATGTTCGATAATTTTTCCATGGGAAGGGTATTTTGGAGTGGTGAGACTTTTCCCAAAGCTTCGTGTCGCATTCCTGGAAGATACTAAACTTAAATAGCAAGTTTGGAATTCTACCAACTTTTCGTTTTTGGGTTATATTGTTCACAGACACACGGACCTTTTTCTACAAATGCTTCTTTTATATATATATATATATATTAGAGAAAGTAATAAACAAGAATCACAAGAATTTCTAACCTGGAATAGCAAGTCCTGAATCACATTGAGGTTAATAACACGACAAACAACAAAGAATGTCGACGTTTAGATTTTGGTTGCAAAAAAAATCATGCTTTAAACTGCATATTTATTCTTCGATGACAGTTGGAACACATATTTTGAACCCCATTATAAAGCGCTGAGCTGGTTAAATGACTCTCTAAATCAAACTTCAAAACCATTTTTCTCAAGTTCAGTTTTTTCCTTATTTTCCCATATTCAAAATCTATATTCTTTTACTTAAGTACTGCTACAGGTCTCAAAATGTTCTTCAACGTACTTCTGAATGTGTGAAATAATATGATCCATTAGGTTTACAAAAGTAATGTAATCATACTGGTCTGTTTCAAAGTTGTTTTTCTAACTTTAGGATATAAGTGTTAAGTTCGACATCACCCGGGCAGACAGCTTTTGAATGTTGCTAATAAAATTTATGTAAATTAATTAATAGATCCATATTTCCGTTACATATTGTGCTGAAACTTGGAATAAATACTTTGTTGTAATGCGTGTGAAAAAAGTCAAAGCTCTAGCTCTAATTCTATAGAAAATGGGTTCTAGCACCTTTAAATGATAATATGTATGCTCCTGTATCCAGAATATCTTCCTACTGCCCAAAACGTGGTATGTATTTGGTTATATAAAATATCACGTGTTCCATTCATATGACTTTCTCTTTGTCTCTGTAACAAATTATTGTTAAAAACCATATTCTTCTATTTCATGTTAACCGGAGTAAGTAGATATTATCAGAAATGTTCTTACTATTCGCTGCCTTGTAAGTAGATGGGAAATAAAGGAATACATTACGCTAAAGCGGTAGTGAGATTCTTTTATAAGCTATGGAGTTGAGTTCCGTTTCTTTGTATTGCTAGAAGTTGACAAATTTCCGTGTATGAGAAAAGGTTTAAGTATTTTAAGACTGAAGCCAATGACACGGAATAACTAAAATGGTCAACTCCACGAAAAAAATGCATACAACATAAATCGTGTGTTTTAAGGAGATCTACATTATGACATTTTTCTATCTCTTACGGTTTACCAGTTATGCAAAATTCAGCGAACTTCATCGAGAATAGAGAGATCCTCAAAGGCGATTCCCAGAAATTTCAAATATACATCTTATTTTTCATGTAATATCTGTAATATACTGTATTTCAATCTAATTATCTAGAACCATTTATATACCCAAGGTCGCGGCACATAAAAGAACCTTAATCCTGAGCAAAATTAAGCGGTCTTTCACACCCAATTTAGAATGGGACGCTGAGAACCACAGGATTTAAAGAGCGTCCATAAATAACACGCCATATCCATTTTTGTTGAAATTTTTGTTTTTCTCAAAAATGCCTCTTAATCATTTTATAAAATACCATATATCATAGATATTTATATGACAAATGAAATGTTTGTCTTGAATTTTCTGGGAATAGGTTATATTCGTTTTTGATAATCTGTTTCTCGGAATGTTTAATAATTAATAAACTGTAAGAGATAGACAAAACCAAACTGTACAAAATATGTAGATCTTGTTAAATCATTTATGTCAAATGCATTTTTGTTGTAGAGCTGACCGTTTCCAAGATATTCCATACGCTTTTCAGACAGGAAGTGTCCATTTTTCTTTTATTCTACGCCTGTTCTTACTCGTGTAATTACGGAGAAATATATGGGAATTATGTGCAATTAAGTAGAAGGGAAAAAAGAGAATATATAAGGTTAACGCGATAATGAAATCTTTTAAAAACTGGTTGTTATGTGATTGAAGTACCTTTGTTTGTATGGACAGGAGTTGACAAATTCCCGCATGAGAAAATACTTTTTACTTTCTCTACACGTACTATGTACTGTGTATAGAGAAGTTATTTCATTCCACCCAAAAATTCGATACCGTTATTTCACCGGAAATACACGTTTTAGAGTCTCCTGTATCAAAAAAAAAAAAAAGGTATTTTTAGAAAAAGTTCGCGCGCGCGCGCGCGCGTGTGTGTGTGTGTGTGTCTGTGTGTGTGTGTGTATCCCTGTTTCCCTGTGTCTGTGAACACAACTCAAAAACGAAAAGTCGGTAAAATACCAAACTTGGATTTAAGTTTAGTATCTTCCAGGTATGCGACACGAAGATTTTGAGAAAATTTCCCCCTCCCCAAATTACCCTTTATATGGAAAAATTTCCGAAAATTTTGGTTTTTTTCAAAAATGGCTCTAACAATTTTGACTAAAATACCGTATATTAAAGATATTTATATGGTCAATAAAATGTATATTTTGAATTTTCTGGGAATAGCCTCTAAAGACCTCGTTATTCTAGATGAATTTTGCGTTACTGGTAAACCGTAAGAGATAGACAAAGACTTACAACACAAAACATTTAGAATCACGTTAAAACACACCATTTGTTTCATAAAGCTTTTATCGTTAAATTGACCATTTCCTTGTTATTTGTTTCAGATTCAAAATACTTATTAAACTTCTCTCACACGAAAAATTGTAAACTCCAGGCCTTGCATAGAAACGCATTTCAACCACATGACAATCAGCTTTTACAAGTTTAGCCTAGTGTACTCCCTTACGTTCCTTCCACTTACAAGGAAGCAAGTTCTATTGTTTATCTCGATCACCATAAAGCAGATAGAATTAACAATAATGTGTTACGGTGATTTAGAGAAAGGCATGTCAATGGAACACATCCGATTTTTTTAAAGCTCAAACTAATAACAAGGAATACCTCAAAATCGTTAGAGTTATTTTTGAGAAAATCAACATTTTCGATTTTTTCCCTTGTAATGGATAGCTGGGGGTGGGAGGATTTTCAACAAAATCTTCGTGTCGCATCCTTTGAAGATACCAAACTTAAATACCAAGTTTGGTATTTTTCGGTCTTTTCGTTTTTTGAGCTATTCTGTCCACAGACACACATAAACACACACACACATGGATCTTTTTCTAAAAATGTTTTTTTTGAATTCAGGAGGACCCAAAACATGTATTTACGGTGAAATCTCGGTATCGAATTTTTGGGTACAATACAATACTTCCTCTATGCACTATGCACGTAGTACGTGTAGAAAAAGTAAGCATCTGATGTGTTCCATTCACATGACTTTTTCTACCTCTCTGCAACAAAGCGACACGAAGATTTTGAGAAAAATCTCCCCGCCACAAACTACCCTTAACATTTCGAAAATTTTGATTTTCTTAAAAACCGCTCTAATAATTTTGATTAAAATCTATTATATTTAAGATATTTGCGTTAAAATAAGATATATGTCTTCAATTTTCTGGGAATAGCCTCTGAACACATGTTCATTCTGAAAGAATTTTGCAGACTTTTGCATAACTCGTAAACCGTAAGAGATAAGCAAACACTTACCTGACAAAAAATGTTTAAAACACACACTGTTGTTATATACATTTTTTCGTAGAATTGGCCGTTTTTGAGATATTCCTTGTAATTAGTTTCAGGTTTAAAATACTTATACTTTTCTCATAAGGGAATTTGTCAACTTCTGTCCAAACAAACAAGGGTACCTACTTCAATCACATAGTAACCAGCTTTTAAAATATTTGACTATAAATTTAGCCTATGGCACTCCCTTATTTCCCCTCTACTTACAAGAAGCAAGTAATAAGACCCTTTCTGTTAGTTTTTTCTCGATTTGCACTAAGTAAATAGAAGAATGAGCTTTTTAACAATAATTTATTCTAGAAATGTAGAGAAAGTCATGTGAATGGGACTTATTAAATGTTTTGTATATAAAATACCCAATGTAATACAATTTTTACTTTCTCTATAGGCACTATGTACATAGTGTATAGGGAATGTATTGCACTCCACCAAAAAATTTGACACCGAGATTTCACCGAAAATATATGTTTTAGGGTCCCCTGTATCCAAAAAAAGTATTTTAAAAAAAAGGTCCGTGTGTGTGTGTGTGTGTGTGTGTGTGTCCGTGTGTCCGTGTGTCTGTGAACACGATAACTCAAAAACGAAAAGTTGGTTAAATACCAAACTTGGTATTTAAGTTTAGTATCTTCCAGGGATGCGACACGAAGATTTTGAGAAAAATCCCCCCACCCCAAACTACCCTTTACATGGAACTTTTTTCGAAAATTTTTATTTCCTAAAAAATGGCTCTAATTTTGATTAAAATGTCGTATATTAAAGTTATTTACCTGTCAAATAAAATGTATATTTTGAATTTACTGGGAATAGCCTCTGAAGACTACTTTATTCTGGATGAATTTTTCATAACTACTAAACCGTAAGAGATGGACAAAAACTTAACCTACAAAAAATGTAGTGTACGTTAAAACACACAATTTATGTTATATACATTTTTTTCGTGGAGTTGATCGTTTTTGAGATATTCCTTTTTCTTGGTTTCAGCTTTCAAAAACATACTTTTCTCATACAGGAATTTGTCAACTCCTGTCCATACAAACAAAGGAACATCAGTGACATAGCAACCAGCTTTTGGCTTTCACTTTAACCTATGGTACTCCCTTATTTCACTTCTACTTACAATAAAGCAAGAAATAAAACTATCTCTGATAATTTTTCTCGATTAGAATGAAATAAATAAAAGATAATCTTATTAACAATAATAATAAACAGAGATATAGAGAAAGTCACGTGAATGGAACACATCAGATTTTTATGAAAACAGCTTCAAAATTTTTATATGGCAAATAAAATGACCTACTCGTTTCTCGTCCATTATACTCAATAACTGGATTGAGCTATGGAGATTTGTTTTTCCTTTTTATAAACATTTAAAAACTCCAGTTTGTAAATATTTAGTTCTTTACTAGAAATTATTTCAAACAAATTTAATATATAATATTTGCTTCCATAGTTAATAAAGACCCAAGTGTTCAGCCGATCCCCATGGCCGCGTTCGCCAAGGCGTCCTGCTTTGACGCTTCGTAGCGCTGGGCGTCGTGGGTTCGAGTCCCGCCTTGGGCATGGGTGTTATATGTTTGTGTATATGTGTGTGTTGTAAAAGTAAGAAAACAGTAATTAACAAAGTAAAAAGGAAAAGGTAAATAAAAGTAGGGTATACAGTGCCGGAGTCCTGATCAGACTCCGGTACTGTATTAAAAAAAAAAAAAAATTGAATTTAAAGGGACATTTTATATTAAACGTTAGAATTAATTACTAAAATATACAGAACATGAGAAGTACTTAGTTTAGGGACATGAAATTTTGTTTGTAATCTGCGCTAAAATAATATTGATTCAAAATGTGTTTTATCTAAGACCAAAACAATTTAAGAATGGTAGTGTATGTGTAGAAGAAACTTTTCCAACAGGGTGGACGATTATCTAAAGATGCAACTATCCTGTATTCATTTATATATACATCTATATAATAAAACTGCTAAAGGCAGTTCTCAACATTACTAAAATAGCGTTTCAATTACAGCTTACTCTTTGATATTTTGGGTCTGTTCTTCACAGATATACACAAAAAGTGGGTACTTTTTGAACATATTGAAGCAGAAAGTGGGATTCCATGTCATCTGTTTCTTAGTGGTAATGTAAGTAAACAAAAATCTCATGTGTTCCATTCATATGACTTTCACCACATGATTGTTAATAAGCTTATACTTCTATGTCATACAACGACATTGGCAGAAACGGTCTTACTACTTAGTTCCCTGTCAGTAGGAGGGAATTAAGGGAATGCACTAGGCTAAACCGACAGTCAAATGTTTTAATATATGGTTGCTCAGGGATTGAAATCCGTTTCTTTGCGTGGCCAGGAGTTGATAAGTCCCAGTATGAGAAAGTTTAAATATTTTAACACTGAAAATCAATATCAAGGAATATCTCGAAAACGGCCAAATCTACGAAAAAAATGTATATGACATAAATTGTGTGTTTTATCGAAATCTACGTCTTTTGTGTAATAAGTTTTGTCTATCTCTTACGATTTACCAGTTATGCACAATTGAATAAAAATCATCCAGAATAAAGAGGTCTTTAGAGCTATTTTCAGAAAATTCAAGATATGCATTTTATTTCCCATGTAAATATCTTAAAGATAAGAGATTTTAATCAAAATCGTTAAAGGCATTTTTGAGATAAACATTTTCGAAACTTTTTCCGTGTAAAGAAAAGTTGGGTGCGGAGGGATTTTCTTGAAAATATTCGTGTCGCATCATTGTAGGATACCAAACTTAAATACCAAGTTTGGTATTTAACGGTCTTTTCGTTTTTGAGCTATGCTGTCCACCTTCACGTATCTTATTTAAAAATGATTTTTTTTGGATGCATGGAGACCCAAAACATGAATTTCCGGTGAAATCTCGGTATCGATTTTTTGGGTGCATTACAATACCTTCTCTGCACACTATGTAAATGGTAACTGTAGAGAAAGAAAAACCCGTTATATCTGTGCAATCATTTATACATCGCCAACGGATTTTCTGAAGAGGATACTAAGAAAGTGTGTCCTTGCACTATACAAGAACTCTTGAACGCCTGCTAAATTGTAGTCTCCTGCAGGCAACTGAGATGCGGCCCTACAGGTCCACGGCCATCAAGTCGCCCTCCATGGTGTAATGGTTACCATGCTAACTTCATATACCCAAAGTCGCGGGTTCAAACCCGGCGGAGGACGATGGATTTTTTTCGGGCGTAAACATCCTTAGCATGGTTACCTTCGGAAGGAAAGTAAAGCCGTGGGACCCGTGTCGTAGATTCACGGCAGGTAAAATAACCTCAAAGCTGATAGAGAGGACACTGAGCAAAATTAAACGGTCTTTCACGCCCGATATAGAATGGAACGCTGAGAACCATAGCAGTAAAATGGCGTCCATAAATAAAACGCTATTTCGTTTCAACGGCCATCAGACCGAAGACCATGTGTGGTGGAGATACAGATTTTCCTATGGTAAGACAGAACTCGTTTTCTGAGACCATGAATGTTTATCAAACTCCAGACTAAGGAGGTGATTAAAAATAACATATTAAATACGATATTTAAGTACTTAACAACAAAGTGCTGTAAAATAGGGAACGTAGGCTTTCCAATTCTGCCTTAATCTCTTGGTTTCTCATTCTTTCGAGCTGGCCCTGAGATAATTGCAGCCCTATGTTTATAAGGCTCACTTGATAACCCATCATAACAATTATATCGCCTGTTCAGGAATTATGAGAAGATTGCTCTGGATCGGCAGCGATGAAAATTTGTAACGACTGTAGCAAATTTGTTCTAGGCAAGTCCTATTCAGCCTTTCGGTTACAAAATAAAGGTATCCTGCACCTGAATAAAAATCTTAGTGATACCAAAAAAATTAATGCCATCATTAAAATAATTGCGATAAAGACTAGAAGCAAAGATTTCCTCCCCACACCATGTGACGAACATATCCAATCATTAGTTCGATAATTGTATCAAGTGTAATAATATCACTCTATTATAAATGACTACATGCCCGGGTTTCTAAGGCACTTTACTTTCTCTACACGTACAATGTTCAGAAGCATAGAGAAAATTTTGTATTGAACCCAAAAATTCCATACCGAGATTTCACCGAAAATACATGTTTTCGGCCCCCCTGAAAAAAAAAACACATTTTAGGGAAAAGGTCAGTGTGTGTGTGTGTGTGCGAGAGAGAGAGAGAGAGAGAGTGTGGACAGCGTAGCTCAAAAACGAAATATCGAATACCAAACTTCGTATCTAAGTTTGGTATCGTCCAAGGATGCGACACGAAAATTTTAAAGAAAATTCTTACACTTCCAACTACTCTTTACATGGAACTTTTTGGAAAATGTAGATTTTCTCAAAAATATCTCTAACGATTTTGATTAAAATCTCTTATATTTAAAATATTTACATGACAAATAAAATGTATATATGATTTTGAATTTCCTAAGAATAGCCTCTGAAAACTTCTTTATTCTATATGATTTTTATTGAATTTTGCTTAAGTGGTAAACCGTAAGAGATTTACAAAAATTTATTACACAAAAAATATAGATTACGATAAAACACAATTTATGTCATGTACATTTTTCGAGATATTCCTGTGTTATTGATTTCAGCTTTAAAATACTTAAACTTTTCTCATACGGGAACTTGTCAACTCCTGGCCACGCAAAGAAACGTATTTCAAACCAATAGCAACCACATTTTAAAACATTTGATTGCCGGTTTAGCCTTGCGTATTCTCTTATTTCCATTCTACTTATAAAGGAGCTAAATAATAAGACCGTTTCTGCTAGTGCTTCATCATTAAATAGAAGAATAAGCTCATTAACAATAATTTGTTACAGAAATGTGATGAAAGTCATGTGAATAGAGCACCTCAGATTTTTGGAAAAATATCAGTGTGTATGTGTGTGTGTCTGTGTGTGTATCTGTGGACAGCATAGCTCAAAAACGAAAGAAACATTAAATACCAAACTTGTTATTTAAGTTTGGTATCTTCCAAGGATGCGGCACGAAGATTTTCAGGAAAATCCCCCACCGCAAACTACGCTTTACACGGAACATTTTCCGAAAATTTTGATTTTCTCAAAAATGGTTCTATTTTGATTATAATACATTATGTTTAATATATTTTTATGACAAACCAAATGTAGGTATATCTTGAATTTTCTGGGAATAGCCTCTGAAGAATTCTTCATTCTGGATGACTTTTATATGAATGGCAAACCGTAAGAGATATACAAAAACTTACTACACAAACAATGTAGATCTCATTAAAACACAATTTATGGCCTCTTTTTTTATTTATTTATTTTTTTTATTTAGAGTTAACCGCTTTCGAGATATTCCGGATTATTTGTTAAATTTTTCTCAGACTGGAAGACATACTTCTTCTCGTTTCCCGTTTGTTCACTCCTGGCAAGACAAGTGATTGGAATTTCAATTATTTCACATAGCGACCGGCTTTTAAAGGACGAGACTATATCTTTAGCCTGTGCATTTTCTTATTTCCCTTCTACTTACAAGGAAGCTAGTAATAAGGCTAATTATGCTTATGTTTATCTTGATTAGCATGATGTAGATAGCAGATTAATGTTTTGAATAAAAGGTTTGTTTACCACACAGCTAGAGGACATCAAGTGAATTGAACACATTAGATATTTGCCCTTCTACTTACAAGAAACCAAGTAATAAGGACAACTCTGCTAATGGTTACGATTGTCATGAAGTAGATAGAAGAATAAGCATTTTAGCAATAATTTGTTACAGAGTAGTAGAGAAAGTCATGTGAATGGTTAACATCATCACCAAGGAGTTCTTAAGCACAGTGATGCTTAGAAGACAAAATGGGGCGCTTTTCTGTCAGGTCAATCACGGTGAATTCTTATGGGTATAGATGTATGTTCCAATCAACTAGTTACATTGTGGTACCCAACACAAACCCAGCCTCCAACATTTTTCACTGTTTTCTCAGAGCCAGATAGTAAGCGGTTATGTGTTCAGTTAAAATTGAATTTGAGTTTTATTTATGGTCACACTTTAACTGCTATGGTTATTTGTGCATTCTATATTGGGAGTAAAAGACTTGCTCAGGGGCCTCTTTATTAGGCGCGAGGTTCTTTTACTACCATAAATCTACGACCACCGACTTTATTTCCCGTCTGAAGGAAGCCGTGTTGAGAATGTTCCATTGCTCTCAGCCGGGTTTGAACCTGCGACCTAAGGAATCAGAGACTAGCATGTTTGTCCTAGACCACGAAGGACGTCGCAGTAATTTGTGATGCTTGCATTGGGAAGCCCCGGATTTAATTCCCGTCAGGGCAGGCACTTTGCCTGAATTTTTCATGGTTTTCTCGGGTAGATAGGTAAATGCTGGAGTAATTGATTTTCAGGCTCTAGGACCAGGAGACGGTGATTAGTGCGTTTCGGCGGAACGATGGTGTTTGTGTTTTGTAAAGATTTCTCCCTGTAACTTGAAAGACCACATGGTAGCCCTTCCTGCGGGGTGCTTGTTGTTCCTGGGAACCCTATTTAGCTGACGCAGGTGACATTCTAGAATCATTAACAACTTTTCCGTTTCTTGTATATCATCATAAAATAGCAATATGCAATTGAATAACAACTGGACGCTATATGCTAGTCTAAAAGTTCCATACGGTTTCCATGCATTCGCGAGAAATATGTATTAAACAATTCTTACAATTGCCCGCAACTGTATGTAGAGTTAACGTGCCGTCTCGCATTCAAAAGGTCACGAGTTCGAATCTCGTTGAAGGTTTGTTGCCCGATGAGGATTTTTCTGGGATTTTTCCTTACTCTGTGAAGCCACATCTGGCATCTTTAATCTCAGGTTCGTTAGAAAACAATTTCACTGTCCGATACGACCTATCGGGTTAAAGGACATTACAAATCCGCGCGTTAATATTAGACTTTTCAACTGTAATATGTGGTATTTACTCGAACTATTAGAGTAGTTTTCTGCGAAAATACCAAATAAAATGAGAAATTTCTCTGTAAAGAGTAGTTGTAAAGGCGAAATTTTTCTGAAAGTTTGTTATTTATCAAACCCTTCCTTTTAGAGTTGTGCTGTTTACAGGCATGCGTCACACATACTGCCCTTTTTACTTTCTGTACACGTACATAGTATGTAGAGAAGGCATTGAATTCCATCCAAAAATTCGATACCGAGATTGCACCGGAAATACATGAATAAAAAAAAGCATTTTCAGAAAACGGTCCGTGTTGTGTGTGTCTGTGAACACGAGAACTCTAAAGCGAAAAGTAGGTAAAATACCAAACTTTTATTTAAGTTTACTGTCTTCTAAGGATGCGACATGAAGGTTTTGAGGAAAATCGTCCCAATCCAAACTATCCTTTACACGGAAAAAAATTCGAAAATTTTGATTTTCTAAAAAAAGGCTCTAACGATTTTGATTAAAATACTGTTTATTAAAGATACGGCAGATAAAATGTATATCTTCAATATTTTGGGAATAGTTTCTAAAGACGTCTTTATTCTAGATAAATTGTGCTGAATTTTGTATAACTTCACAAAAATGTAGATCACGTTAAAACACACACTTTATTTATGTCTTATTCGTTTTTGTTTTTTTCCTGGAGATATTCTTTTTTATTTGCTTCAGTTCAAAAATACTTGAACTTTTTTCACACGGAAAGCTGTAAACTCCTGGACCTGCACAGAAACGGATTTCATTCACATGGCAGCCGGCTTTTAAAAGATTTGACATTCGTTTTACCCTTCTACTTACAAGGAAGCAAGTAATAAGACAGTTTCTGCTAATGTTTATCTCGATTATCATAAAGTACATAAAAGAATATGCTTCTTAACAATAGTTTGTTACAGTGATATAGAGAAAGTCATGTGAATGGAACACATTAGCTTTTTGAGCTCTGCTGCCCACAGACACAGACACGCACATTCTTACACACACTCATACATGGTAATTTTTTTTGAATGTCAAAACATGTATTTCCGGTGAAATCTTGGTATCGATGTTTTGGGTGGAATATCTACTCTGCACATTGTAAATACGTGCTGCAGAAAGTAAAAAGAGATTAGCCATCATACCTTTTGGATAGACGTACGTGTTTGCAAACTTACTTTGACAAAAAGTGGTGTGCAGTGGACGTGGTTAGTCAACTCTTTGCCTTATTCTGTATGTTATTCCTCTCGCATTGCAATAATGACTAAGTTTTCGCCACAGCGATAAAACAAGTTGGTAAGGTAAATACAACGTAATACTGAAAGGATATGCGAAGCTGTAAAAGAGGAATCTTTTCACAAGCCCAGTGTATATTGCGCTGTTATTGAGAATAATAAGCATATAATTTGTTAGTGATTATGCAAATGTGGTGCACAGGGAATCATTTGCGACTCCTGATGTGCCCAAGGGAAATTAGAAAACATTTCACTAAGAAACCAGTAGACATAATGAAATGGTCCAGTAATTATGTAAATGCTAAGACAGCATTGGTAGAACAAACAATGAGATGAACAATGACAAATAGATGAATATGTATGCAACTGCCGCAGGACTTGCTGCCCACCACAAATTCTAACATTTTCAGTTCACTCTCTCTAATAAGAAACACTGCCGATATACGAGTAATTACAAATTTCACGGAAATAACGCAGACTGCACAGTGGCACGTAATTACACCTCACATGAATGAATTAAATTGCTTTCTCCTTGTTTGTTAGATCATAAAAACTGGTTTTACATATTTAGCGCCAGCAACTCCGGAATCCAGGGAATTCAAATTGCACATCGTCTTAGTAATGCGCAATTCTACCCGGAAAAGAATTAACCAAAGAGTACCGATTTGCCACGCACTAGTAACGTAAAAATTGCTCTCTTTAGTGGCGTAAGACCTCCACTTTTGACTCATTGAAAATTACAGCCTTATGAATGCAATGAACGCTTTCCGTGTCCTTAGAGTACAATATAATTGGGATTTCGAATGTAATTCATGTATTGCATGTGCCATCTTAATAGAGTTTTTCTCCAATTCTTTTTAAATTCAGAGTAATGCCTTAGCAGAACCTGATACCTCAGCATTAAAAACACAGAACGGATATCATTGTTGGAGTAGCAGCTTCCGGCCCCTCCCAAAAGAAATAAAGCAAAAACAGAAGCACTTTACTAGGAGACTTAGGTTGCTGATCTCTCCCTCTCCCTAGTTATCTCTCTCAATCCAGTTTTATCCTTCTCTCTCCTCTTTTTAGTGAATGAATGGTTAGGGAGCGGAGAAGACATATAAATAAATAAAATCTGTAATACGCCATCCCGGCACCTAGATACCTACCTATACCTGGACGTGTATATACAAGCTTTATATTTATTTCCACCATCAATAACATATATAAAAACATTCACATCTTACGCATATAATTATAAATTCTAAATAAAATAATAAAGTATAATAATAAATAACATTTAAAATAAAATACAAATTTTGGTTTTAAAAACTAATTAAACATCCTACTAAATGAATTATACTGGAGACCAGTATTTAAAAGTGGCTGGTAACAGCTACCCTATCCCTTTCAATACAATTACCTACAAAGTTCAAATCTACTCTATCCATTAATCTATTCCTACAATTCACCCTTTACTACTTAGGCTAGCAAGCTAATACAACTACCTCTACTACCACCAGCACCACCAGTACCAGCACCTCCAGCACCACCATCAGCACCACCACCAGCATCACCACCACCAGCAGCACCACCAGCACCATCACCACCACCAGCACCATCACCACCACCAACAGCACCACCATCAGCACTATCACCACCATCACCATCACCAACAACAGCAGCACCAGCACCACCACCACCAGCACCACCACCATCACCACCACCAACACCACAACCAGCACCATCACCACCACCAACAATAGCACCATCACCACCAACAGCAGCACCAGCACCACCACCACCAGCACCAGCACCACCACCATCACCAGCAGCACAACCAACAGCACCACCAGCACCACCACCAACACCATCACCACTACCACTACCACCAGCACCACCACCAGCACCATCACCACCACTAGCACCACCACCAGCACCACCATCACCAGCAGCACCACCACCAGCACCATAACCACCACTACCACTACCACCACCACCACCAACAACAACAACAGCACCATCACCACCACCATCACCAGCACCATCACCACCAGCACCATCACCACCAGCACCATCACCACCAGCACCATCAGCACCACCATCACCAGCAGCACCACCAACAGCACCATCAGCACCACCATCACCACCAGCACCATCACCACCATCACCAGCACCATCACCACCTCCAGCACCACTACCAGCAGCACCACCACCAGCACTATCACCACCAACAGCACCACCAGCACCACTACCAGCACCACCATCACCAGCATCAGCACCACCAACATCACCATCAGCAGCACCACCACCAGCACCACCACCAGCACCACCATCACCATCAGCAGCACCACCAACATCACCATCACCAGCAGCACCAACAGCAGCAGCAGCACCACCACCATCACCACTACCACCACCATCACCGCTACCACCACCACCAGCACTACTACTACCTCCTCCACCACTACTACTACTACCACCACCACTACTACCACCACCATCACCACCACCACTACCACTACCACCACCACCAGCACTACCACCACCACCACTACTACTACTACCACCACTACCAATACCACTACTACCACCACCATCACCACCACCACTACCACTACCACCACCACCACCACCACCAGCACTACCACCACCAGCACTACCACCACCACCACTACCACCACCACCATCACTACCACCACCACCACCACTACCACCACCAGCACTACCACCACCACCAATACCACCATCACTACCACCACCACTACCAATAGCACTACTACCACCATCGCCACCACCACTACCACTACCACCACCACCACTACTACTATCACCACCACTACCAATACCACTACCACCACCACTACCACCATCACCATCACAACCACTACTACTACTAAGATCCCTAACTATAAAATGCTAAAGCAGAGGACATCTCATATCTGGAACCAATGTGTGTATTTTGTACAAACCACACCCAAGTGTATCTATGTGGTGGTAAAATAACCGCAGTAGGCAGGCTAGCGGACTGAGACGCGCAGAGGTTCCGAAAGATTCAAAACTTGAATACCCGGTTACACCGACGAACTGTTCAGATAAGACTTCCCCCTGAACAGTGGAGAAGTCGCCCCACTTAAGATGGCTGCCGCCTGGCAAGGCCGAGCAGAACTTTACAGCATGCAAGCATCTGTTCCATCTGTGCGACACTGCCTGACACAACCCTTAAGCCAGATGGGTGAGCGCCAAATAACAGCTGAGTACTCACAATAACTTGTGCTTTGACCTTTACTCAGTGACGTATCCGCTACCATCCTTCAGGCGGCTTCGAGATCTGTTGTTGGGTATGCGCGAGTATTCAGACTCAATCAAGAACGGCTAGAACAATTTGCCTTAAGTCTATATAGAACATGAAATAAGAAGAAAAATGATAGGAGATGGAAAGGAAAAGCGAGAAAGAAAACTCGTGGTAGCAGAGACAACCACCACCACGAAAATTCCATCGTTCGAGTTGCCGACCCGAGGATTCGAATCCAGGATTTCTGAAATAGGTACGAGTGTTGATTTTAGAGGAACCATCGCTAGGTTTCTCTTTATAATGAGTAGTTAAGATTGGACAGAGCTGGGCCAGGGAAAGTGAACACACATGGGAGAGAAAGGGAATTCAAGGAAGAGGGAGACCCCAGGGAGAAAGCAGGGCAAGGGCAAGTGAGCATACATGGGAGAGAAAGGGAATTCAAGGAACAGGGAGAAACTTGCGAGAAAGCAGGGCAAGGGCAAGTGAGCATACATGGGAGAGAAAGGGAATTCAAGGAACAGGGAGAAACTTGCGAGAAAGCAGGGCAAGGGCAAGTGAGCATACATGGGAGAGAAAGGGAATTCAAGGAAGAGGGAGAAACTTGTGAGAAAGCAGGGCAAGGGCAATTGAGCATACATGGGAGAGAAAGGGAATTCAAGGAAGAGGGAGAAACTTGCGAGAAAGCAGGGCAAGGGCAAGTGAGCATACATGGGAGAGAAAGGGAATTCAAGGAAGGGGGAGAAACTTGCGAGAAAGCAGTGCAAGGGCAAGGTCATGCTAGAAGGAGGGGGAATCTAACCTAGGTCCAGAGTATTAGACATATTTTTGAACCCTTTATGGTGCATAGAAGGTTTTTGCTTTACGGTTGTTTTTACTGTTTTCCTAGAATTTGTCATCTTAACGATTTTAGTACTTTCCTGTGCATTGTGAGATTTATGTTTCGGGCCTTTTTCTATTATTTTCCAGTGTTTTGGTCTTTTTTTCTTGTGTGCCTGCAGTTTTCTGAGTCTTAGGATACCGTTTAAAATGCTTGTTAGTGGCATTCCACGCCATCTGGAGGGTGTTTACGTCTCTAAGACTGCCAGTTTCAGGACATGCATGAGACATTTTAACTCTTTTCCAACTCACTTCATAATATTTTGAGGGCTCTAAAACAGGTATTTTAGGCTTTTGAGTCCTTGATTGCTCATATCTTACATTATTTTTGCAGTGTTTTCTAATGATTTTTAACACTTTCCAGGCATTATAGTACATTTTGGCAAACTTTTTCGACAATTATAGTGCTTTCACACGCCTTTTTCAGGATTTTATAGATGATTTTAGTGTTAGTGCAGGTGTTAAAACGCTTTCAATAACACTCTATTTCATTTGGAGGGTGTTTGAGATTCTAAAACTGTTATTTTGGGTTTTTGATTTGTTTGCTCATAACTTACATTATTTTTGCAATGTTTTCTAATACTTTTTATCACTTTCCAGGCATTACAGTACATTTTGGCACACTTTTTCGACAGTTATAGTGCTTTTACACACCCTTTTCAGCACTTTAAAATGATTTTAGTGCCGGTGCAGTTGTTTAGATTACATTTAATGACACTCCATATCATTTGAAGCGTGGTTATAAACCTCTAGAACAGTTAGGTTTAGGATATTCATCAGACATTTTAACTCATTTCATCTCATTCATGTATTTTGAGGGTATTTAGGGCTCTAAAAATAGTATTTTAGGCTTTTTCATACGTTTTTAATTTCTCCATACGCACTATGTATATAGTGTATAGAGAAAGTATTGCACTCCACCAAAAATTCGATACCGAGATTTCACCGGAAATATATGTTTTAGGGTCCCCAATATCCAAAAAAAGCATTTTCACAAAAAGGTCCGTGTGTGTGTGTATCCGTGTGTCTGTGAACACGATAACTCAAAAACGAAAAGTCGGTAAAATACCAAACTTGTATTTAAGTTTAGTATCTTCCAGGGATGCGACACAAAGATTTTGAGAAAAATCCCCCCACCCCCAACTTCCCTTTACATGGAACTTTTTTCGAAAATTTTGATTTTCTCAAAAATGGCTCTAACGATTTTGATTAAAATTTCGCATATTAAACATATTTACCTGACAAATAAAATGTATATCTTGAATTTTCTGGGAATAGCCTCTGAAGAGTAGTTTATTCTGGATGAATTTTACTAAATTTTGAATAACTTCTAAACCGTAAGAGATGGACAAAAACTTACTACACAAAAAATGTAGAACACAATAAAACACACAATTTATGTTATATACATTTTTTTCGTGGAGTTCGTCGTTTTTGTGACATTCCTTATTTTTGGTTTCTGCTATGAAAAACGTATACTTTTCTCATACAGGAACTTGTCAACTCCTATCCATATAGACAAAGGAACTTCATTGACATAGCAACCAGCTTTTGATTATCACTTAACCTACGGTTGTCCCTTATTTCGCTTCTACTTACAAGGAAGTGAGTAATTAGACTATTTCTGCTATTTTTGTCTGATTAGCATAAAGTAAATAGAAGTATAAGCTTTTTAAGAATTATTTGTTGCAGGGATATGGAGAAAGTCATGTGAATGGTACACATAAGATTTTTACTCATATTTTACATTACTGTTCAGTGTTTTCTAATGCTTTTTAGAACTTTTACAGGTATTTTTGTACGTTTTGGGACTATTTTTCAGACAATTATTATGCTTTCACATACATTTTTCAGGATTTTAAAGGTGATTTGTGGCCTTACCACTGTTCTTTAGTATGCTCTTTATGTCATGCCATACCATTTGGGGAGGGTTTTTAGAACTGTAGGACAGCTAGATTCAGGGTATTGATCAGATATTTTTCCGTACATCACGAATAGTTTTGTTAGTGTATAGAACTCTAAGACAGACATTTTAGCTCTTTTCAGGCATTTTGTAATATCTTACTCTATTTGGCAGTGATTTCTAATGGTTTTTAAAACTCTTATAGATATGTTGAGACTATTTTGCAGTATTTTGTTGTGCTTTGTAGTGCTTTCTGTCTCCTTACAGATCATTTACGACTTTTAAAGTATTCTGAACTACAGGGCAATAGGTATTTCAGACCCACTTTGGATATATCTTTTGGAAGCTCTCTTTAAGGACTTTGCGACAGCGGCGAAGACATGTGCTCGACATTTTAGTACGTTTAGGAACACTTTAGGCGTATTTGAGACATTGTCCTTTTCATGCGCCCTTGTAGACCCTTTTTCTTATGGTTGATAGTATTTACCGACAATGTATGCTAGTTTATGATATTTTTGCAACAATTTTCTACATTTCTGCAGTAATTTTGGCTATTGGTACAATATTTGTGACTTTTTCACGCTATTTGTAACATTTTATAGCATTTCCAGATCTTCAGGGGTGGTATATCTAATTTGTTGACTGTCATCGTTTACAGTTTTATCATATTTTTTCTATAGTT
The DNA here is from genome assembly GCA_030762935.1 of Hymenopus coronatus. Lineage (NCBI taxonomy): Eukaryota > Metazoa > Arthropoda > Insecta > Mantodea > Hymenopodidae > Hymenopus > Hymenopus coronatus. Next base: position 164,585,713 of record CM060881.1, read on the forward strand.
TGGGATCTTTTATGGTAAATTATGCATTCTGTTTCAGTATTTTTAAGAAACTTTTAATAAGTATATAATATCCTTTCGCAAAATTCTGTATGTTCAGATGCTAACTTTAAAGTACATGTTTGCATGATTTCCAGTCTTTCTTAGGTTATAGGTCTAACATAACCTTAATTTTCGCTCTCCATCATTTTTATTTAACGTCTCTTTGAGGCTACCCCTAGATGAAAGTTCTAAGCCTTTATTGTCGAAATGCTAACAGTTTATTGAACATTAAGTTTCTTTATGTCTTTATTCGTCTATGTTGTTTTTACAATCTTTTTCTTTTAAACAACTTTTTTCTTCTCTAAGCTAACACTACAATAATACCCTCCTCTCAACCTCTTTCTGTTGTTGCTGTTGAAGTCATAGGTATATACTGTGAGTTGTCAGAATTTTTAAGCTTGTTTATTTCCATTAAGTTTTTATATAAAGACATTTGACGTTAGAGGTAGGGCGTCTCTCCTCTTTTACTTGGGCTTACTTAGAGACTTGCTCTAAGGCAGAGTTTCCAGCTTCCCTCATTCTTATTCATCTATCTTTGTATTTCTTTTGCTAGCCTCGTGGGAGTGTTTGTAGTTTAAGCTTCAAATTCTTCTACCACATTACCTTTAATGAGCAATGTGTGTATCATTCTCTGATGATTTGTTCGTAAAACTTTGTAATGTCCATAAGCATTGGTTGATTCTCCATCATCAGCAACCACTCTTTTATCATCATGAGGCAATAGAGCGATTTTGTTGACTTTTACACTCGAAACGCCGTGCTGTTGTGACATGAACAAATTCAATGGAGTTCATTGTTTTTAAGACAATTTACATAGCTGTCGAATGTGATGTACTCTTCGTTTTATGCCTTTAATCTTTTTGTTCATTCCACCATCAATATCGAGAGCATACAGACAAAACGTTGAATGATTTTATCGCCAGTTTCATCTTTAAACTTTCCCAACACTTTTTTGTTTTGTGTGGAGTGGCACATGTGGCTTGCGGGGTAATCAGATGTATCTAGATGTTTCAGAAATCGTAGTGTATCCCTGCATACATCAGCTGTTGTAATTCGATGAATGAAGGAGTCAGTATCCATGTACATAAGCTTCAGGTTTTCAATTCCATAATACGGTAATTACATATCATATTGGTATGAGTTCATGAGGATTGTTGAATATATAATCTGTCGTGATGACATATGCACAGCTGCAAGATTAGGCCCATATATGCTTCTATCGATGAATGTAGGCTTAGCAATCAGCTTTTCCAGTTTTCTCGTTTGTCAACGCGTATATCCATTCGATTTCGTATATTCTCCAAGTTTTTTTTCCAAACATAGCATTATTGAACAGTTTTTACAGATCCTTTTCAAAGTCATTTCTAGCCTGTTGCCGCAGCTTGTTATTAAACGCTATGTAGGGTTTTAACCAACACGATTGTCGGAATTGCAACACAAGATGCATTTTCGTAGTCCATGTGAGAGAGCCTGTTTTAACGCATGTAATATACAACATGCTTCTTTCTCTTCTAAGGTGCGCAATGAGCTTCTTTGCACTTGAATTATCAGGTTTCAGACACTCAGGCAGGGACAGTAAATCATTATGAAGATCGTGAAGCTTAATAGGATAATTCACATCAACTCCGAATATGTATCACAGAGAACCGGTTTCTTTTAGTGTTTCTATATTAATGCTGTCAGGAGAAACCCACTGACATCCTCCATAAGACAGTGGATGCTGCCTTGCCCAACCATTTTGGTTATTTGCGTCTTTGTATGTAATAAATTGAGTTGGTTTATTAGGATCGAACTCCTCCATGTAGACATTGTTAGCTTCAGCATGCTGATGTGAAACCTGACATAGTCCTCCTCTTATGCTAGACTCCACCATTAGAAGCTGTTCAATTATAATTCTAGCTGAATTCCGGTATACAGAAGCATAGCATCCCAGGTAACTCCTGGGAATGCAAAGTAATGAGCAGGTTCAACTTTATGAGTATTCAAGGTTTGCTCTCTGAAGGCTTCGAAAACATCGGCGAGAAGAAGTACATCAGAGGTCACTGTATTCTCCTAGATTTCGAAAATTAAACTGCTCCCATACATTTTTAGCATGTTGATAGTCTTGATCATTGAGTTCCTCATTTAATTTATTGTAGAAAGACTCTTTTGGAGGCAAGCACGTCTATTTCAAAACATACCAAGACGTGATTAATCGTAGGAGAATACTCATTTACGCGTCACCAAACCAATCTTCTCCGCTCGTCTCAGGAAACGATGTTAGGGTTTCTGTTAGTTTATCCAAACTTGAACTGAGGAAGCGATATGTATCCACAAACCGAAGCTTAATAATTCCAAACAAGCTTCCAGAATGAAATATACTTTTCTTCTGAGCACGGAATCACCTTTGTCTTGTACAACCTAACTGTTTAACAATGAAATGTGAATCATATCGACATAAGTTGTGCATGAAGAGAGGAATGTAGTTAGGTGTTTTGCAGGATAGATTATACTTATTATGAAGACTTATTATGACAAATTCCACGATTTTCACCAGTCAAATGATCATGATCCCTAACCCTCCAGTTCTCATTTCTCAAAGGCGATCCAGTTGGTAACATACCAAATTTGGTATTTAAGTTTAGTAACCTCCAGGGATGCGACACAAGGATTTTGAGAAAAATCCTCCCACCCAAAACTACCCTTTACATGGAAAAAATTTCGAACATTTTGATTTTCTCAAAAATGACTAACGATTTTGATTAAAATATATATATTATATTAAAGATATTTATATGTCAAATAAAATGTATATCTTGAATTTTCTGGAGATAGCCTCTGAAAATACCTACTTTATTATGCGTGAAATTTACAGAACTTTGCATAACTGGCAAACCGTAAGAAATAGACAAAAATACTTAACAGAAACTATGGATGACGTTAAAACACACAGTCTATGTTATATACATTTTTACTTTCTCTAGCCCCATATGTACAATGTACATAGGGATAGAGAAGGTATTTTAATGCACCCAAAAATTCGAGATTTCACCGAAAATATATGTTTTGGGGTCCCCTGAGTCCGAAAAAAGCATTTTTAAAAAAAAAGTTCGTGTGTGTGTCTGTGTGTGTGTGTGCCTGTGGACAGCATAGACCCAAAACGAAAAGACCGTTAAATACCAAGCTTGGTATTTAGGTTTAGTATCTTCCAAGGATGCGACACGAAGATTTTCAAAAAAATACCCCACCACAAACTACCCTTTACATGGAAAAAACTTCGAAAATTTTGATTTTCTTAAAAATGACTCTAACGATTTTGATTAAAATCCCGTATATTAAAGATATTTATGTCCGAAATTAAATGTATATCTCGAATTTTTTTGGGAATAACCTCTGAAGATCTCTCTATGCTGGATGAATTTTGCCGAATTTTGCTTAACTACTAAACCGTAAGAGATGGAAAAAAAACTCACTATACAAGAAATCTACATCACGACAAAACACAATTTATGTCCTTTACGTTTTTGTTGTAACCGTTTTCGAGATACTCCTTGTTATTGGTTTCAATTGTGAAGTGCTTAAACTTTTCTCAGAAGAAAGTGTTCGTTTTTCTTTTGTGCTACTCCTGGCCAAGCAAATAAGTGATTTGCAATGACAATCGCATAACGATAACTTTTAAAACATTTGACAATCACTTTAGCATAGCGAATTCCATTATTCCCTTCTACTTATAAGGAACTAAGTAATAAGAACATTCTGCCAATATTTATCTCGATTAGCATTGTGTATAAAGAAGAATAATCTTTTGTAGGAGGATTGTAGAGCAGCTAGAGAAAGTCATGTGAGTGTAACACATCATATTTTTTTTTCGTGGGGTGGATCGTTTTTAGATATTCCTTGTTATTGATTTCAGCTTTAAAAATTGTATACTTTTACCATACGGAAATGTGTCAGCTCCTGTCCATAGCAACTTCAGTCACATAGCAACCAGCTTTTGACTAACACTTTAGCCTATGCTACGCCCTTATTTCCCTTCTATTTGTATGGAAGAAACTAATAAGACTATTTCTGCTAATTTTTTCTCGATTAGCGTGAAGTAAAAAGAAGCTTAATCTTTTTAACAATAATTTGTTGTAAATATGTAAGAAAATCATGTGAATGAAACACATGAATGGAAAGTCATTAATTTTCTTTTTTAATTCTTACACAGTTTTCTTTCTTAATTGGGAGATCTTCTTGTTTCGCTATTCACCCTCCTCGTATAAGATGTACACCCCGCAAGACTTAAACCCAGCACCTGGCGATAGATATCTTTGAGCAGATGGACTCTGGTTCAGAGAGAGTAGCCAGGGTGTCTGATCAGCTCAACGCAGGACATGAGAGCGAAGAAGATGACGTGAGACGAATGAAAGGAAATATGGTTATGGCGCAGACAGAGAGGAATAAATGACAGGGAAAATCGGAGAAATCCGGCCAAAAGCGTTTTGTTTGCCATCCCACATGCGGTCCCTTGGGATCGAACCCGAGTAGCCTTGATGAAAGTAATTCGTAAAATAAAACTTTATAATAAATTTCTTTTTAAGTATACCTATCCATAACAAATTAAACCTAGCAGCGGTTTTCCTCTTAGCGAGTACAACGTGCTGACATTACAGGCCAAAAATAAAATACAAGGCTTGGCTAATATGATTTCAATTTCACGCATTTCTTACAACTCTCTTCAGTTAAGTATTGAAAATATCAGTGTGATAAAATCGAATCATGTTCTGAACATTGAAAAAATAGTTGGTTGTTATTGGATACTACCCACTTAGGGCAAAGAGCAGGCAAACTAGAAGATATGCATAAGCTGGCGCAACGGATCTGGACATGTGAAAATCTTAATGAGAGCTAGGAAGCGAGTTGTACTTTCAGATAAGTAGTTCATGCATGTTGGAAGATTGCCCGTCACAGTCAATGTCAACTACCTGTCACCTCTTATGCACCTGCACTATACTATACGGCGCTGCACTAATAAATATATGTGTTCCTAGCTACAAAACATCTATACATATGGCCTACTATATAAACAATGTCAATCGTCTGCCTCCAATTCTTCCTCATCTGACAGTCCTTTGTCTTCGCTCACGTCATCGTCATCATCAACGCTATCACTACTTTCTGTACCATTATCCTGGATTAGAATTTTTTTTGATTTTCTACAATACTTTCTAATGATTTTCAATATTCTCAAAATGTCGACATACATTTTCCCATTCTAACCTGTCAATTCTGTAATTCCCTGCGACACAACTGTTCCATATCTTTTAATTTAAAAGTGATATATTACGTTTTATTTATTTTTTTTTTCTTTCTATCTTTGAGAACCCTGGAAACGGAACTCAGTGAAATATCAGTTACACTTTCATTCACTTTCTACCGGCTTTTGAAGAACTCGGGGAATATACATTTTCCTCCTTCATCTCTGCCTCTTGTTTCATGAAGTCAAGGACATTAGCAAGTATTTCTCTCCTCTTACTAAGTAATACCTTGCCAATTAGCTTTGAAAACGTAGGAGCTATGGTTAAAAAATAGAATAAATAAAATGAACATTATTTACTACCCACTTTGAATACAAACATATGCGGGAAACTTTCGATGCAGACTGTACAAAGTTTGCTCGCTGTGACTTTAAGTAAGCAAAGTATATCACAACTCCGATAAGTTAGACTCGGTAGCTGGGTTGGCGGTCAGGGTCACGATTCCAGAAGTTTTGATCCGGCAATACTCTCTTTTATCTCTTTCGTAGCGAACAACATTTTTTTCTTCGTTTACCATTAGGATGATGAATTTACTTTCTCTACACCACATACTATGTACATAATGTATAGAAAAGGTATTGCATTCCACACAACAATTCGATACTGAGATTTCATCGGAAATACATGTTTTGGGCCGCCCTGAATCCAATAAAAGCTTTGGAAAAAGGTCCGTACGTGCGTGTGTTGTCTGTCTGCATGTCTGTGGACATCATAGCTCAAAAACGAAAAGACCGTTAAATACCAAACCTGGTATCTAAGTTTGGAATCTTCCAAGGAATGCGACACGAAGATTTTTAAGAAAATCCCCCCACCCCAAACTACCCTTTACATGGAAAAAATTTGGAGAAAAAAATTGTCTTCGTTTACCTTAGGATGAAAATATTCAATTTATTTTGACTTTCTCTACACGTACTATGTGCATATTGTGTAGAGAAGGTACTGCATTCCACCCAAAAGTTCAATACCGAGATTTCACCGGAAATACATGTTTTGGGTCCCCCTGAATCAAAAAAAAAATTTTTTTTGAAAAATATCCGTACGTGGTGTGTCTGTTTGTTTGTCTGTCTGTCTGTCTGTCGGTGGACAGCATAGCTCAAAATCGAAAGGACCGTTAATTTCCAAACTTGGTATTTAAGTTTGGTACCTTCCAAGGAATGCGATACGAAGATTTTCAAGAAAATCCCCCACCCCAAACTACTCTTTACATAGAAAAAAATTGGCAAATTTTGATTTTCTCAAAATGGCTCTAACGATTTTGATTAAAATATCGTATATTATAGAATGTTTTTAGAATAGCCTCTGAAAACTACTTTATTCTGGTTAAATTTAAGGAATTTATGTTATATATATTTTTTATTGGGTCGTCTCCTTAGCGCGGTGGTAGCGCAGCTGCCTACCAAGCGGGAGACCTGGGTTCGATCCCCAGTACCGACGTGGGGATTTTTCCCCCGCTGGGAGACCTGGACCGGGGTGCACTCAGCCTCGTGAGGTCCCTGGGGGGCCAATTGAGGAGCTACTTGATGGAGAAGTAGCGGCTCCAGGTCGGGAGGACCGCATTAACCGGCCGGGAGGGGCTCGAGGCGCTGACCACGTCTCACCCTCCAATACTGCACCCCATCTATGACGTCTGTAGTGGACCGAGATGGGGGACGCAGCGGCCGGGCGGTAGGCCAAGGCTCCCCGGAGCTGTCGTGCCATGGAGTTATATTATATTTTTTATTGGAGTTGAACGTTTTTGAGATATTCCTTGTTATTAATTTCAATTTTAAAAACTTATATTTTTCTCATGCACGAATTTATCAACTCCTGTCCATAAAAACAAGGGAACTTCAGTCACATAGCAACCAGCTTTTGACTATCACGTTAACCTATGGTACTCCCTTATTTCCCTTCTACTTACAAGGAGCAAGCAACAAGACCTTTTTGCTATATTTTTCTCGATTAGCATGAAGTAAATATAAGCATAAGCTTCTTAATAATAATTTGTTGCAGAGAAGTAGAGAAAGTCATGTGAATGGAACACATCAGATTTTTGTTGCACATTTTCCTGAAGTCAAACTCTTGCACGTTCATGTATCACAGATAGAGTTAACTTTTATGAAAAACCTTCTACGTACGTAATAGATTTTAAATAAAAACTTTTGACCAATTAAATTTAAACTTCATTCGAATATGTGATCTGTCTAGAAAAAGAGCCCTAAATTAAAAAATAATCACTCTTCTGTTTTCCTCTGATTGCGCTTCAGAATTAAATGTTATACATTAAAAATGCTGATATTTTCCATCGGACGACTCTCTCGCACTATTCTGCAACAAATTATTCTTACAAAAGAGTATCCCTCTGTTTGTTTCACACTATCAGAAATGCTTTTATTGCTTATATCCTCCCTTGTAGGTACAACGAAAATAATGGAAAGTATAAGACTAATTTGGTGTCACATGTTTTAAAAGCTGGTCGCCAATTCTCCTTGCATGACCAAATGTAAAAACAAAGGAAAATCAAATTACACCTTCGCATTTAAAAAGTATAAGTATTGCAAAGTTTAAATCAACAACAAAGAATGTCTCAAAAACTGTTAACTCCACAAAAATGTATTAAACAGAAATTGTGTTTTTGACGAGATCTGCATTTTTAAAGTAAGTTTTTGTATATCTCTTGCGGTTTACCAGTTATGCTAAAGTAATCCAGAATTAAGAGTCCTTCTAAAGCTATTGTCAGAAAATGCAAGATATGCATTTATTTGTCATGTAAATACATACCTTTAATATACAGTATTCTACTCACAATCGTTAGAAAACAACAAATTTGAACATTTTTCATTTAAAGGATAGTTTGGAAATCTTCGTGTTGAATCCTTGGAGAATATTGCACCTTAATAATAAGTTTGCTCGTTTCTTAGGTATGCAGCCCATAGACACGAACCTTTTTCCAAAATGCTTGTTTTGGTTTCAGAGGTCCTTAAAACATTTATTTTTGGTGAAATCTCGGTGTCGACTTTTTGGGTGGAATACAATACCTTCACTACGTACTATATACACATAGTTACTTGTTAGAGAATGCAAAACCTTTGTTGTTCTAAGTTTATCATTTTATAACAGATTAAATTTGATTGTATAACACTGAACAGTTTTGGGAAAACAGTTTCAAAAAGTTAAGCGATTTTGAACAGAAGTTATCTTAAGGAATTAGGGCGTTTTTGTTAAATTTTTCAATGAATGTATTGCTAATATACATTCTCTCTACATGCTCTCTCTCTCTCTCTCTCTCTCTCTCTCTCTCTCTCACACACACACACACAACACATTTTATTAAAAACGAAGTGCCGTAGTCTTTGCAAACGGGCACCTTTCGCTATAGCAGGCTGTTCCAATTCGACTCGTATAAGTGAAGAGTCCACGCGCATATTCAGCCAGAATACTCTGAGCAAAGCTGGAGGAGGGGGCGTGGTAGCCAATATGCTACTGACCAAGGTCAAACATATTACAATACTATTCTCCCTCCAGCCTTACTTCACCGGTAATATGAACAAAAGCAACAGGTTGCAATGACTATGATTAGTTGCTGAACGTTTTACTATTTTTCTTCATCACAAAATAGTTCCACTTAAATAATCGCCGAGTGAGCACAGAAATATCGCATTACACTATGCAAAGTTATCTCAATAAAATAGTATGAATAAGAAACAAACTTTACTGATCATTTAATCATTAGTTCTTGATCTAACAATGCGTATCCATTATGCAGTTCATTTCTAACGACTACTTCCAATCAGCAAGTAATGTTGGAAGTATATAATACCAGTGTAGTGAAACATAAACATAAGCAAGGAAATATTCCTTGTGTACGAGGATCGGCTGATAAATCCCGGGCCTCACACAGATATGGTGCCACTAGGCCATTTAGATGGTAGCATCGTATAACTGAAGTCCAGACTAGCTTGTATCATAGTTACAGATCAATAGCTTGTTTAGTTTTCGAATGACAGCATTTTAAACAAGACAACTTTAGAGTTTCCACGAAAATGGAGGATTTGGAAAAACGAGCAGTGATTAAATACTTCCATTTGAAAGGCTTAACGACTAAAGAAATCAAGGAGGAAATGGACAGTACATTGAAAGAATCTGCCCCTTCATATTCACTTAAATGGTGGGTGGCAGAGCTTAAAATGGGACTATGAGCACTAGTGATGAGCCTCGCTCCGGACGCCCTGTATAAGTGACAACCCCAGAGATCATTGAAAAAAATGCATTGCTTAGTATTGGAAGACCGCAGATTAAAGTTGTTTGAGATAGCAGAGGCTGTAAACATATTAAAACATGCAGGCAATATTTTAAGTAATGTTTTGGGTTTTCACAAGATCTGTACAAGACACCTGATCAAAGTTGCGAAGAAAAACTGTTTCTGTTAAGAATGTGGAGCCCTGCCATAAAAATCCCAGTGAATTTTTAAACGGCTTATTACCCTCCAGAAAGTAAATCACAGTAAAAACAGTGGATTGCGCCAAGTGAACCAACTCCAAAAAAAGGCAAAGTCAATTTTGTCAGCTAACAAGGTTATGGCGAGTGTTTTTTGGGATGCACAGGGAATTATTTTTATTGGTTACTTGGAAACGGGTAAAATTATCACTGGTGACTACTACGCAAGCTTACTACAAGTTTGAGGACGAGGTGAAATGAAAAATACCTCTTTTGGTAACAAAAAAAAAAAAAAAAAAAAAAAAAAAAACCCTAATTGCATCCCGACAATGCTCCGGGCCATCGTTCATTCATTACAATGGGGAAAATATGCGAATTAAAGTTCGAATTGCTTGAATATCTACCCTATTCGCCAGATCTAGCACCCAGTGACTACCACCCGTTCCCAAACCCCAAAAAATTTCTTGGAGGACGAAGATTTCACAGCAACGAGGAGGTCATTGATGCGGTAAACAGTTATTTTGAGAACCTTGTTAACTCGTACTACAGAGATGACTATTGTAGTAGCCTTTCTAGAGATTATGTTGAGAAATAAGAAAAAAAATTAAATGCTGTTTTCATTGAGAGGCCCGGGACTTATCAGCCGACCCTGGTATATATAAGTTTTGTGAAAAGCATCTTAGCTTTTCATTAAATAATGTTAATAGCTATTTGCTGAAAGCAGTATAAAGTGTGCAAAGCTTTTAAATTAGCCGAGGTGTGACATCTTCAACCAGCAGCTTTATAAGTGGCGGCCGAAAATGCAGTGAATGCGTGTCATACATTGTTCGAGAAGAGCAAACAGAGTTAAATTTGGACATTCCGGTGGACATTGTCGTTGGTCCACTAACTGTCAATATCTGTGATGATTGCAACTACAGCAAATGACTCGAATCTTGAAGTCCCATCTTCAGATTAATGCAGTAAGTATATGTGAATGCTAAAATTCGCAAAAAAAAAAAAAAAAAAAAAAAAAAAAAAAAAAAAAAAAAAGCTGGAGTGATATACGTATGCAATCTTTAGCAAACTTACAAAACGACATGTCTGCATTTTATAATTTTACGGGAGAATTTTACATTTCGTATTGACTATATAACGACTCGCCTACGTGTTTTATTTATGATGCATTTAATAGAGTTATAATCAATCGCGAACAGTGAAAGTAGGTAGCTATTTCTTTTCCGGCCAAACATAGGTACGCGGTTTTACAATTGTAAGACAGATGAACCAGCTTAGCAGCACGTGGTGTGAGCACGTGCGTTCACGATTACCGCCTGCGGTGCCATAAGTAGTTAAAGCGGGCATTAAACACTACCAAAAAAAAAACAAAAAAAAAACGTGCGTTCGCGGAAGAATACGTTCTGATTTGATTACATCGCGACTTCATTTTCAACACTTGGTGCAGACATGACGATAGCTTGCTCTGACTTCTGCACCGTATAGCGTATTGCAAGTAGACCCTGCGACATACTCCATACTCTTCGCTCACACTCAAGCTGGATAAGCCTGCACTATAATGTACATATGAAAACTCTCCACTATCTGTTTTACAGGTTACACAAGCATAAATAATACTGCTGCCTGTAGTTAACAAAAGGCCGATTTTACTCTTAGGATTAAATAATAACAACAATAACAATAATAATGACAACAATAACAACAATAATAATGACAAAAATAATAACAAAAACACAAAAATACATTGAAATTCCAAATTAAATTGATTCACCTCTTGTTGCGTTACTATTTAGTGTTTTATTTTCTCCTGTTCTTTCTCATTCTATTTATTTATTTATTTATTTATTTTTTTTTTTGCTGGCCTATTTCGATACGTTGGTCATGCTGATGACGATGCTGCCTTGCCCAACCATTTTGGTTATTTGCGTCTTTGTATGTAATAAATTGAGTACAAATTACTGGAGTAAAGATATTTTCGTACAAATACTTGTACTTTCTCTACATCTCTGTAAAATTATTGTTAAAAAGATTATGCTTCTATTTACTTAATGTTAATCGAGAAAAAATTAGCCGAAACAGTCTTATTATTTGCCTCCATGCAAGTAGAAGGGAAACAAGGGAGTAACATAGGCTAAAATATTAGTCAAAGGTTGGTCGCTATGTAACTGAAGTTCCTTTGCTTGTATGGACGGGAATTGACAAAATCCCGTACGAGAAAAGTATGTTTTTAAAGCTGAAGCCAATAACCAGATGTATCTAAAAAACAATCCACTCCACGAAAAAAAGTTATATAACATAAATTGTGTGTTTTAACGAGATCTATATTTTCTGTTAAGTAAGTGTTTGTCTATTATGTATAACCGATTATGCAAAATTCTGTAAACTTCATCCATAATAAAATTGTCCTCAGTGGCTATTCCCAGAAAATTCAAGATGTACATTTTATACGTCACGTAAATATCTTCAATATACGATATTTTAAACAAAATCGTTAAAGCTATTTTTGAGGAAATAAAACATTTCGAATTTTTTTCCTTGTAAAGGGTAGTTGGGAGTGGGAGGTTTTCCTTGAAAATCTTCGTGTCGCATCCTTGGAATATACCAAACTTAAATACCAAGTTTGGTATTTAACGGTCTTATCTTTTTTGAGCTATGTTGTCCATACACACACACAAACACATATACACACACGCGCACACGGACCTTTTTCCAAAAATTCTTTTTTTGGTTACAAGGGCTCCCAAAACGTGTATTTGCGGTGAAATCTCGGTATCAAATTTTTCGGTGGAATGTAATACCTTCTCTATACACTATGTACTGTCTGATTGTGGACAGCGTAATTCAAAAACGAAAAGTTGATTACATACCAAACTTGTTATTTAAATTCAGCATCTTCCCTGCATGCGACACGGTACCAATTTTTATTAAAATATGATATGTTTGAAAATATTTTGTAGGAAAAGCCTCTGAAGACCCTTCATTCTAAATAACTTTTGAACGAGCAGTAAACCGTAAAAGGTAGAAAAAAACTATAGATATATGTCACAAAAAATATAGATCTCGATAAAATTATTTATGCCAAATGCATTCTTTGTAGGGTTAACCGTTTTCGAGATATTCCTTGTTATTGGTTTTTTGACTTCTAAGCTACTTTAGTTTTTCTCAAGCGGGAACTCATCTTTCGTTTCATATCTCTTGTTTTACTTTTGGTCATGTAAAGAAAACCTCATTTAATTGTGTCACATAGCAACCAGCTATTAAAAGATTTGACTATCACTTTAGCCTAGTGTTTTCCCTTATTTCCCTTCTAGTTACAAAAAAGCAAGAAATAAGACCAATGGTGCCCAACCTCTGCTCTCAGGAGCACACGATGGCAGGTTCCAAGCGAACCAAACATATCGTATTCCAGAAAGAATGGGAGGAAGAATATTTTTTGTTAAATATGAAATATCTTAAAATAAGAACTGAAGCTTTCCTGGCGACGTGTTAATTCCAAATCTTCTCGGGCTTCTAGCCAGGTAAAAACTTTACCTGGCTAGAAGCCCGAGAAGATTTGGAATGAAATATCTTATTCACCTATTTTGGGGTTCCGATGTTATATAAACGACACTTTGAAAAATGTCATCATACTGACTATGGCAAACGTTTTTATCAGGTATGTAATCAGTAACAGCACTTGAATTTGAATTAATTTTGCCTGCAAATGCGCTCCCCGCGATCTTAAAATGGAACTAGTTGCATTGCAAATTCAACAGCCATTAAATATTGTCAGAAATAAGACTGAGATTTATTTAAATTTGTTTCCAATGAAAATTTTCCAAAATTACGAAATTTTGCTGGTAAGCATATATCAATATTTGGTTCTACGTTTATTTGTGAACAGATGTTTTTGAAAATGAATCAAATAGAATGAAAATATTGTAGTAAGGAGGGAGGGCAGGATCATTTGACTTGCCTTTTAAACTCTGTTGTTCGTTCCTGTCGGCAAACATTGATGAACTGGTTGCAAGAAAACAGTGCCAACCGAATCATTAACAATAATATCGTTCAAGAAGTTTTTTTTTTTTAGTATTTGTACCATCCGATATAAAATTAAGGTGTCCCCGCGACGTCATAGATAGAGACCGCTACCAAACAACTCCCCTCGACCGCTGTAGGTTGGGCACCTACCTATGAATAAGAAAATTTGTGCTAGTTTATCTTTATTAGCATGAAGTAGATAAAAGAATAAGTATTGTAAGAATATTTGCAGAACTTGTATTCCTGGAGAACAGGTGCAGAAATTCATACGAATGGAACATATCAGATGTTTTAAATGTGCATCATAATGCATTTACTAACGTTTCCCTGATAAGTTAGTGGGCATTAACCCTTTGTTGCCTGTCGGTACCTATAAGTTCTGTTTGTTTTAAGCGTAACTATACAAATAGGGACTAATTTCATGTTATACTAACCTTCAACCATAAACCACAAGTAATCAAGACTGTTTTATATTGTAAATATATATATATATATATATATATAATTTTTGCCCTAAAATTGCAGTGATTTTTTTAAATAAATAAAAAGGAAACCGACATAAGTACAGTCAAATGTAACCCGATTAGCTTCCAAGCATCACACCAATTATTTTACTTGAGCTCTCCCCGTCCTTTATCAGTCGGTGGATTTGAACTTGCAACATTTGACTTTGAATGGCTGGCCAGTCCATTACCTATCACTTAACACTCATGACCATTTGAACTACTTTTTTTAAAGTACCTTTGGCAGCATTATGAAAACTGATTTAGAAGAATTTAAACTTTTAATTGAGAAGAAAAAGATTAATAAATGATCTACATTTATTTTCATTTCTATTTTCTCTATTATTTTATAGGTTTATTGCCAAATATGTTTACCAGAACTCCAGTTTTAAACGACATATGTAGTATACTGGTGCATGCTATTAAGGGTTAAATAAAGTTTAGGCTTTTCTTACTATAAATAGACCTCTAGCTTCTAAATATATGTTTCTCCAAGTTATTTTTGTGAGTTAATAATTTTCAGTTATGCTGATAATTAGAGGAAAGTTCTTAATGTGATTGCTTCAAACATTTCTTCTGCATAAAATGTCAAGTTGCAGTTTTGGTAGAGCAAGACATGATCGCTTTGAACACTATTCTGCAAATTAGGCAAGTGTGTTTAAGTAAATCGCAAAGTAAGCACAGTTGATAATAACCGGTTTATCAGGCAATACAATCGTAACATTAAACATTTCTCAAAATATGGAATTCAGTTAACGCAAATTTTATTATCGTACGAAAGGAATGATATTCATTGGTAATGCTTCACAGTTTCTATTAATTTGTATGAAAAATAAATGTTTCCAAAGCTCTAAGTATATTAGATTGCATTCGACGTGTGGAAATACTCCTTCGTGCGTTAAGGGGAGGTTTAAGCCCTAACTTATAGTGCTAATTGTAAGAAGTTCAGGTGCACTATTCAGGGAAACTATGTGTTCTAAAAGCGATGTTTGGTACACATATAAATCAATGCTTTTTAATTGCTCAGAATGTTTATTATACTAAGAAATGCGTTTCAAAATTTTAAAAAACATTATAATCAATATACAAATTTTCACCTATTTTAATAAGAACATTTTCTAGCACCCGTGAGTTCAATTATATGGTTATATAAACATCTGCTGTGTTACACTCACATGATTTTCTCTAGCTGCTCTACAAACTTCTTACAAAAGGTTATTCTTCTTTCTACACAATGCGAATCGAGATAAACATTAACAGAATGTTCTTATTACTTATTTCCTTATAAGTAGAAGGGAATGCGCTTTGCTAAAGTGATGGTCAAATGTTTTAAAAGCCGTCGTAATGCGATTGTCATTGCGACTCGCTTATTTTCTTGCCAGGAGTAGAACAAAAGAAAAACCGGCACTTCCTGTCTGAGAAAAGTATAAGTACTTTACAATTGAAACCAATAACAAAGAACATTTCTTAAAAACTGTTACCTCCACAAAAAGGTGGGGAAAAACGTAAAGGACATAAATTGTGTGTTTTGATGACATCTACAGTTTTTGTCTATGTCTTACTGTTTAGCAGTTAAGAAAAATAATTCAAAAGTCATCCAGAGTAAAGAGGTCTTCACAGGCTATTCCCAGAAAATTCAAGATATACAGTTTATTTGGGATGTAAATATCTTTAATATACAGGATTTTAATCAACATCGTTGGAGCCATTTTTAGAAATTCAAAAATTTAAAGAATCTTTCCATGTAAAGGATAGTTTGTGGTGGGGGGGATTTTCTTGAAAATTTTTGTATCGTATCCTCGGAAAATACCAAACCTAAATACCAAGTTTGGTATTTAACGGTATTTTCGTTTTTGAGCTATGCTGTCCACAGATACACAGACGCACCTTTTCTAAAAATGTTTTTTTTTTTTTTTTTTTTTTTTTTGCGGACTCACGGGACTCCAAAACATACATTTCCGGTGAAATATCAACTTCAATTTTTTGGCTGCAATACAATACCTTCTCTATCCACTACGTATATTGTACATACGGGCTATAGAAGGTATAAAGGTCTGTAACACCATAAGAAACCGAGAAATAAGTGATAAAAGTTTCATCACTCTAGGACGAGTAGTTTTTGGGAAAACAGGCAAAAAGTTATGTACAAAATTAAATATTGAGAAAACCTTAATCGAAGTTTTCAGTTACTTAGAACAAGCCACTTCCGTACTCTGCATGCTCACAGTCAAATTCATCACTTCTACCTCTTATTGCTCCTGTTTTCTAGCATTCATTGACATTTTTCTGACTCCAAATCAGCCTTCTTCACTCTCAAGTTGCTTGAAAGTGTCCAACATGTTTCTTCCAGGTTGAGTTCCTCATTGCAATAGCACCTTCACAAAACAGCACCGCTAGCACCTAAATGCAGTGTTCTGTACTCAACGAACAAAGTTTTCGGTATTCTAGTTCCATATGACACTGTTGAAGCTCTCGTTCGTAATCTATTTACCCTCCCCATATTTAAGACTGACACCCCCTTAGGGTGCATAGGGATCAGAAGCCTGTCGTATAGCCAACGGCACGAAACCACAAAATGGAGAACCTGGAATGAGTGGTCGACCCGTAGCCAGGCATGAGCGTGAGGAAGAGGATGATATGAAATGCAAGTGAAATTGATAATAGTTAAGGTGATGATGTAGCAATTGGTAGACGGAATAGCGGGGGAAACCGGAGGACCCGAAGAAAACCCACACATATGCCGCTTAGTCCATTACAAATCCCACATGTGGGTGCTTGGGATCGAACCCGGACCGCTAGATGGAAGGGAACGATCTAACCACTCGAACACGGCGCCACCCTGTTGAAGCTGTCATTCGGTTTTTTCTTTTTTCATGTAAAAACACATGCAGTGTTGCCGTGCAGACTGCCTGCAAGGCTTCTGTAGTTCTGATTTAAATTCATTTATGTTTTATTTGAAACTAATTTTATTGCTTTTTTGTATGGGTCGAAACTGGTTACAATTAATTTGCTTCTTATTTAATTTCAACTAAATAAGCAGGATTGATAATTTGAGTGTAAACAGAGGTTTCAATATCTCATATTTTTGCTTCTGGTAGTGGATATTTATGAGAAAATACTTCTCCTGTAATCAGACATCTGTTGTACTTACATCAGGACAGAGTCTATTAGTGGTTGCTTCTCCGTTGAATTTTATGAAAATAGACAGGCCATGCGTCTCGTTTCATTTTTTCAACTCTCTGTATTTCTTCTTATGGCCGATCCTATTATACTTGAAAACCGTCAATTTCTCTATCTGTAAACCGACCGACCTTTTCTCTTCAAAAATTATCCAGCTATCCTTAAGCACATTTGGTACCCTAAACATTTTTACTTTCTCTACACGTACAATGTACATAGAGTATAGAGAAGGTATTACATTTCAACGAAAAAATAAATACTGAGATTTCGCAGCAAATACACTTTTTATGGTCCCTTGTATTCAAAAGATGAATTTTTGGAAAAAGGTCCCTGTATGTGTCGTGTCCGCGTGTCAAAAAGCCAATATTACTACAAAAAGTATGCAGATCTCGTTAAAGTACACAATTTAATATAACATTAATTATTATGTGGAGTTAAGGATTTCCAAAATATTTCTTTTTATTGGTTTAAATATCCCCATACTTAAGCTCTTCTCAAATGGGATGTCGTAAACGGAATTTGAGTGACATAGGTTGGCGACTAGCTTTTTAAAATAGTTGACAATCACTTTAGCTTAGTGTATTTTATTATTTCTCTTGTATCTATAAGGAAAAAGTAATAAGACTATGCTAATGTTTACATTGTCAGCAAATACTAAATTGAATCCTTTAAATTCGAGAAACAAATATTTATAATGCATTTATAGGTATGTGTAGACAGAAAAATAAGCTTTTCTAAGAATAATCTGTTGTAGAATAGGTTTAGAAAGACATGTGAATGCAACATATCAGATTTGTTTCCTGTTTGATAACACAGTACATACTTCGTTACTCCCACTGCACTACATCCACTTGAGTATGCTCCCCACTTACTGCTCTGAGCACTCTTGCTCTGTATGTGTTGCGAAGAAATTTGCCCATTTCGTCTAGGTCTGGCTTTGTGGCGCATGCGGGCTTCAACAGACAGTTTTAATCTGATGTAACTCCGTTGAGTTCTGCAGCTCTTTTTTTTTTAACCACGATGGAATATTTGCACACGTCAAATATTACCTAGCATATATTAAAACAATTTCTGCACATATTTATCTCGATTAACAAAGAAAATAGAACAAAAGATTTTGTAAGAATAGTTTGTTGCAGATTGTGCAGAGAAAGGCATCTGAATATAACATTTCCGACTTAAACTTAATAAACCACACGCTAGATAAAAATTGTAGCAAAATTTGTGTTTGAGCTTAACATCAACAAGAGATGAGTTTATACCTTTTATAGTATGTATATATTGAAACAAAGGCGGCTCCGTGGTTGAGTGGTTAGACCGCTCGCCTCCATCTAGGTGGCCCGGGTTCGATCCCAAGCGCCCGCATGTTGGATTTGTTCCATCATCACCTTTCCAATCATCCACTTCCTCATGTTCATAACTGGCTACGGGCCGACCCCTCGTAACAGATTATCCACTCTGTGGTTTTGTGCCGTTGTCTCCCCGACAGGCTTCTGACCTCTAGGCATCCGCTTGTTAAGTCCTAGGGTAGTCACCCCTACAAATACGGGGAGGATAAGCCGATTACGAAACGAATGTAATAAAATAATTTCTGCAAATATCTCGATTAACAAAGTAAATAGAAGAATAAGATTTTGTAACAATAGTTTGTTGAAGATTGAGTACAGAAAGGCATGCGAATGTAATATTTCAGAGTTAAAATTAATAAACCACACGCTAGATAAAAATTAGCTATTCTCTACATCTCTTCAAAAATTATTGTTAAAAATCTTATGCTTCTATTTATCTACTTCATTCTAACCGAAAAAAAATGAACATAAACATTCTTATTACTTGCTTCCTTGAAAGCAGAAGCGAAATAAGGGATACCAGAGGTTAAAGTGATAGTTACAAACTGGTTGCTATGTGACTGAAGTTCCTTTGTTTGTATGGACAGGAGTTGACAAATTCCCGTATGAGAAAAGTTAAACTTTTTCAAAGCTGAAGCCAAAAATAGGAATATCCCCAAAACAACTAACTCCACGAAAAAATGTATATAACATAAATTGTGTGATCCACATTTTTTTTTGTCGTAAGTTTTTGTCCATCTCTTACAGTTTAACAGTTATGCAAATTTCTGTAAAATTCATACAAAATAAAGTAGTCTTCTAAGGCTATTCCCAGAAAATTCAAGATATACATTTTATTTGTCAGGTATTATTTAATTTACGATATTTAAATCAAAATCGTTAGAGCCATTTTTCAGAAAATCAAAATTTTCGAAAAAATTTCCACGTAAGGGGTAGTTCGGGGTGGGGAATTTTCTTGAAAATCTTCGGGTCGTATCCTTGGAAGATATTAAACTTAAATACCAAATTTGGTATTTAACGGTCTTTTCGTTTTTGAGCTATGCTGTCCACAGACACACACGGACCTTTTTCCATATTTTTTTTTTTTTGGATTCAGGGGCACTTAAAGCATGTTTTTCCGGTGAAATCTCGGTATCGAATTTTTTGGTGCATTACAATATCTCTCTATACACTATGTATAGGGTGATTTATACAGAGCTGACACATTTCTTTCTTTAATTATTTCAAAACAAATTGTGCTAGCGACAACTTATTACACCTAAATTGTAGAGGAATTTTTGGGAGATTATTTACCTCTATAGCAAATGTTGAAAATGTCCTCTATGCTGCATAAGGCATAACTCAACACGTCGTTCCAACACGCCACTCTTTGGAGGACTCTGTTGTCAATAGCTTGAATCTCCTTTGTGATGTTGTGCTTCAGATCGTCCAATGTCTGGAGACGTGAGGCGTAAATCCTTTCTTTTAAGTAACCCCATAGAAAGACGTCCGGCGATGTCAAATCCGGAGATCTCGGTGGCCACAGGCTCCTGGAGATTATCCGGTCGTCAAAGAAACTTGCAATTAGGTTCATGGATTCATTTGATGTATGGCATGTAGCGCCATCTTACTGAGAATATCCTTGACTCAGCTCTACATCGTACTGCATTTTCACATTGACTACAAGAACAAAATGTCGAAACAGCTGCCAACAATGCAATTAGAATAAAACATAAACATCTGCGCATCTCGTGACAAGGAATATAAACTCCAGAACATTCTGCTTAATTTGGTGCTAAAATTGAGTAATTGAATGAATTACAACGGAATAATTAAAGAAAGAAATGTGTCAGTTCTACATAAATCACTCTATACATAATAGGTGTAGAGAAAGTAGAAAAGTAGAGAATTTTTATGAAGATTAAAATAAGGAATAAAAGGAAATAATCAGTATGTCCAGGTTAGGAAGGTGGTTGAGTGGTATTAATGATTCCACTGTAACACATGTATAATTACCAAGCAAATGTTGCAGTGCGTATATTTTTAGATTAACTCTAGACCTCTGCTAATGAATTGTATGGCAAGATGATTTCAACTGGTAATTAACTCTAATTTGGTTTCGTTTATTCGAGGAGGTATAGTAGGGTAGGTAGCCGTGAGGGTAAATATGAATGTGTATCAAAGCGGCGTCTCCTCGTCTTGATGGCTTGTCAAGACCCACAACACATGAGATAAATGTTGTTCCTGAAGCCTCCAAATTAACCTTTTTGTCTAAATTCTAACCCGACCGCAGCCGGGGAGGTCTGACCTCCTGATCATAATGTTAATTGAATGTGCCAATCAACTTAATGAAATGAGAGAAGGAGGGAAGGCGTGGTCCAGGGAATTTGACTCTTTTGTAATCGTGATGTTAAGGGTGAGATTAGCATCTACAGCCTTGGAGCAGAGCACAACAATCCTTCATTCATCAACAACAAATGACTCAGTTGTCATCTGAAGTGTAGGATAACCTGAGTTAACGTAAATCGACAATATTTCGTCTGGGAGAATATTTCAGACTTCAAACTAAAAATTTCAATGCTATAGCCGGGATCTGAAAGACAGATCTCCCGGTCTCTAGCCGGTTGTTCTACCACTGAGCTACCATGGCAACATGCGGGCATAACATTGAATTTCTCAACTGATTCATATGTTTCCCGGTAAACCATAAGGTGATCTCAAATTATTATCTAACCTTATTACTTTCCCTATACGTACTATGTATATAGTGCATTGAGAAGATGCATTGCACCCAAAAATTCGATATTGTGATTTCACCACAAATATATATTTTGGGACCCCTTAATCCAAAAAAAAATTACTTATAGAAAAATCAATCTCTCTGTCTGTCAGTCAGTGTGTGTGTTTCTGTGGACAGCATGGCTCAAAAACGAAATGTCCGTTAAATATCAAACTTGGTATTTAAGCTCAGTGTCTTTCAAAGATGTGATACGAAGATTTTCAAGAAAATCCTCCCCCACCCCTTCACATGGAAAACATTTCGTACATTTTGATTTTCTCAAAAATGGCTCTTACGATACTAAATAAAATGTCGCTTATTAAAGATATCTACATGACAAATAAAATGTCTATCTTAAATGTTCTGGGAAGATCTGTTTATTCTGGATGAGTTTCACTGAATTTTGCATAACTAGTACACCGTAAGAGATAGACAAAAATTTACTGCACAAAAGATGTAGATCTCGTTAAAATACACAGTCTATATCATATACATTTTTTTCGTGGAGTTGACCGTTTTCGAGATATTTCAGTTTTATAATACTTAGACATTTTTCTTATATGCGAATAATTTTCAAATTCTGCCCACCCAAAGAAACGGATTTCAAATATTCATAGCAACCACATTTTAAAACATTTGACTGTCAGTTTATCCAAGTGTATTCACTTATTTCCTTTCTACTTACAAGGAACTAAGCAATACGACTGTTTCTGCTCGCCATTGTCTCGATTCGCATGAAGTAGATAGAAAATTAAGCTTATTAACAATAATTTTTAGCAAATATGTACAGAAACTCATGTATTTTACTCTAATAAACATAATATTAAATACGTTATAAAATTATCAAAATGAATATAATTAAAATAATTAAATAAGACTTTAAATTATTAACATGAAACTATTGATTTAATCCTCCTATCTTTATCAAACATAATATAAATTTTGAGCACCAAAAAATTCTCTTCAACGTAAATACACATATTTAATTGCAACACACAAGACTTTTTTTTTAAACTAGGCGATCTGCGATCTAAGAGGTATTACGTTCCATTAACAGATTCTATATCTAGATATCACCAGAAATGCAGGTTGAGGCAAGTTAAATTCTAAAGAAAGTTTAGGATCTGATGTCACATTCACATGTATTTCTCTACCTTATTTATTTTTATGTATACATATATTCTATAAATTATTCTTAAAAGGGTTATATTTTCTATCTTCCTTATGTTAATTCGGTAAATTAAAAATGGGTTATTTACACATTTCGTTGTAGGTACATAAAAGGTAAATAGAGGAGAATAAAGCGGTAGTCAAATGTTTAAAGCGCGGGTGGCTGTTTGCTGCCATTGAGATTCCAGACTTTGCAATAAATTACGATAAACAAAATAATAAGTAACCACAGACCAAGCAACTGTATACATCATCGGAAAATCCATAAAAATAACAAAGAATATCTAAAAAAATAGTTCAGATTATAAAACTCGTTTGTTTTAAACAATTCATTTCTGTGTAGTAGGTAGATTTTACTTTCTTTTGCACGTATGTACATACAATTACATAGTAGCTAGAGAAGGTAATTGTATTTTACCCAAAAATTCGATTTCAGAATTGCACCGTAAATATACGTTTTGAGGTCCCCTGAGTACAATAAAAGCATTTTTAGAACAAATGCCTGGGTCTGTGTCTGTGGGCAGGATAGTTGAAAAACGAAAAGTCGGTGAAATACCAAACCTGGTATTTAAGTTGAGTATCTTCCAAGGATGCGACACGAAGATTTTCAAGAAAATCCCCCACCCCTTCACATGGAAAACTTTACACTTTATATGGAACATGTTTCGAAGTTTTTTATTTTCTCAAAAACGTCTCTAACGATTTTGAATAAAATGCCTTATGTTTAAGATATTTTCATGACAAACAAATGTATCTTGAATTTTCTGGGAATAGCCCTTGAAGACCTCTTCAATTTTGGATAACTTGTATAACTTTTGTATAACTGGGAAACCGTAAAAAAATGTAGATCACGTTAAAACTCACAATGTATATTACGTATATTTGCAATGCGATGGCGTAGGAAACCGGAGAACCCGGAGAAAACTCGCCCCTGCCCTGCTTTATCCACCACAAATCCCACTGCGGTCACTTCGAACCCGGGCCCCCGAGCTGAGAGGCGAGTGGTCTAACCACGGCGCGGCCAAGCTTGGAGTCCTGTGTCATAGGTATATGCTTAATTTTCTGTAAACGGCCTGTGAAGTACACCTCATCCTCGAAGAATGTTTTATAAATGAGAAACTATAAACAGTTAAATGCTTACATTTACGAATCTCGCTAAAATGTACAGTTTATGTCCGATGTACTTTTTGTGCTCTTTATCAATTCCAAAATATCCACAGTAGTTCATTTACATATTTGTTGTTTTAAGCAGTGCAACTTCAAATGTTAAATTGCTTTTCCTTTCTTTTGCTTGAGGTGAGGCATAGAATATGTAAAATAATACCTATAGCATAAATTACATCTTAAGAAGGTGTTGATCGATTCTGTCTCCTGCATGCTAATATATACCTGCAAAAAAAGCGCGGACTAAATTGGTTCCTGATAAATATTTAGTATGACTAGTAGAATATGTAAAACGAAGCTTTTTTGCGATTAACCTGCGAAGCCTCCAAGGAAAAAGTGTAAACATTTAGAGCAAGTAGCTTGATTAGACATTAGATTTTTAATGTTGTTGTAACAGCGAATGTATTTATGTGCAAAATACTGAGAAGGGGGGAAAAAATCTGTCAACATATAAAAAAGAGATATGATGCGTTCCATTCACATGATTTTCTCTACATCTCAGCAATAAATTATTGTTAAAAAGCTTATTCTTCTATTTACTTAATGCTAATTGAGAAAAAAAATAAGCGAAAGGGTTTTATTACTTGCTTCCTTGTAAGTAGAAGCGAAATAAGGGAGCACCATAGGTTAAAATGATAGTCCAAAGCTGGTTGCTATGTGACTGAGGTTCCTTTGTATCAAACCCTTACACGCCTAGCTGCACAGACCAGAAACGCTGTCGTAATATGAAGTGTGGTGGAAGGCAAGAGACTCCCTAGGTCGCGCGCAATACATTGGTTGTAATGGGAAAACAGTGAAATTTAAACAGCTACAATTACGTCATAAGGATACCTGAGTAGGAAATAATTGCGAAAACACGCATCTTTGCACAGGGATTAGACCTTGAATGCCCTGTTGGAATTTGAATAAAATCACTTCATTGACTGGACGGAATTTCATCCGACAACTGAACAAAACAGAAGTAAACATTATCATTGAACTTGAATATCGCATACCTGCATTTAAAGTGTTTTACAAACAGGATGTAAGCATTCGCAGAGAGCATAATTCAGCTTTAATTCCATTTTCCCAGTTTCTTCTGAGTGATTCCATGTATACTTTCTGCTTTTTACTTTAATGCACAAAGTCGTCAACAAGAATTATAAAGAGGGTCTGTTAAGAGTGTCTCTGCAGTAAAGTGGTCAAAATGCTGAATTAAAAATGAAAACTATCCTGGGTTCGATTCTAGACTGATGAAGCTATTCTTATCTCCCCCCCCCCCTCAAGAGCCTGGAAATATGAATGCGATACTGAATGTGTGTTAAGCTAATCGAGAAATACAGTTTTAATGTACAGTTCAAATTTAAGCAGTCATTATAGAAGGTTAAAATGGTAATACAACGATATTACCTAAGGCAGTGTGTAAATAAAAACAAATAAATAAATAAAATGATTTAGCAGAAAAAAAAAACATATGCAATATTGGATTTTCAGAGATGGTATGTACAGTATAAAACTAGATAAATTACAGTGAAATTAGGTACTTGTATTCCTCTTCAGTGAACTATATTCAAGATGCTAAGTAAACATTTTCTATCAGTATTTGTGGTATATTCGAGTTTGATAAGATAGGTATATTAATATGTGCACAACAGGAGAGTATTGCCTGTGCTTCCTGAAATAATTTATAAACAAATCTAAAATTAGAATTGATTATTAATATTCTTTATGTTCGAACGCCTTTTTTCACCCTGCGGGATTGTGGTTCAGCCTGAAATTACACATTTGAAAAATTAACTTAATCGAGATTTCGGGTATATTTTATTACAAATTATAATATTGAATCTAATAGTTTAGCACTGTCTTCTAATGCTAATGAAACATATACAAAATAGTTATAAGAATGAAATTAGCGTTCTCATTAGCTTTGTCAGATAATAAGGGAAACTAAATACTGAAGGAACTGTGTCAGGGTTTAGCATAATCTTGCCTTTATTCTCATGGAAACACTTTTTCATTTCGATGGCACAAATTTGTTACGTCTCGGACCAGCTGACAACTTACTCAATAATTCTAGTTTATGTATTAGGAACCTAAAATAAATTATCATTCGCTTAGTGACCGAGGAAACCCACGAGAATAAATCGCAATGAATTTGGAACGCAAATGTTATTATTATTATTATTATTATTATTATTATTATTATTATTATTATTATTATTATTATTATTATTATTATTATTATTATTATTATTATTATTCTTACCGATGGAAAGTGACCTCGGAATCCTTTTTCTGGTAGTTGGTACAGTTATGCAGCATAGAAGTGCACCATGTTAATTATTGAACCCTAATACCCTTAAACCACTTCACTTTTAAAGCCTTTTAAGCCAACTGAACATACGGCAGAAAGTACGTTTGCCACTCACCGATGCGCGAAAGGTTTCAATTAGCGACAGCAACACCAGCGCCAGTGGTGAGTCTAGGTAATATATTCCAAGGTCTTTGCTTTGTATAGACAGGAGTTGACAAATTTCTGTATAAGAAAAGTATAATTATTTTAATGCTGAAACTAATAACAAGGACTATCTCAAAAACGGCCAACTCTCCCCAAAAAATGTATATAGCATACATTGTGTGTTTTAACGAGATCTACATTTTTTTGTAGTAAGTTTTGTCTATCTCTTACAGTTTATCAGTTATGCAAATTTCCGCAGAATTCATTCAGAATAAACATGTCTTCAAGGACTATTCCCAGAAAATTGAAGATGTACATTTTGTTTGTCATGTAAAAGTCTTAAATATAAGAGATTTTAATCAAAATTGTTGTAGCCATTTTTGAGAAAATCAAAATTTTCGAATTTCTTTCCATGTAAAGGGTAGTCGGAGTTGGAATTTTCTTCAAAATCTTCGTGTCGCATTCTTGGAAGATACTGAACTTAAATATCCAGTTTGGTATTTAACGGACTTTTCATTTTTGAGCAATGCTGCCCACAGACATACACACACATGGGCATTGGACTAAAAGACCGTATAATAAAGATATTTACATAACAATTAAAATATATATCTTGAATTTCCTGGGAATAAACTCTGAAATCCCCTTCATTCTGAATGGTTTAAATAACTTGTAAGCCGTAAGAGATGGAGATAACTTACTTCACAAAGTTGTAGATTTCATGACCACTCAAAATTTATGCCCTATACATTTTTGGTGTAGCGCTAACGTTTGCTGGATGTTACTTTTAATGGTTTCAATTTTAAAATACGTGCACTTTTCACAACAGTAGGTGGCCTGTGTCCCTTTTGTTTTATTCCTGGCCAAGTGAAGGAGCGAATTTCAATAGCGACAGATTTTTAAATAATCGTTCTAGAATAGCGTATGCCCTCATCTAGATTAGCATGGGTAAAAAGAAGAATAATCTTTTATAAGAAGTTTGTTTGTATAATAGCTACAGAAAGTCATGTGAATGAAATACTTCAGTTTTTTTCCCTTCGTCCAACAGTTTTACCAATCACACAATTTACTACCTGATGTGTTTTGGATATCCATAACTGCGCCGCCGAAGAGGGCAACACGTGTCAATATAGTCTATCCGCTTTTATAACTGAATACATGACCTGCTGGCTAGGTAGTTTAGGGTCATTGACCTTGCAGAACGGATTCAACATTCGTTATTGCAAGGCTTGCCCATTGAAGGTTATGCTATCTCAGGTTTAATAAACACGTATGTCTTATGTGTGCCACGGCTACTTGAAGCTACTAACCAACCTGAAAATATAGCACTCTTTATAAGTAAAATTATAAGTCTGCAAATAAACCTAATATTGATGTAATTTTGTTCATTACACTGATCAAATTATCAGTACAAATATCTGCGTTTATAGCCCTAATATCCTGTATATTATATATTCTAGCAAATTCATTTACTTCGTCTAGCCCTTATCTACATACATCGAGGCGCAGAAGAACTACATTCTACCCAAAAATTTCATATCCAGATTTCACTCGAAATACGCACTTTCAGACTCTGTAGACACAAAAAAAAATCTTTAGAAAACATTCCGCGCGTGTCTGTGTGAGTGTGTGTGTGTGTGTGTGTGTGTGTGTGCACGTGTGTATTTCTGTCTGCGTGTTTGTGAACACCATCACTCTAAAACGAAAATTCGCTTAAACACCAAACTACAAAAGTTGGTTCATATTTAAATTCAAGAAAATTCCCAGCTTCAAAACGACCCTATACAATCAAGACTTTTCGCTATTTTTATTTGAAGAAAAGTCTAACGTTTTTTATTAAAATACCGTAGGTTTAAGTCAATTTGCATGAGGAATAAAAGGCACATATTAAATATTCTGGAAATATTCTGTAAATTGTCTAATACTGAATTAGTTTTTCATAAATGTTTAACCGTTAAAGATGAACAGAAATCTTACTACACAGCAATGAGTTTTGTGTTGTTAATTATATCCCAAATATTCTGTTATTAATTTGAATTTTCAAATGTGTTATGCTTTTCTCAGATCCATTACGCTATTGTGCTTTTCTTCCTTCCTCCTTTCTTTTTTCTTTTATTTTTTTCTTTCGGTTTCATGTAAAGAGAATGAAATTTCAAAGTCATAACACAGTTACCCTCCTGAGTGTAAAAACAAAGTTACATATGAGAGAAAAAATAGAACAAAGTTACAAAGTCTGTTTAAATGCAAATGGCATTCCGAAGAACTTTAACATTGTTAAAAAAATACAATTTCTTTGAACTTTTGAAAGGGTAATTCAGTTCGGTGAACCACTTGCAGGTTATTTACCACTGTCTGTCATCAAAGCAGAATTTGAGAGCATCTGCGCTTTCGTAAATACCGATTAGCCTAATTGAGTATTACATTCTCGTTTAGTGAAGAAAATTAGCTACTTGTCTCATTAAGTTAACGAATTAATCCGATTATTATTTGGCAATATCGTTTACGGATCTAGAACAGGCAGAAATGGTGCCGTGCGAAAGCGTCTCAGCAGCAACTTCCCAGAAGAGTGGAACAACCGGAGGAAACACATCAATACTTGTCAGCAAGATTGCCTAAGGACATCTTCTGAGACAAGGTTAAGAGCCCTTTTTGTCTACAAGACACGCATATTATGTTATCGACTGATATCTTCAAGAAAGCAAAATGTTTATGCAAAAATTGAAGAGGTTGAAATAATGATCGTAATACACAACACACACTCTAACCAAAATTTTAACCTGGGCTTCCTGCGTTAAAATAGTTGTGGAACTCAGTGGGGCTATATCATGTTACACCGCCAGAACGATCTTCACCTCCATATGCACGCGCGCGCACACACACACACACACACACACACACACACACACACACTCCTAATTTACTAAAAATTGTTGTATACTTTCTCTACACGTACTATGTATATAGGTATAGAGAAGGTATTGTAATGCACCCAAAAACTCGATACCGAGATTTCACCGTAAATGCATGTTTTAGGACACCCTATATAAAAAAATCAGAAAAATG
Organism: Hymenopus coronatus; assembly: GCA_030762935.1. Lineage (NCBI taxonomy): Eukaryota > Metazoa > Arthropoda > Insecta > Mantodea > Hymenopodidae > Hymenopus > Hymenopus coronatus. The sequence goes on from CM060881.1 coordinate 164,615,088, forward strand.
TCCGTGTGTGTGTGTCTGTCTGTCTATCAGTTTGTCTTATCTGTGTGTGTCTGTGTTGTATGTGTGTGTGTCTGTCGGCAGCATACCTTAAAAACAAAAAGTCCGTTAAATACCAAACTTGGTATTTAAGTTCAGTATCTTCCAAGGATGCGATACGAAGATTTTCAAGAAAACCCCCCTACACCCAACTAACATCTACATGGAAAGATTTTAGAAAATTTTAATTTTCTAAAAGATGGCTCTAACGATTTTGATTAAAATATCGTATATTAAAGATATACACCTGACAAATCAAATGTATATCTTAAATTTTCTGAGAATAGCCTCTGAAGAACTTTACGGAGATTTGCATAACTGGCAAACCGTAAGAGATAGACAAAACTTACTTAAAATATGTAGATCAGGTTAAAACATACAATTTATTGCTGTATAGATGTTTTCGTGGAGTGAATCGTTTTCTAAATATTCCTTGTTATTGGTTTCAGCTTTAAAAACTTACTTTTCTCATACGGAAATTTGTCAACTCCTCTCCATACAAAAAAAAGGAACTTCAGTCACATAGCAACCAGCTTTTGACGAATACTTTAGCCTATGCTACTACCTTATTTCCCTTCTACTTGCATGGTATCAAGTAATAAGATTATTTCTGTCATTATTCTCTCGGTTAGCATGAAGTAAAAATAAGCATAAATTTTTAACGATAATTTGTTGCAGAAATGTAGAGAAAGTCATGTGAATGGAACACATCAGATTTTTATACAGAGGATCATAAAATATGAATTTCCGACGAAATATCGATATCAAATGTTTGTGGAGTGCAATATCTCGTTTAACTTTGTACTATGCACTAAGTAGAGAAAGTAAAGATGCTTTTGGGTGGACCTAAAACGTGTATTTTCAGATAAATCTCAATATCAAATTTTTGGGTTCTCAGTAAGGAAGATAGGTGTATGTGTGTGTGTGTGTGTGTGTGTGTGTGTGTGTGTGTGTATGGTTGTGTCCGTGTATCTGTGAACACATAACTCAAAAAAGAAAAATCGATTAGATACCAAATTTGATATTTAAGTTAAACTCCTTCCAAATGAAATGTATATCTTGAATATTCTGGAAATAGCTTCTGAAGCACTCTTCCTTCTGAATGATTTTTGCATAACTGGTAAACCGTAAGAGATGGACAAAATTGTAGATCTCGTTAAAAAACACAATACATGCCGTATACTTTTTTTTGTGGTGTATTCTCTGTCAGTACTTGAGCTGATTGCACCCGACAACTCACATTTAAGAAAAATGGAGAACAGGCAATACAGGATCAACAGAGTAACAGCAGACATAAATTAACCATGTGTTGCCCCGCTAACTATAATGAACAAACTGGGATCCAGTATAACTTTTATAACAGTAATTTATTTCATCAATAAACTATGAAAACTTCAACAATAACAATGCATAATAAAATAATGTGTGTAATATAGTTACATTCCTATTTAACTCGAAATGTGATTACAGAGTTCCCCAAAATGTAACTTTTTAACAAAGAAGAGGATCAGTGAAATGCACTATAGATCGTCGTAATGTGGCATATTGTTTTATCTAACTGGCAACGAAATAACTAAATGAGAAAACATGACAGCTAATCTATTCACAAAACCCAAATAAATTTAAATATTTGTTTCAGGAAGCAAGCATGTCCACGTAACACAAAGGAGATCAGTTTAGCCCTTACGATGAAGAATTAACGGCAAATCACGCCATATGAAAACACTTACCGCTCCACTCTGAGAAGGCCTGTGCATGTAAAAAACCCCAACCTGAGACTGATGCCAGACAGCTTTCCCTCTTTAGCCCCGGAGAATAAAACAAAACAAATGCAACTCACGCGGCAAAAGGCAAGAGCCTCTACAAATAGCTTTACTGCTCTTACAATGGGCAAGTAGTAAAAGAAAAGGCGGCCAATGGTGCTCAGCCCTAATGCAAAAATAATTCAAATACATTTACTATATTAAGAAAGCATGGAATGTCTCTTGTAAAGTTATTAATGTGGTTTATCATGTGTTTACATCAAGCTTCCGTTTTGAGATTTTTTTCCCTTGTATGATAGGACTAATTCATTCTGTCTAATCATATTTACTGCCCATTCTGATTCAAAGTGTTAAGTTTTTTTTTATTCTTTCATTAAATAAAACTTGGCAGTGCACTGATTCACTTGCTTATTTACGACTTCCTTCATCTTTTACTAGCCATAATTGCATGTTGCTAGGATTTATTTTGTAGACAAGAATAGCAAACAAAACCGTTTCAAAAGTCTGATGTGTTCCATTCATATAACTTTCTTTAGCTTTTCCACAAACAAAATTTTCTTACAAAAGAGTATCATTTTATCTACATCATACTAATCAAGATAAAAATTAGCAGAATTCGTCTTATTACTTGCTTCTTTGTAAGCAGAAGGGAAATAAGAGAATTCACAGACTAAAGTGCTAGTCAAATCTTTTAAAAGCCGCTGTGATGAAACAATTGAAATTCGATTCTCTTTGCTTGCTAGGAATTAAGAAAATTTTGTTTCAAACTGAAACCAATAACCCGGAACATCTCTAAAATGGTCAACTCTAGGATGTAAATGATAGAAACTGTGTTTTAATGAGATATACATTTTTACTTTCTCTAGCCCATAGGTATGTACGACATACGTAGTGAATACAGAAGGTATTGTACTCCACCCAAAAAGTGGACATCGAGATTTCACATTCATATATGTTTTGAGGCGTGAGTCCGAAAACAAGCATTTTTCGACAAAGGTCCGAACGCGCGCGCGCGCACGCGTGTGTGTGTGTGTGTGTGTAAGTGTGTGTGTGTCTACAAACTGCATAGCTCAAAACGAAAAGTCCGTTAAATACCACACCCCAACCACCCTTTACATGGAACATTTATAGAAAGTTTTGATTTTCTCAAAAATGGTTCAAACGATTTTGATTAAAATGATGTATATTACAGATATTCACATTACAAATAAAATGTACATTTAGAATTTTGTGGGAATGAACTCTGAAGAGCTCTTTATTCTGGTTGAGATTTGCAGAATTTTGCATAATGGTTAAACCGTAAGAGGTAGACAAAAACTTATTATATGAAAATGTAGGACTCGTTGAAACACAGTTTATATCATATATGTTTTTTTATGAGATATTTCTTGTTACTGGTGTTAATTTTAAACTAACTTTTCCACTGCGGGACCAAGCAAAACGAACCGAACATGAATTGTTTCACATAGCGACGAGGTTTGACTATCACTTTAGCTCTGTGTATTCCCTTAATTCCTTTCTACTTACAAGGAAGCAAGTAATTAGACCTTTTCCGTTAATGTTTATGTTCATTAGCATGGAGAAGATAAAATAATAATATTTTATAAGGCAGATTTGTTTGTGGAACAGCTAGAGAAAGTTATGTGAATGGAATACATCAGATTTTATATGTAGTATATTTTTGTATCTTTTACGGTTTACCATTTATACAAAAGTTGTATAAAAGTCATCCACGGGATATTTCCAGAAAATTCAAGTTATACATTTTGTTTATCATAAAATATCTTAAACCTGTGTCATTTTAATCAAAACTGTAAGAGGTAGATAAAATCTTACTACGCAGAAAATGTAGATCCTGTTAAACCCCACAATTTGTCATGTACAATTTTTTGTGAAGTTGACCATTTTCGAGATACCTCCTGTTATTGATTAAAATGTTCAAATACATACAGATTTTATACATGGAAATTAGCTTTCAGGCTATTTTCTTTTCTTTTTTTTAAGTTCATGCGTTATATTTCCAAACTAACCAAAACTATAAACAAGCGTACATGTACTGGTAAGAAAGCCAGCATACAGTAAGATGCAAACACAGTAAGGTAGTCAAAACAATAATATACCTACAGATATATATGTATATATTCACATTTTGTTGCAACTTTTTGTATCATATTACATCTGAGAACAATAACAGAATGCTGAAATATATTTAATTGGACATGAGTTTGAATTTCTTTACTTATTTAGGAATTCTTATACGGATACGTAGTACTTTTTTTTTTAATTATTTATAGTCGCCTAATTACCGGGTCTTTTAGCGACTTTTCATTTATAAGGTGGGTTTTTCCAGTGTAAACTTAAATAAATAATACAATAATAATTACATCAGGATTATTAACAATAAACAAGCAACAAGATAGGATCTTAAAGGTATGAACTATGAATAATAACAGAGTCACGATTACAGTAGAATTTGTAACCATGACAATAAACCGTGGGAGGTTTAAACAATGTAACAATATAACAAAATGCGGTCAATTAATAACAATAAATGGCAAGATAAGATTTAAACAAAATGAACATTAAGTACTATAACACAATCATAGTTAAAACAACGTTAGTAACAATATTGTCTTATTAATCAATAGATTAATATCTTCCAATTAACAAAAATTATAGCTTATATTAACAGTTTATGAACATTAATTTTTTATAAAAGTTTTTACAAAAAAGATATCTTTTAAAAATTGTAAGATTCTTGGAATCATGTTGGTTACATTGAGCGGTGGGATCTTCTGGAATTTTATTCTTGAGTCTCCATCTGTGGTATAGGGCACATTTTGAGATGATGTGGATGGTAGTTCAACTTGTTTGGCATCTATCACATTTCGAAGGATGTTCTTTAGAGAGCAGGAAGGTGTGTGTGAGATTGCTGTGGCCAATTCCAGCCTTGGTGGTGACAATCTGATCTTGACGTTTTAAATTATTAAGAGTAATTTTCTTTTCAGGGTTGGGTAAAATAACGTGAAGTTTACTGGTGGGATTGTTTGACCATTGATGGAACCATTTGGCTTTTATTTTCGTGTTTATGTATATAATGTAATCTTGATGTGTTGTAGGTGTTGCACTATTTTGAGGGTGTTTAGTGGCTTCACGTGCTTCGCAATAGGCTTTCTCGTTACCTTCGATTTGTTTGTGTGGAGGCACTCATGTTAGAATTATTTGTTTTCCTTTGTTTGGTGCTTTTAAGTATGTTAATATTACTTCTTGCACTAGAGCATTTGCATTTGTTTTCCTTTGTATGACTAATAGTGCACTTAGTGAATCGGTAAAAAATTATAAATGTATTTGATTCTGTTTCTTCAGCAATGTAGTGAACACTTTGCTTTATAGCAAATAATTCACACGAGAAAATGGAGTAATAGGTAGTGTGTATTGTAGGGGAATACGTAGTAATTGCTCACTGACATGTCGCAAGATAGTAGCACAAAGCAGACATAACAAGATTTGAACCCTATTCGACCGGAATATGCAAAAAAAATAAAATGGTTAAAAGCAATCAATTTAGGCAAAAATGAAGCATCATAGTGGCTGGAAAGAAAACGGGGTGTGTAAATGGCAGTACACTGCCATTTAAATCCTGCACTAGTCTTTTAAAGATGGCGGAAATTAAAAAATTCAGCGTCAACCGATATGTGAAAGCTTGGGGAACAGTTATGTGCATAATACTAAAAATCATATCTTCTTCAGTCCCAGTGTCCCTTAACATCTCGGTCACCCTAATATTGTTCGAGAGCTGTTTTCAGTGCTCAGAAGTTAACCATTGCGCTGTCAGTCCCTGGCCACTGTACACTTCTTGCGTGTGCGTTGTGAACACAGCTATTATGAAGATAACCGAAGCTCATCGATCGACACATGGAAAGGCTGTACAGAAGGTATGGTATTTTAGATGTCGAGATTACACCGAAAATAGTATGCTTTGAGGTCCCCTGATTCAAGAAAAGAGCATTTTTTTAAAAGGTGAATGTGTGATTGTGGTGTGTGTTTGTGAACACGATAACTAAAAAACGAATAGTCGGTTAAATACCAAACTACCCTCTAAATGGAAAGTTTTCGAAAAACTATTTTCTCAAAAATGGCACAGTTTCATTGAAATACTTATATTAAAGATATTCACGCTACAAATAAAAGGTATATCTTGAATTTTCCGGGAATAGGCTCTGAATGCATTTTGCATAACTGGTAAATAAGAGATAGACAAAAAGTAATTACATGAAAATGTAGATCTTGTTAAAACACAAATGTATGTAATATACAGCTTTTTTGTAGAGTTAACGACCTCCGAGTTATTCCCTGTTACTGTTTTTCGTTTTAAAATACTTTTAACTTTTTGACACAGGAAGTCCTAGTTTATTTAATATCTCTTTTGGTTTACTCCAGTCCATAAAAACAGAACAAATTTCAATGTCAGTCATATAGCGACGCTTTCAAAACATTTGACTGTTGCCTTAACATGGTATATTTGTTTATTTATTTATTTACTTTCTCCTTACAAGAAAGCAAGGAATACCATATTTTCTGTTAATCTGTATCTCGACTAGTATGAAATAGATAAAAGAATAATCTTTCGAAATAATTATTTGCAGACAGCAAATGAAACCCATAAGAGTTTTTGTTGACTAGTACCTAAGCAGATTATCTTGGTTTCTTGTTTTTCTCCACCAAGTCAACAATATTGTACATAAGAGAAGAGGCAGGGAAAGCTGATTTGGTTGCCCGTGGCCTCCAGCAAGCGAGCCAGAAGCAAGTAATAAAGAGGGCGGTGAAACTGATGGATTGGGAGAGAAGCTGCATCTTGCCTGACGAGAGCGCCCGGCCTGCAAGGTCATGCATCAGCAGGTTATTATCATATGATATTATTATAGGCGGTGCGTATAATTTCCTAAATGATAGACTAGGTGGCCGGCGGCGAACCAGGAGCTCATTATTACAAACTGATGGTGTTCAATCGAGTGAACATGCAGCTTTTGCACCCATTCGCTCTCTCTCTCGGTCTCTCTTTCTCTCTCTCTCTCTCTCTCTCTCTCTCTCTCTCTCTCTCTCTCTCTCTCTCTGACAGACACAGTGGTTATTATTCTGATTAATAAATCCCGTAACACTAGGAGCACCACAGCATCCCCTAATGTGGAGTCATTGGACTCTCAGTAATGGACGCGTGATGAATATAGCCTCAGGTTGCCATTTCTAAAGATATCATAGCATGGTTTCTGGTCACGGTTACATAACTTCGGAGTGTATATTCGTTCCAGTAAATTTACTCTTGCTTGCAGAGTATGTGTTAGCAAATCACGTGTTTCCGCGGTACATATACATAAGCTTTGATTCAGAATTTACAATGTTATATGAAGAATTCCGTGATGAAGGTAGTGGTTACCAGGTTCTAATACCCAAGAGACTTTTCGGACGTAAAACGTCTTAGCATAGCTTAATCCGGGATTATAGTGAACTCTACTCTGAGGATTGTATATATATCTTGCTTCATTTTGGGACTGGGAATGTTGTTCACTATTGCTTGTCAGTAGTAACTTGTCAACTTAATAATGGTGGCAGTGGTACGTATCTTAGCTTTACTTCTTTCTTCTTCCATTGTCGCAGTCCACGCTCATTCTTTTTTAAACATATTTGAGCACATTCGTCTTTCTTTAGTTCAACTGTGCTACCATATACATTTTCATTTACTAAATTTTAAACGTTTTGGAATCACCATCTGACAGCACAGTTGTATAGCGTATCATGCACTCTAAAACAGACCTCTTCCACAGTAGGTCTGCTGCAAAAACCTCTATTGAGCCTTGCTGTGGATAAACCTTCATAATTTTTATTGCACTCACCACTGGATTTGTGCCCATCTAGCCAAACATGGAATTCAGGTGAATTATCGCAAATTCTGAAGCTGTAACCACACACATCAGAGAATGATTAGAGACTACAGTATTGTCTAGCACCAATCCAGTCACAATATCTATGACAATTACAATATTATATTTGGATGTATATCCACGCCTGTACCAGGATCCGACAAAGTTACATAATTTTCGCCTAAATCTGAAGCACTATTTAAAATGTTATAGTTTCCTCTGACAATTTCCCTTCAGGTGCTGTAAAACATTTTCCTTTAGCTTTTTGCTATGTTCAGACAGTGTGCTGCCATATGCATTTTCCTTTATTACATTTCACTACTTATTGTGAAGTTAAAAAGTACTACTAAATTGAAGACCTATTAGGATGTATTTTAATTAACGTTACCGGAATTACTCTTGGTTGGTAGTTTTTTATTACTCCATTCTACAGCTTCACGCCGATTGGTTCTAATTACCATGTGACATCAATTAACTAACGGGAAGGAAAAGTTTGACACTACTAAATTCTTAAGTTAGATCGCGTTAAGTCCGTGTGATGTTTATTTGCACGTAAAACCTTGAGAGAGAAGTTCTCTGGTCACAATTCCACCACTTTTGCGTCCGTCAAGTCGTGATTTCCTCCTGTAATGCCATCTGAGGGGGATCCCTTGTCTCCATAGGTTCATAGTGCAGGAATCGGATATTAGAAACTATTCGAATAAGATCACATTCCTAGATATCCCAAATACATCAATAGGCGTGATGGATGTTGTATGAATGAAGTATTAAAGTATTAAGATGACTTCATCCTGACGTGCGAGGCTGACATTCGGGAGGTCCCGAATCATTGTGATCATTGGCCGGCCATTGCGATCGGAATAACTTATATTAATTTAAAAAATTCTTAAGAAAATAATTGGTAAAAACATAATAGATAATACAAATATTTGGTGAATTACCAGGGTCGGCTGATAAGTCCGGGCCATCTAAATGAAAATAGTATTTAAAAAAAGTTTGCTATATTTTTCAACATAATATCATTTGGGTGTTCTAATTTAATTAAACCATTTTTGTGGTGCGATGTATCAAGGTCCTCAAAATAACGGTTTACCGTATCAATGACCTTTTCGTTACTGTCAAATCTTCGTTGTCCAAAATTTTTTTGATGTTTGGGAGCAGACGGTAATCACTGGGTGCTAGATCTGGCGAATATGGTGGATATTCAAGCAATTCGAACTTTAATTCGCACATTTTTCCCACTGCAATGACTGAACGATGTGTCGGAGCATTGTCGTGATGAAACAAGTTGTTTTTCGTCAAATGCGGTTGTTTTATTTTTACTTCATCACTCAAACGTTGCAGTAAGCTTGCGTAATAGTCACCAGCGATACTTTTTTCCTTTTCCAAGTAATCAATAAAAATAATTCCCTGTGCATTCCAGAAAACACTCGCCATAACCTTGTTAGCTGACAAAATTGACTTTACCTTTTTTGGAGTTGGTTCACCTGGCGCAATCCACTGTTTTACTGTGATTTACTTTCTGGAGTGTAGTGATGTATCCAAGTTTCACCCATAGTAATAAACCGCCTCAAAAATTCACAGGGATTTTTACGGTAGAGCTCCACATTCTTAAGAGAAACAGTTTTTCTTTACAACTTTTGATCAGGTGTCAACAAACGCGGTATCCATCTTGCACAGACCTTGTAAAAGCCCAAACATTTCTTAGAATATTACCAGCCCATTCTTTTGATATGTTTACAGCCTCTGCTATCTCAAACAACTTTAAACTACAGTCTTCCAGTACTAAACGATTACTTTTTTCAATGATCTCTGGAGCTTTCACTTCTACAGGGAGGGCCGCGCCGTGGCCGAGTGGTTAGACCACTCGCCTCTCCCCTAGACGGCCCGGGTTCGATCCCAAGCGACCGCATGTGAGATTTATGGTGGACAAAGCGGCTCAGGGGTGGGCTTTTTCCGCGTTCTCCGGTTTCCCCCGCCATCTCATTCCACCAGGGCTCCATCTTCATGTATCATCAGTGTCATCGCCTGCGGTGCCAGAGCAGTAAAAGCGGGCGTTGGACACTACCAAAAAAAAAAACTTCTACAGGGCGTCCAGAGCGACGCTCATCACTAATGCTCGTACGTTCCAATTTACACTTTGCAACCCACCTTTTAATCATTGAATATGTACTGTCTATTTCCTCCTTGATTTCTTTGTTAAGCCTTTCAAATGCAAGTATTTAAATATTTATATTTCCAAATCCTCTAAAGTTGTCTTGTTTAGAATGCTGCCATTCAAAAACTAAACAAACTATTGACATTTAACTATGGATACAAGCTAGTCTAGGGTTAAGCCATACGATGTTACCGTCTAACTGGGCTAGTGGCGCCATATCTGTGTGACGTCCGGGATTTATCAGCCGACTCTCGATATGATAAATTGGTTATGTTTGTTAAAAAAATGTTTGGTGTTTTCCCCGGGTAGTTTGGCCAGTTTTAAAGTTTCTTTTCTTCTCTAACGCTAAATTCTTAGCTACATAATTTCCTTTCTCCTTGGTGAGTTGCGGTAGAATTGGGGCATTTGCACAATAGAAAGAGTTCTACCGGGAGCTTGGCGGGAGTGTTTCATCAATGGCAGGAGTCGCAAGATTGCGGGTGGCTGATCGCCATCAGCATTGGTGTCATCTACAAACGTTAGGGGGAGCTTGCTCCGCACCGTCGTCCGGATCTTATCATCCTTCGGGTCTCGTTTAGCAAATTTAAGCACAAAGGTCCTAAGTGTACCGAGTAAGATGGTTTCACGGTAGTGTATGAAGCTAGTATTCGAGAGGTCTCAATTTGATTCCTTTCGACTGCCCATTCTGAACTTGGGTTCCTCAAGGTTTTCACGTTAGGTGGGCGAAAATCTACCATGAAATCCTTTCAATAATGTCCCTTTCACTTTTCGTCTCCTCATCTTTCCAGTCGACTTCTAGGTGCCAGAATGGCGGTGCCAGACACGGACGCTTGCTTAAAGGTATTTCCCGTGTACTCTAGAGGGGTGTTTGATCGACGGATAGTTTACCACCTTCTCTAGGTAGCTCAAGTTGGGGCCGGTTTTCGAGCCTGGAACTGTTAGACACTTTCCCGCGTCTCTGTGTCCTTCAATATCTGTTCTCCTCCGGGGATTTCTGGTGGTAGTGCAATATATCTATGCAGGTCGTAGTGCGTGAGATGTCCCGTCTGTTGTTTGGTCTATATGGTCTACTTGTGGTGCTGTTTTCCAGCTACTAAAGGCACCTCCGTCTATCTATAAACTCCTAAGACTCATGCTTCTGGTTCAGGTTATGCCGTTTTCCAGCTCTGTGGTGCGATTTAGTGGCGAGTGGTAGTCGTGTTTGCTCCGACCTCTATATCGCAGCGAAGACATGAATTAAGATGTTAATGTCCTTTAATCTGGTTGGTCATGTCGGACGATGAATGAAATCGGTGAAATAATGCTCAAATGACCTACGGGTCCATGACTATTTAAGTTTTTCAACATTTGTCTTCTCAGAATAAGGGAAAATCCCGGAAAAATCCTTACGCGAGTAACCCACCCTAAATGAGATTTGAACTCGCAACCTCTTGAATGTGACGCAGACACACGGGCTAAGAGGTTAGTGCAGCGATTGTAGCAAGTACCAAGTGACCTAAGAGCCCATATTTGGCGAGTGCAGCTATTCCTTACTACGTTAAAAGGGTTGAAGAACTCCACGGGCCTATTTCAAGTTGAAACCAGTAAACGGGGAACTGGCTGAGCGAACTTCAGTTTGTCCTGTTGCGATCAGGCGAGTCGCGTTCATTGAGAAACGAAAATATCTCTCGCAAGTCATCTACTGGCCAGTTAAACTTGAAATAGACGCATTCAGTTCTGCAGCTCTTTAAACGCATGAAGGGATATCTGCATAAGCGAAAATACGGGGCACCTAGGCTGCCTGGCAATAGAAGTGCGGAAACAAAAGTATGAGTACTCAGATCAAGTTGCAAATATATTAAGCATTTAATGCATCTATTGGCAGGGTGTGTGTGTGTGTGTGTGTCTCCCTCTCCCTCTCCCTCTCTCTCTCTCTCTCTCTCTCTCTCTCTCTCTTTTATATTGCATAGCCAAGCGTTGACAAGTTCTCGTATGAAAAATTTTCAGAAATTTGAAACTGAAATCAATAACAAGGAATATCTCGAAAACGGCCAACTCTACAACAACAACAACAACAACAAGAGTGTATCGAGATCTACATTTCTGTGTAATAAGTTTATTTCTATCTCTTACGGTTTACTAGTTATGTAAAATTCAATAAAAATCATCCAAAATAAAGAGGCTATTCTCAGAAAATTCAAGTTATGCATTTTATTTGTCATGTAAATATCTTAAGTATAAGAGATTTTACTCAAAATAGTTAGAGCCATTTTTGAGCAAATCGAAATTTTGGAAGTTTTATCAACGTAAAGAGTAGTTGGGTTGGGCGGATTTACTTGAAAATCTTTGTGTCGTATCCTTGGAAGATACCAAACTTAAATACCACGTTTGGTATTTAGCAGTTTTTTCGTTTTGAGCTATGCTGTCCACAGACACACGGAACTTTTTCTGAATATGATTTGTTTGGCTTCAGGGGTCCCAAACATGTATTTCCGGTAAAATCTCGTTATCAAATTTTTGGGTGGATTATAATACCCTCTGTATCCAATAAGCAGTAGTACGTGTAGAGAAAGTAAAAAAAATCTGATGTGTTCCATTCACATGACTTTCTCTACATCTCTCCAATAAATGATTGTTAAAAAGCATATTCTTCTATTGCTTAATGCAAATCATGGAGGAAAAAAAAAAAAAAAAAAAAGCCAGAAAGGGCCTTATTACTTGCTTCCTTGTAAGAAGATGGGAAATAAGGGATTACCATCCAGTCCAGTGTAATTGGCAGGCTGAGGGCAGCCCGAGGTGTGTTAGACGTGTCCCTGTTCTCGGAGAGAACTTAACCACGTTCTGACGGGATTGTGGGTTTTGTAGGATGGCGAATGTGTTTTGGGGTTGTGGAGTGACAGGAGGAGGCGAATATTGCTCCTCGACGGTTGCCTTGATGGTGCAACGGCCCTTGTGCACCGCTGGTGTGTTTTTATCAAAATGTTTCTTTTGAGATTATAATTTTGAATCCAAGCAACTCTTGAAGGATTATAAGGAGCTTAGCCGTAGCAGCTGTTGGTTACCGGGGATGCCCGCAAGCCATGCGGGGAAGCCGGTATCGCCTGAAGCGGCGGTTCGTGGGATCGTAATCCCCAAGAGACCTAATGAGGGCGCTCCGATGGAATGGTAACCCTTCGTTGAATTTTGTTGCCCGACGCCTAATCTCGTCCTCCAGGTATGGCAGACCAGAGGCTTCGTGCAGGAGTCTCGTTTGATAGCCTCGAGGCACAGAATAGATAGCCCGAAGACACCTATTCTGTACCCGCTGAAGCAACAGCAGACTGGAGTCTGCCGCCATGCCCCAGATCTCGCAGGCGTAGATTAACAAGGGGATTATGAGAGCCCTCAAAAGGCGCAACTTAAGGGGAACCGTCATCTAGGACCTCAGCATCGGCTACAGTGAGGCCGCAGCCCCATTGCCCCGGCACCATAGCCCCCTGATGTGCTCCCCAAAAGTGACGCCCCTGTCAAGCTTCACCCCCAAGTAGGTGATGGTGTTGGTCCATTGTATCCTTCGTCTGAGGTACGTGAATGTGGGGAAGTTTGCGGGAAAGCGGCGCTTGGTGAAACGAATAGCGTGGCTTTTCTCCGGATTTATGGACAATGGCCAACGCTCGCACCACTCTTGGATGAGGCAGAGGTGTCTCTGAATAGGGTTGAAGGCTCTGCGTGGGTGTTTGTTTGTACAGTATAACAGCACGTCATCAGCATACTGAGCTATGTTGACTTGCTGCACTGTTGGTAGGTCGGCCATGTAGACGCCAAAGAGCGTAGGGGAAAGTACAGAGCCTTCGGGGACTTCGCCTCTTATTGGCCTAGGTGTTGATTTGTGTCCCGCAACTGAAACTACAAAATATCTGTGTTTAAGGTATGAGTGTAGTAGGTGTATGATGTGTGTCGGGAGCTCCAGTCGGATGAGTTTGAGGAGCAGACCCGCGTGCCAGGTCGTAGAGAAGGCTTTCTCCACGTCCAGCGACACCGCCGCAGTGTAGGCTCTGTCCTGGAAACCCAGGGCAGCGGCCTCCACCACTCTCAGTAGTTGCTGGGATGTAGAATGCCCAGGACGAAAACCAAATTGGTGATCTGGGATGGTATGAATGTCGCCCAAGAGAGGGGACAAGCGGACTAGTATTAGCCTCTCGAAAACCTTCGAGAGAACTGATAGGAGACTGATGGATCGGTAGTTGGATGGGTGTAACGGGTCTTTCCCCGGCTTCAAGATGCATATCACCCGGGCCTCCCTCCACTCGCGTGGAAAGTGGCACAAGGTGAGACACATGTTGAAAACCTTGGTTAGAAAGAGTACCGCCTTGATGGGAAGGCATCGGAGCATGGCGGGGGTTAGTCCGTCAGGACCCGCTGCCTTTTTGGGGTTGAGACGCCGGAGTGCGCCCTGGAGTTCACTGGGTCGGATGACGGGAAGACGGTCCGCCTCGTCGGGGGGGGGGGCGTCGAAGGTATCGACGCACCTCCCGCCGAGCACGGTCCGAGAAGTCTTCGTCCTGGGGGTCTTCTCGTGGCCTCATAGTCCTTTCGAGGTAGTCAGCGAACACAACGGCTTTGGCTCGGGGTTCATAAGCCAGGCCTTGGGTGCCTTGGATTGAGGAGGTGATTTGACCTCCGCGGTGTCGGAGAGCTTTGGCAATTCTCCACACATCGCCATCCTCGAGCCTCAAGCGGGTCATCGTCTCCGGACCTCTCGGCGTAAAAGCCTCAGGAGTGCTCGGTTATGTGGCGTGCGGTGACGCTGATAAAGTCTGCGGGCAGCCCAGGAACGGCGTATGAGCAGATGGAGTTCTAGGGGAAGGACATCCGGGTGTAGAGGAGCTGGGGTGTGAACGGTTAGGTTATGGGCAGTTCGCACCACGATGGAGGTAAAGGATTGGACCGCAGCCTCTAGGGATGGGATGTCTGTGATCCTAGGGTTTGGCGGGATGGAGTCGTTGAGGCAAACCCTGACGCATTCCCAGTCAACGTCGCGGTTTTGAACCGAGATGTCATGACTGGCAACCCGTGTGTTAACCTCAGCTAACACGGGATTATGGTCGGAATGAAGTGCATTGATCGATGTGAGAGATGTATGAAAAGGGAATTGTTTGATGATCGCGAAGTCAATAACGGATGCCCGTCCTTGACCTCGTGGATGGTGTGTGGGTTGCCAGGGGCCCTCTACTCTGAGTTGAGGATCCGCATCTATCATGCGTATGATATCATTGCCTCGGGCGTCCGCCCGGGGGCCGCAATGCCAACGCGGATGTTTGGCATTGAAGTCCCCGGCCAGGATGACATTAGGATGAAGGGCTAGGATGGAAAGGTAATCGTTTAGTACGAACTGCCTATGGGGTGGATGGTAAACAGACACCAGTAAAACTTCCGTACCGCCTAGGTCAACACAGACAGCCGTGGCTTCCATGGTTTGAAGAGGCGGGAGCTGGATGGGTTTGTGGACTACTCTGTTTCTCACGAAGATCGCTGTGCCACCTCCTCGGCGGCCTACACGATCCACTCTGAGGCAGTTGTAGCCCGGAAGTCGGAATGAGGTGTCTGGACGGAGATGAGTCTCGCTGACTAGCACGAGGTCTAGGGCAAATGAGCCGGCAAAATGCTGGAGCTCACTCCCCTGACCGTTCAGGCCACACGCGTTCCAGAACGCGAATCGGAAAGAGGTACGAGACCTATTTCGATTCGCCATTCTGGGCGGTCTGGACGATCACGGTCAGGAGGGCAAGTCCCTCCATGGCGACAGCCATCTTTGCGGCTGGGTCTGTGGCATATAGAAATCTGACCAGCAGATCACAGATGCACCGGCCGTGGTTCAGCAGAAGCTGCTGTATCCACGCCATCACATCCGACATCTGCAGGACAGGAGGAGTGGTGGGGGTGATGTTTCTGGGTGAGGGTGTGGGAGGAGTGCTTCGGGGCGCTGGCACGCCGCCAGCCGCCTCCTGCCCCTGCTGTCGCTTGGATACGGGAGTACCGTTCCCTTGCGCAGCCCTGGGGGAGAAGTTAGGCTGCCTGGCTGGCCAGCGCACCTTAGCTTGGGTGGGGGGCTTTTGTTTGTGTTTGGCTGGAGCTTCTTTGTTGCGTGGGGGTTGGTTTGTGTTGTTACCATCCCGTGGCTTCGCAGGGCCACGCTCAGCCCTTTGCGCCGTAGTGGTGTTGGTGGCTATCCTTTGTTGCGCCGGCTGTCTTGCAGGAGGGGCAGGTGCAGTTGTTGGCGCCTCTGGGCGTTAATTGGCTACAGGTGCTGATCTTGTGACCTGCTGTAGTTCTGGCGGCGGTCTCCTGGCCGCTATGATAGCGATCCTCTTAGGACAGCCACCATAACAAGCGATATGATCGCCACCACAGTTTGCGCAAATCGGCTTCGCGGTGGGAGCTATCTCGCAGACCTCTTTAGGGTGGGCGCCTCCGCACCTTAAGCAGCGCAGGTTACGGAAGCAAAAGTGACTGGAGTGGTTAAACCCCAGGCACCGGTGACATTGAGGGGGCCCGCCAGAGCCCTTGGAAGGTTCAATTTTGACTCTGAGGTAACAGATGGCGGTGACGCCATCTATCTTGGCCTCAGGGTCATTGGCCCGCTCCACTACTACGAGGAAGAGGGGGAGGGGAGATTTGGGGCCTTGCCCATCTGGAGCGGACCTGGTGAGCTGCTTCACCAGTCTTGGGGTGATGCCCTGGCGGATGAGGTCTGTCGAGATATCCACCACCGAGGTGTCGACTGGTAGGCCACGAATGACCCTGCGAAGGTCACGGGACTTGTCCAGTCCAAAGGTAAAATGAGGAACACCTTTCCTCTTGAGGGCTTGCAGTATGAGGTTATAATCCTCTAGAATCTTCGCCTGGAAGACGTAGCGGTGCTTGTTCTTCCGAACCGTGCACTGACTCGATAGGGATGGCATTACCTCCTTGAGG
Organism: Hymenopus coronatus; assembly: GCA_030762935.1. Taxonomy (NCBI): domain Eukaryota; kingdom Metazoa; phylum Arthropoda; class Insecta; order Mantodea; family Hymenopodidae; genus Hymenopus; species Hymenopus coronatus. Next base: position 164,631,896 of record CM060881.1, read on the forward strand.
AAGCCTACCACCCCCTTAAAGTCGTCCACGATAATCGGTGGAACGTGCTTCCTCGACCCAGGATTCTGGGCGGGCCCAGAATCTCCGGGGCGGGATGTTGTCTGGGATTGGCCAGAGGGCACGCCCTCTGCAGCCAATCGGGTTTGCCTCTTCTCCTTCCTCGAGGCCACTACACGAAAATCGTCCTCTCCGTCTGTGGAGAGGCTGGAAGAGGACTCCTCATGATCTACCATCATGGAGGATGAGTGGTACGACAGGACCGAGGTCCTGCCGCTGCGGTTTGAAATGTTACTGCACACACTGGCACAGTCGTCGTCGGAGTCGTGCTCCGGAATTTGGTCTACACGTGAAACTGGTTCGCGCGGGAGGCCCTCATTGGTAGCTTGCTTGGATGAGTCCAAACATATGATCTTGCCTTTACCGCCTTGGCGTTCCTGGCTAGATCTCTTTTTGCCCTCTACAGTAGCAGGGCCACTGGAGGGCAGGGTGGCTGCACCAGTGCTGGTGCTGGCAACAGCCGTTGCTTCATCATAGGCAGGCCCGCTTGGGGTTTTGCCTTTGGATGGTTTGGATTTGCTGCTGGTCATGGTGGTAGAGGACAGGGATACTTGCCCTGCACCCTAGGGTGCAGTGCACAAAACACACCTTGGTTTACCCTCACCTGCAGGCAGCAGGGGCTAAGAAGCAGGCCGAAATAGAGGACCGGACGCTTTATTAGCGCGCCTTACCCGAACCTAGAAGGTGTGTGGCCTTGTTTCGGATACCCGCTACCTTTGCACTTCCGATGGTCTGGAAGTGCACTCCGCTCTTATTGGAGTGGTTGGCCGGATCACCTGAAGCAGCCCAATAGGGTTTCTTCCAGTGATGGTGGCCGGCCAATCAGGGTCCTCGGTGTTAAAGCTGGTGATGTTTGTCAGCTGATGCTTCACTGGGTGGTAGCGACGATAGAAGGCTTCTGCATGTGGCGCTAAAAAGCGCCTGGAATGCCAGAGATGGCCTGAAGATCTCGGAACAACGCTCTCTCCGTAAATCGCCGTCTCGAAGACTCGGTCGAAACCGCCGAGTCTGGGGGGTCTCTGAATGAAACCGCATGGGTCGGATTACCATCGGCTAAAGGCAAATCTTTTAAAAGCTGTTTGCCATGTCATTGAAGTGCCTTTGCTTGTATGGCCAGGAGTTGATAAAGCCCCATATGAGAAAACTATAAGTATTTTGAAGCTGAAACCAAAACAAGGAATATCTCAAAAACAATCAACTCCACGAAAAAAATGCATAGATATAATATAAATTGTGTGTCTTATCGAGCTCTACATTTTTGTGACGTAAGTTTTTGTGGATCTCTTACGGTTTACCAGTAATGCAGAATTTTGCAAAATTTATCCAGAATAAACATGTCTTCAGAGGCTATTCCCAGAAAATTCAGTTTTATTTGTCATGTAAATATCTCAAATATAAGAGATTTTAGTCAAAGTCATTAGAGCAATTTTTGAGAAAATCAAAGCTGTCGAAATTTTTTCCATGTAAAGTTTAGTTTGGGGTGGAGGGAATTTCTTGAAAATCTTCCTTAGAAGAAACTGAACTAAAATATCAAGTTTGGTATTTAACGAGCTGTAGTTTTTGAGTAATACTGCACGCACACACACACACACACACACACAAACACACACAGTCACCCTCCGTGGTGTAGTGATTACCATGCTAACTGCATATACCCAAGTTCGCGGGTTCAAACCCGACGGAGGTCGATGGATTTTTTCGGGCGTAAAAATCCTTAGCATGGTTTCTTTCGGAAGGGAAGTAAAGCCGTTGGGCCCGTGTCCTAGATTTACGGCACGTAAAAGAACCTCTGGGAGATAGAGAGGTCTCTGAGGAAAATTGAACGGTCTTTCACGCCCAATTTAGAATGGGACGCTGAGAACCACAGTAGTTAAAGAGCGTCCATAAATAACACGCCATTTACATTTTATTTACAGACATACACATGGATATGATTTCTAAAAATGCTTTTATGTATTCAGGGAGTCCCAAAACCTGTATTTCCGGTGAAATCTCGGTATCGAATTTTTAGGTTCAACACAATACATTCTCTATACACTATACACATAGTGGGTGTAGAGAAAGTAAAAAGCATTTGCATTTGACACCGCGTGCAACGAGTATAGGAGAAGAATTTCTTTACCGTCTTCAAAACAATTTGAATACGGAGGTGTTTCCATGCAACATATTTCGATCCGATCTCATTTCACTTTTTAAGAGCACCGGACACAAGATTCCATAAGTATGACTTGCATCCGTGTTTCCTTGCCATGTTCTGTACTATTCTGGTACAATATAATGTGGCAACACTGTTCTTATGCTCCACGCTATTTATATAGGCATTTTAAGTAGTTCTACATTTTGCCGCGTGAGTTGCATTTGTTTGTCTTTTATCGGAGCTATAAAGGTAAAAGGCGTTGTCTGTCAGTCTCAGGTTGGGGTGCTTTACACAAACAGGCCTTCTTTGAGTGTAGCGGTTAGTGTTTTCATATGGCGTGATTAGCCGTTAATTCTTCATCTCCTTTGTGTTACGTGGACATGATTGCTTCCTGAAACGAATATTTAAATTCACTTGACTTTGTGAAAATGTTAACTGACATGATTTCTCATTTAATTATTTCGTTGCCAGTTACGTGAAATAATAGCCACATTCCGATATTCTAAAGTGCATTTCACTGGTTTTCATCTTTGTTAAAATTTTAAATTATGAGGAACTGTAATCACATTTCGAGTTGAATAGGAAGTAACTATATTACGCACATTATTATTTTACTACGCATTGTTATTATTAAAGTTTTCATATTTTATTAATGAAATAAATTACTGTTATAAACGCTATACTGGATCCCATTTTGTTCATTATGTTAGCGGGGCAACACATATAATTTGTGTCTGTTGTTACCGTGTTGATCCTTTATTGCAAGTATAGTTCACTACGGTAAATGTACTCAAATCGATTCAAATTCTCAATGGAGAGGTGGTAAATGTAAGCGAATCGTGTGTGTGTGTTGTCTGAAGTGATAGTAAAGTCATTATAATGTGAGATTATAATTCCAGACAATTTTCTCCAGAGGGGAGGGGGAGGCATATCTATAAAAAGGACTAGAGATTGGCAATGTGCATAGCTAGAATAACAGAAATACTCCGGTTTTTTTCCAGGCTGCTGATATTTATGATGATTAACTTAATTTGACAGAAAGAGAGTCAGAATTGTTCTTTTAAAAGTATATAATATTGTGACAAATGTCTTTATTCACTCAACAATTAATGAAAAATAAAATCTTTAAGTTCTACTTCAAATAATCACTGGAGGATAGACAGTAGACAGTTTACAGCTGCACGCCATTCATGACTGCGCACTAACACTCCAGTCACTCATATAATTCACAACACAACACAGCTCACTGCAATTCTTCCTGCTTTTTAAAACAAGAAAATCTTTCTGGAAACTTGTCAAAGGTAGTAGAGATCGAAGCTTTGAGAAATATCTAGAATATCAATAGAATAGTGATGTCGTGAGAAGACTCGCTTTCTGAATGTTGCGTCGCGTCGTTGTACACAATCGAACTTTGGTGCCTCACTTCCAGCTTCACTGCCGCATACCACAGCGAACATGAGAAAGTTCGCACGCGCATACGGCATTGTCACAATATTAAAGGGGACAGTAAATGTTGGTCTAGGAACCCAACGTGCACGTACATCGAGCAGTGCCTAATGCGCCCCATGGGATATTTGGAAAGACTTGCTTATGTGGAGGTGAAATTGAAATTACGCTCTCAAAATGGTTACATGCTACTCCTTTCATTATAAAAGTAAACAAGCAATTGCATCGATTCCCTTTTCTGAACAACATGTTGAACTGAGGCAATTGTAATTCAATGAACATAACCCTTTCATTTTATTATCATCCAGTTACGTATCTCATACACCGGTTATCTGTGACAGAGCTTATTTTGTTGGAATCAACGGGACAGCGATATAAGGGAACACACTTTTGCAAATCATACATTCCAAATAAGAGGCAACGTTAAGACTCAAAGATCCAAAACATGAGTCCGACCCGAAGAGATTATAATAAACCATCGATAACTTTTCAATATAATGTTGTGCCTTTGTAAATATGTCAATCTCACCAAAGTGGCATTATATATTTGATGATTCTTGATGTATATTGAAGATTGGTTATTTCACCACAATTTGGTTTCAATCAAAATTCAGTTTTATGCCAATATAAAATGTTTTACTCATAGATAAAACTTCTTAGGCGATATCGAACACACACTCTCTCTCTCTCTCTCTCTCTCTCTCGCACAAACACATTTTAGGGAAGCATACATACATACATACATTTTGATAAATGGCACCATAATGCGTATTCAGTTCGGTATGTTTTGTTTAGTTTTTCTATTCGCATATCAGTTTTCCCACCAACCAACCACGTACTTTTCTGCCTGATCTATTTTCCTATTCTTAATTGCTCAGCGGAAAGAACGTCTGTCAGTATAGCTTCCACATTTTCACACCTAATTCATAAACTGTTGGACTTACAAAGCATTTTAGCCTAGTTCCGATACAACATTCGTTATGGCTAGACCCTTTCACTCAAGGTTACACCTTCCAATTCGTAAACTTAGGGAAAAGAATGAAAATAGTTGTGTGCCACGCCGACTTGGAAAAATTGAGCTTTATCTATATGTATACATGTATATAATAGGTAAAATTATGATCTCAAATGAAGCAAATGTTTGTGTATTTTTGTTTATTACACTGTTCTTAATTACCATTTCAAATATCTGCACCAGTACTCAAACACATACACACACAAACACACAAACACACACACACAGTGTGTTTCAGGACCTCTTCGATAAACATTTGAGGTATGTTGGATCTCGCAAAAGGGAACATCTTTTATCAAACAACAACAATTCTCCGACGCATCATTAAAGAGTTATTCTCCTTGTTTTCAGCATATCCGCAGGTTTGAGAGGCGCATTCAGGACATTTTGACGCAATGTCCTGAATCAAGTGACATAGCCTCTTTCTTATCTCTTACGTCCGGTTACGTAGGTTTGAAACCCAGTGTTTGTGTACAAATATTTGAAACCACGTGTCATCGCCTTCTTGTTGCCCCTTACTCTATGTACCATGAAATAAGCAGCATTTAGCAATCATCACTCGAGCATGTTTGACTTTGATTTACCGAAGCTTACCGATATTATGTGTTACAATAGGTTGTTGGAAATGGAGAAAATCTTATCTTGATGTCCTAAAAAGCTTCCATTGTTCTTAGAAAACGTACCCCTTGCGGTTCGAAGGAACAATACCTTCGTGAAACAGTGGATTGGAAGAAAGGGACCTGTTCCATGGCCAGCCTGTTGAGTCTATACTTCAAAAGTGTCCCGAAAATAGGGTGGAACTTATATTGTGAATTGTTGCTGCCTTTGAAGAGATTCTGCAAGTGCCTAACAAGTCCGACAATCACTGCTACGACGTTACAGTGAATGTAATGGTTTTCAGGGTAGACATTTTGAGCACCATCGTTACTGAACTCCCCTGTGTTTGTTGTTTCGTGGTCTGTCAAATGATGCACCCATCAGTGATCAATTGTTTGCCCAATAAAGCTTCATAACTCCAAAAGAATGCTTGGAGGATGCTATGAGATCTAACTTTCTTCAGAGTTTGTAGCAGAAGTCCTGAAAGACAGGTTGTACATATGTGTGTCATTTTTGAGAATTATAGGCTCAACATTCTCCAAAACAAAGTTTGAATCGTGAAAAATGTTAAAGCAAACCTGTTCTCAAATGGATGCGTAGGCTTCCACGACCCTGTCTTGATGTGTCTTCTTAGCTTCCGGAGAAGGCCGCGTTATCTTGCATGGGAATGCCGACGTTTCGCTCATCTTGCCGCGAGCTTCTTCTGGGCTCTTGTGCGGTGGTTGCTTATTTGCTCTCGCTTATATAGTGGCAGTGCGGTGGAGGTTGCCCAGCCCTCTCGCTTCTGGTTGGCTAGTTGCCTGCCAATTGGCGTGGGTGCTGGCGCCGCTCTTTCCTGGTGGTGTTGGAGTTGCTTTACGCTTTCTTTTTCCAGGTTTTTGTTTCGTTTTTGTCCTATTTCTTGTTCTAGATTGTGGTTTGGATCTTATTTTAGTAAATGCTGCCGTAGTTTGCCGTCAGTTTCTAGAGTGCCGCATGTCTCCGCCCCTTGGCTCTCTTTGGCTAGAGGCCAACCTATGGCTCTCCTTGTGAACAGAGTTTTCCAGATGTTATGGAGATGTTTTCCGCCGTCCCTGTTGATGTTGTTCTTTTCTTTGAAAATCTCTATGTTTCACTATGATGAAAATTGCTGCAGGTGGCTATAAGCTGTGTGTTGTCAAAGTCGATGTGGTGGCCGGTTGTTATTACGTGTTCAGCCAGTGCGGATTTTTCGGGTTGGTTGAGTTTTAGACTGCGTATGTGTTCTTTTCTGCGCGTTATTATGGACCGTCTTGTTTGGCCAATGTAGGCGCTTCCACAGTCGCATCTAATTCTATATATGCCCGGGTTAAGGAGCGGGTTGCTGGTATCTTTGGCTGGTCGTAGGAACGATCTGAGCTTTCTTGTTGAGTTGTAGCGAGTTCTGATGTCGTAGCTTTTAAGGACTTTGGAAATCCTGTCTGTGACGCCTCGGATGTATGGTACACTGATCCATTTTCGGTTGTTTTTTCTAGAGTCCTGATCGTCGTTCTTTTGGGGGTTTCTTCGGTTGGTGTTCCTTTGTATTCCCCGTATTTCTTTGTGTGCGTAACAATTAGCCCTGAGAATGCTGTATAGGTGTCTCATTTCCTCTCTGACGTGCTCTGGGTCGCATATGCGAATGGCACGGAGGAATAGTGCGTTTATCATTCCTCGTTTTATGGCGGGTGGATGGTGAGAAGACGCATCTAAATATCTGTTGGTGTGACTGGGTTTTCTGAAAACTGAGCAGTGTACAGTCTTGCTCGTTTCATCTCGTTGTACAAAGACGTCTAAAAACGGTAGTATTCTGGTCTCTTCTATTTCCATTGTAAATTGTATGCTGGGAAGGAGGCTGTTTAGATGTTGGAGAAAACCGGTTATGGTGTCTCTGCCGTGTGGCCATACTACAAAAGTATCGTCCACGTATCTTAGCCAGAGTGCTGGTTTGAGGTTGTATGTGTCTATTGCCGTATTTTCAAAGTCTTCCATGCATAGATTTGCGACAATAGGTGAGAGAGGACAGCCCATCGCTGCTCCCTCCTTCTGTTCGAAGAGCTCTCCTCTGTAACTGAAGTAAGTGGAAGTTAGGCAGTGCTCCACTAGATCCAGCCAGTCTTCAGGAAATCCATTGCTGTCGAGTTTGTCTGCGATGATTCTTAGAGAGTCCTTGATTCGGATCATGGTGAACAGCGATCGCACATCGAAGCTGATGAGAATATGGTTGTGTTCAAGGGGGAATTTTCGTATTATTTGTACAAAGTGTGCAGTGTCTCGAACAAAGATATTTGTTTTCCCCACCAGAGTCTGAAGTTTTCCAGCTAGGAATCTGGCTAGAGAATGTGTTGGCGAGCCAATGGCGCTCACTATTGGCCTCAGAGGTGTGTCTTCCTTGTGTATCTTTGGTAGCCCATAGATTGATGGTGTTCGGGAGTCGTGTGGGATCAATCCTTTCTGCTTTTCTTTTGGAATTGAGGAAGCCTGTATCATGAGCGTTGTGCGTCTTTCCACGGCAGAGATGGGATTCTATTCTGTTGTAGGCGGGGTCGTTTAGCAGGCAGAGCATCTTTTCATGATTGTCGGTGATGTTCATGATGACGGTGGCATTGCCCTTGTCCGCAGGTAGAATTATGATGTGTGAATTTGAAGAGATGGCTCTTAGTGCCTCGCGTTCTGCATTAGTTATGCTGGGTTTTGGTGGTTTAGCCCTGCTGAGGGTCCCATAAATTTTTGAGCCTCAGCTCGTTAGCCGCCTGTTTAGGAAGGCGTCGCAGGTTTCCCCTTGGAGTTACATCTCAACTGCGTAAAAATTGCGGCGAATACTCTACATTTATAACAAATTCTACCCGCGCGCAAAACCCTCAACTCGTAATCTCATTGGCCCATTTTTGGCGCCGAAAGTGGCTTGGGGTGCGCTTCTGCCGTGACGTGATTAATTGTAATTGGTCAATGTGTCTTTCGCGTGATTCTTGGCCAAAATTTCCTCGTGGTTCCCCGGTTTATGTCGTCTTCACTTTCTTTTGTGGAGACGTGACCACACAATAGCGTCTTTCCCCTCTTGCAATAGACAAAGAAATAGCGTAAACAACTGAATTCGTCGCTTGAGAACTCTCGGGTTGAAGTTAGAAACGCTTTCCAGGAACAACCTCTCTGAACATCCAATATACGATAAGTACATTATATCTTACTAATTAACCTAAACAATTTAGTCAATTACAAATATTGGTTATGCGCTTATTCACCTGGGCAATAATCCGTCTCAACATATTATAGAATAAACCTTCATTATTGTATTACACTTATAGTTACAGATACAGAAAATTGTAAGTATTGATGCCTGTCTAGTTTGAATTCTCTATCTTGAATAAGATGAGCTTATGATTGTTGGAATCAAAGATTTTTGGGAAATTATATACAAATTAAAGATATAAACATTATAGATCTTGAAAAAATATTTATTCCATAATACTTAAGTGGAGTCGAAATGCCCTATCTTGCCAATGTTAAAGTTTGACCCATTATCTCAGCAAATGTTTAAAATAAGGAGCTAAAACTTTCAGCTCAGCAATATATTTACTGTTAATTGATGAAAAATAAAGTGCTTCTGTTCGTTACAAGGCAAAGTATGGTTTTTTAAATAAAAGCCTTAAAATTTTATTAAAAATGATTTTTAGATTTTAATAATATAATTAATTCACATACATAAACACGTTTTCGTTAAAATAAGGTCTATTTAGGTGCAAATGTGGGGTAAAAATTTCAGCCCTTAGAGTTAATTAGTTTCTGGAATAATGGGGTATTTGTATAGAAACTTTTACTTCTTCAGAAATTGTTTTCAAACAAAAAATTAAAACAAAAATGTAACCCAACTTTCCAATCACAACTTCGCAGCCCTTCGAAACTCTTACATGAAAAAATTAAGAGCGAAATGCCAATGCTGTGAAGTTAAAGATCAAAATAAGAAAAAGATCTCTTTTCTAGCATTAATCATTACAAAGTTTTTTATGTTTAACTAGGTGAGTTACCAAATCTTCTAAAAGAACTACTTTGCAGGATTATTTTCAGAAATAATTTAAAACTATTTACAATTAGGGTACTCCATGAAAATTATACTAAAATGAGCAGGAGATTCCAATAATGAATATGCAATTAAAACATAAAAACGGAAAAAAAAATTACAAAAATATAATTTCTACTCCCCTTATATACATTAAAATAATAATTAAATTTATATTTAAATAAAATTCTTCTCAAACATAATCCTAACAATCACCTATGCAGCAGAAATGTCTAGCAATGCGGAATTTTTTATTGGACTTACGAAGAGGACCAAGCAAGAGAAAATGTTTGACAAGTGTTTTAGAAAGTTTTTAAAATAAGCCAGAATCCTGTATTATCCTTAATTTAATATCTATAACAAGCAACAGTCACATAATAATTCATATTAAGTGCAAGAAAGAATGCAGATAGTATGATTTGGTTTAGATAAAACTGTAATTCCTTTTGTACCGTGTACTTATATTAATTAACTATTATTTCTATGTGACAATTGTTACGTTTTTACATTTGCTTTGACTTTTTATATACTTATCCTTTTCTTTGTTTTATCATTCTCTTCACACTCTTGATTGAACAGGTTAAACAAATAAAAAAATCTGTTGTGTTTATACACGTATCTATCTCTACCCTCTATACTCCATTAGAAGGTGTACAAACCGTTTTTACGAAAGCTTATTACTTCCTCTAACACATATGTACAATATACATAGTTGGTAGAAAGGGTGTTTTAGACCCCCAAAAAAGCATTTTTTGAAAAAGGTCTGTATGTATCTGTTTGTGTATGTGTGTGTATTTGTGGACAGCATAACTCAAAATACCAAGCTTGGTACTTAAATTCAGTATCCCCCAATGGTGCAACAAGAAGATTTTCAAGAAAATACCCCCCTAAACTACCATTTACATTGAAAATTTTTCGAACTTTTTATTTTCTCGAAAGTGACTAACGAATTTAGTGTTGGATTAAATTAAATATATTTATTTACATGGCAACACATATATGTTAAATTTCCTGGGAATAGTCTCTGAAGCACTCTTCATTCTAAATGGCTTTTGCATAACTGGTAAACCGTAAGAGACAGACAAAGCGTACTACACTAAAGTGTATATCTCGTGTATACCTTGGAATTTTTATTGTACAGCAAACCGTTTGCGAGATATTCTTTGTTTTTGGTTTCAATTAAAATATACTTTTATCAATCAGGAAGTCGGGTTTCTTTTGTTTTACTCCTGGCCATGCAAAGAAGCGAATTTCAATGACAATCGCATAGCGACAGCTTTTAAAAAGTTGACTGTTAGTTTAACATAGTGTATTCCCTTTGGTCCCATTTACTTATAAGGAACTTAGTAAAGACCATTCTACTAAAGTTTGTCTCAATTAACACGGAATGGACAGAAGAATAATTTTTTTAAGAAGTTTTTTTCAGAACAGATGGATAAATTTATGTTAATTTAACATATCGGATTTTTACTTTCTCTTACATAGAGATAGAGAAGTATTATATTCCAACCAAAAATTCGATATTGAGAAATATATGTTCTAGGAGCCCCTGAATCCAAAAAAAGCGTTTTTAGAGACAGGTACGCGCGCGCGCGCGCGTGTGTGTGTGTGTGTCTGTGGACGGCATAGCTCAAAAACGAAAAGACGGTTAAATACCAAATTTGGTATTTAAGTTTGGCATCTTCCAAGTATGCGACACGAAGATTTTCAAGAAAATCCCCCCTCTAACATTTATATGGAAACATCTTCAAAAGTCTTGTTTTCCTTAAAAATGGCTCTAACGATTTTGATTAAAATACCACATATGAAAGCCATATCTATCACAAATAAAATGTATATCTTGAATTTTCTGGGAATAGCTTCTAAAGACCTGTTTATTGTGGATGAATTTTGCTTAATGTGGTATAACTTGTAAACCGTAAGAGTTAGACAAAAAGTGACTTTACAAAAAATGTAGATCTTGTTAAAATACACAAGTTATGTCATATATATATATATATTTTCGTGGAGCTTGCCGTTTTCGAGATATTCCTTGTTATTAGTTTCATTGTGAAGTACTTCATAGTTTTCTCTGTCGGAACTGCCTGTTTTTCTTTTGTTCTACTGCTGACCAAGCAAAGAAGCGATTTGCAATGACAATCGCATAACGACAGCTTTTAAAACTTTTGACTATCACTTTAGCCTAGTGCATTCCCTTAGTTCCCTTCTACTCATAAGGAAAGAAGGATATGTAGCCATTTATCACCCGGTTTGAGGTTAGCAACTAATCTTGTTGGTCCCTCTATTGACCATCACCTCAACACCACGAAGCGCTGACAATGCTGTTGGCTTTAGCTTTCCGCTGCATTCTACAAATTACAAACATAACCACAGAAAAGAACAAAATTCCCTAAAATGTGAAATAGTCTCTGAATGGTCAAGAATGGCGAAATAACTGACAATGCTGTTGGCTTTAGCTTTCCGCTGCATTCTACAAATTACAAACATAACCACAGAAAAGAACAAAATTCCCTAAAATGTGAAATAGTCTCTGAATGGTCAAGAATGGCGAAATAACAAAATGAAATGAAATAAATACAAACAAAAAATAATAATATAAATAATCCTCTTGGTCCTGCCTTTTGTACTGGACATTCGTCTCTACTTTTCACCTACCAATTAAGAAAGAAAAAAAAATCTTAGAAGGAACTATATAAACATATCTGTTAAAGAAATCTGCAAAATAAATGTACATGACATAAATTGTGTTTTTAAATGAGCTCTACATTGTTGTGTAGTAAGATTTTGTATACCTCTTACGCTTTGTCAAATGTTATTTAAAAAATAATGACGGGTGCAAGAATGGACGGAGTCCCATCGATTTCAGTTAGAACGTTTTCGACGCCGTCCTAGGCTCTGTTCAGAAGCCTTCGAGCCTCCCGGCGAGCCCCGGTAGGGTGCCCTGAAACTGAAAGGCGAGTCCCGACCGAGTGTTCCTATCGATGTCAAAATAACTTTTCACAACGCGGAAAGCACCATCCAGCCGGAATCCACAGAACACCGTCATCTGGTCCTTCAATCCTGAAAAGCGATGATTAAGAAATTATGGAAATAGGAAATAGTGGACCGGAAAATTCGAAGGATGAAACTAACCTACCCAGCATTCGAATGCGAGCCAGGACCCCCCGAAAAAAAAAAACAATGGGTCAGGTAAGTTGGCCACAAGGATCGAACTCTTCAAGATGAAGCCGCCTGGGCCACTCCGCTTGGCAGATATATCTCTGCAGAAAATATTACACACTTCTCATCGGGAGGTCCTGGGTTCCATTCGCGGCTGGGGCGAGGTATTCTTCTTTAATCAGAATCTTCCCTATCCCTCCACAGAGTCTGGAAGTATGTAAGTGAAAGTGCATGCGCGTATGTTTGAAGAAAAGAAAGTGATTAAAAACCCAACGTAAAGAACCTACAGTCAACGAGTTGTTTCTAATGTAAAGCCCCGATATGACCTTACATGTTAAAGGGGCACAACAGTAATGAATAGTCAAATGTTTAAGAGACGGACGCTATAGGCTTTAACATTGCATTCACTTTCCCTGCGTTTGGGAGAACAATTGAACGCTACAGGAGTTTAAAGGAATGAAAAAAAAATAAAATAAAAAAATAGTAGTAGCAGAACTTTTGCTGACAAATATTTTCAGTATACACTCGGAAATATGCAATAATCGCATGGGCTTTGTGGTCAGACATGCTTTTCCTGTCCTTGGATATTTAGATAAGATTTTTGTTAAGCATTAAAGATAATCATTTACTTACTGCAAATTAACATCGGACAACTGAGAGAGAAAAAACACAAAAGAATAAGAAACAATTAAAATGAAATTCAACTATACACTTAGCATTACATATAACATATACAGTACTCTCTTATACCCTATCCCCTATTCCGTTCTATATCATAAAATTTTTATAAAATTGTAAAGATATTCATTTAGTTACTGCGTAAAAGCATAAGAAAGAAATGAGTTGAGATAAAAACATCAAATGAGAAAGAATTAAGCTAAAGTTATGATTACCAGAGCTAGGAAGTTCCTACCGTCCACCGTTCCGTATAGGTTGCGACCGACCGTCTCGCCGCATCATAACAAGCCATTGATAAAAACGCACGGTGTAGAGGCAAACAAACCTGTTGTCAAGTAAACAGTACTGTTTCCAGAGAACGAAAATGACTAACGAGGCATTCGTAAAAGCAGATCATTATGTACAACATACAAATTGTTACATATATACAGACTGACTCTGACTGATTTCTTTCTTAAATATGTACATTATTAAAATACCCAAGCAATTATAACACGAATTGTAATGTTTACTGATCGAGTGTAAAATAATATCCAATTAATAAAATTAATTTCTTAAATATCTTCAGACTCTTAGCAGGTAAAAACGAAATCAGGCATTAAACTAAATCTTTACTCATCTGCAGCCGTATTACTGAAAACTATATGTACTTCTGAAGCCTTTCAAATGAAACCTTCATTCTATGTTCCGAGAAATAAGATTTATAATGCGAAAAAGTTCGTTCCGCTTCGCACGATGTATCAGTATCACCAAGCAGATAGCATTTGTTGGGATCTAAAAGTTGTATGCGATATATCACACTGATTCTTTTCAATTACACTTTTCATTTGCATCTTTATTTCAGGTAGGATGTTTGTGGATTAGTAGATCCGTCTTGACAGTTTTTCTGCATGTCGCAAAGATTCATTCAGCTCCATACCTCTGGGCTGTAACGGTGTGATAGTTGTGGGTGAACAAATTTGCAATCAATAATATGTTTCTGTGAAGCTGTTCTGTTAGTAGACGTTTGACAGTTTGTTTACTAGAACTGCCATCGATTTCTGAATAAGTACATGAAAAAGTACACTGCTAGAAAACTCACTATGGCTGTAAAACAAATTGATGTTGCTCACATTTGAGCAGAACAAAAATGTTATTCGAACGCTTTCCTACCGACGTGGATCTGTGTTATGCAGTAAGGGTTGCACTGACTTTGACGACATTGCAGATTCTAGTCCAGTTTTAGATTTGACTCTACCATTGGTCGATTGACATTGGCCCATGCACAAGCAGACAGAACGAACGGAAGACTGGGCTTTTCACATTGGAAAGCAGAACCGATTTTCAGAAAGACCATTTTTACTTTCTCTATACGTACTATTTACAGAGAAGGTATTGCATTCCACCCAAAAATTCGATACCAAGATTTCACCGGAAATACATGTTTTGGGTCCCCCTGAATCCAAAACAAGCATTTCCAGAAAAAGCTCCGTGTGTGTCAGTGTGGGTGTGTGTTTTTGTTTCAGTGTGTGTGTGTGTGTGTGTGTCTGTGTGTGTCTGTGGACAGCATAACTCAAAAACGAAAAGACCGTTGAATACCAAACTTGGTATTTAACTTTGGTATCTTTCAAGGATGGAACGCGAAGATTTTCAAGAAAATCCTCCCCAACTACCCTACACATGGAACTTTTTTCGAAAATTTTGATTTTCTTAAAAATGGCTCTAACGATTTTTATTAAAATATCGTATACTAAAGATATTTACCTGATAAATAAAATGTGTATCTTGAATTTTCTGGGAATATCCTCTGAAGACTACTTTATTCCGTATCAATTTTATGGAATTTTGCATAACTGCTAAACCGATATGGACAACAACTTATCACATAAAAGATGTAGCGCACTTTAAAACACACAATTTATGTTATATGCATTTTTTTCTAGGAGTCGTTCGTTTTTTAGATATTCTTTGTTTTTGGTTTCAGCTTTGAAAAACATACTTTTCTCATACTGGACTTTATCAACTCCTGTGCATACAAAGAAAGGAACTTCAGTCACATAGCAATCAGCTTTTGACTATCACTTTAACCTATGGTACTCCCTTATTTCGCTTCTACTTACAAGGAAGCAAGTAATAAGACTACTTCTGCTAAATTTTTCTCAAATAGCATTTAGTAAATAGAAGCATAAGGTTTTTAACAATAATTTGTTTCAAAGATGTAAAGAAAATCATGTGAATGGAACACCAAATTTTTACCCGTTATTTCGATCCAATAAATTTACACACACCCTACTTAACGTAGCCTAACCTCAACGCAATTTCCTGTCACATAGCCATATTGTTTCCGTAACTAAGAGAAAAGGCTCAGGAAAGATCCCTAGTCTAAAATAACTAGAATCTGCAATTTCGCTGAACGTTGACCTCTGCTCGCGCAAGTAGCGCCGCATGGTATTGCCGCAGCGACCGCATGTGAGATTTGTGGTGGACAAAGCGGCGCAGGGGCGGGTTTTCCGACCTCCCCCGCAATCGCATTCTACCGGTGCTCCATCTTTATATCTTGTATCTTCAGTGTTATCGCCCGCGGTGTCACAAGTTGAAAAAGCGGGCATTAAAAAAAATACTGGCTGCTCTTACTCTGTATAAGGAAATGATCCTAGCTCTGATGATTACATAGAATATAATACTGTGCTGACGTAATAGAATAACGGAACCCTCTCTCTTATGTATCCTTGCCCCTCTTCCGCTTTCCATAGCGATTAACCTCCTTAGCCGAATCTTAAATAGAACCCCATTTTATAATGTCGGCGTCCAACATTACATCCATGTAAACCTTTAATCCCCGATTGGAATCCAGAAGCTGTGCTGGTAAATACTGTTTTCTTAATATTTCTGTTTCACTGTATTCTGCCAGAATGTGACTCCATGTTTCCCGTTCCAACATCATTTGTTAAATTGTTGCCTTTCCAGGCGCCTAACATTAACCTCACTAAACCGTTTCTTTGTTCTCATGTACACATATCTAAATAGACCTGACTCCCCCATCCCTCGGCTATTTTACACAGTAAGTTGAAAGAAACTTTTGCCGCATACTGTAATTCCAAATTTTCTCTGTCAGTATCACACAGTCGTCTCCGAATTATCTTCCACCTGCTACCCCCAAGTCCCTCCCCCGTAGCCAAAGGTATCTCAACCCAATTTTTTCTAAACCCTATCGTAATTTCGTTACCCAACACGGTTCTCGAGCCTCTCGTACTTGCCGCAGTGGAATTCTCCGAACTCCCCATAACCAGTATTTCACTGCTCTTATTTCTTTCTCTACACGTACTATATACATAGTGTAAACAGAGGGTATTGTATTGCACCAAAAAATTCAATACTTAGGATTTCACCGGTTATTTTGACTTCAAGTTCCGTATTTTACGAGACAGTTTTGTTCAGTTATTTCCTAGTTTTTACTATGAGAATAAATCTGTTGTGCACCATTCACATGACTTTCTCTACACCTCTGCAACATTATTGTTAAAAAGCTTATACTTCTTTTTACTTCATGCTAATCGAGAAAAAATAAGCAGAAACAGTCTTATTACTTGCTTCCAAGCAAGTAGAAGCGAAATAAGGGAGTAGAATAGGTAAAATATTAGTCAAAAGCTGGTAGCTATGTGATTGAAGTTCCTTTGTTTCTATGGACAAGAGTTGACACATTCCCGTATAAAAGTTTTTTAAGGCTGAAGCCAATAACAGGGAATATCTCAAAAATGATCCACTCCATGAAAAGATGTATATAACATGAACTGTGTATTTTGACGAGCTCTACATTTTCTGTTAAGTACGTTTTTGTCTATCTTTTGCGGTTTGCCAATTATGCAATATTCAGCAAAATTCATCCAGAATAAACATGTCTTCAAAGGCTATTCCCAGAAAATTCAAGATATGCATTTTATTTGACATTTAAATATCTTTAATATGCGATATTTTAATCAAAACCTTAGAGCCATTTTTGAGAAAATTAAAATTTTGGAACATTTTTTCATGTAAAGGATAGATGGGGTGAGGGGCGGGATTTTCTTGAAAATCTTCGTGTCGTATCCTTGGAAGATACTGGACTTAAATACCAAGTTTAATATTTAGCGGAGTTTTCGTTTTTGAGCTATGTTGACACACACACACACACACACACACACACTCACACACACACACACGCACACACAAAATGTACCTTTTTCTAGAAATACTTTTTTTGGATACAGGAGGTATCAAAACTTGCTTTTCTGGTGAAATCTCAGTACCAAAATTTTGGATGCAATACAATAGCTTCTCTATACACTATGTACACCGTACATGTAGAGAAAGTAAAAAAAAATGAAATAGGTCCTTAAGTGTACGTGTGTGTTTTTCTGTGGACAACAGTTAAAAAACGAAAAGACCGTTAAATATCAAAATTGGTATTTTAAGTTCGATATCTTTCAAGGATGCGACACGAAGATTTTCAAGAAAATCCCCAACCCCAAACTATCCTTTACAAGGAAAATTTTTCGAAAACTTTTATTTTCTTAAAAATTGCTCTAACGATTTTGACTAAGGATATTAAGATTTTTACATTACAAACAAAATGTATATCTTGAGTTTTCTGGGAATAGCTTCTGAAGACATCTGAATTTTGCGGAATTTTCCATAACTGGTAAACCGTAAGAGATAGTCAAAAACTTACTATAGAAAACTTGTAGAGCTCGTTAAAACACACCAGTCATGTTATAAATAGTTTTTTCGTGGAGTTGACTGTTTTTCAGATATATCTTGTTAATGGGTTCAGCTTTAGAAAACTTGTACTTTTCTCATACGGGACTTTGTCAACTCCTGGCCATACAAGCATTTCAATCACATGGCAACCAGCTTTTAAAATATTTGACTATCACTTTAGGTTAGTGTATCCCTCATTTACCTTCAAATCACAAGGATCCAAGTAAAGAGACCATTTCTGGTATTTTTTCTCGATTAGCATGAAAGAAATGGAAGGATATGCTTTTTAACAATAATTTGTTGCAGAAATGCGGAGAAAGTCAAGTGAATGTAACACATCAGATTTTTTAAATATGTGATTTCATTACATAAGCCAAATTCCATAAGAACTCCACAGTTTGCAGTACCCCTCCCTACTTTTAGAATTCGCGTCGGAAAATGTGACTGAATTTTGATTAATTTGTCCGTATTTTCCCACTTCTAAATTTCTGCTGTATATGCTAAACTAGACCTAAAATAGCTCGGTGTTCCATTTTCATCGTCCTCAATGGTGTACCAGGAACTTTCTTAAGAGACGTTAATGACTTTTACTTTCTCTACACTGTGCATAGTATATTCAGAAGGTACTGTATTGTACTAAAAATTCGATACCGAAGTTTCACCGGAAATACCTACATGTTTTAGAACCCCTGAATAAAAAAAAAAAAAAAAGCATTTTCAGAAAATGGCCCATGTGTTTGTCCCTGGTTAAAACACACAATTTATGTTATATACCATCTTTTTATGGAGTTGACTGTTTTGAAATATTTCTTGTTATTGGTTTCAGTTTTAAAATACTTATACTTTTCTCATTCCGAAACTTGTTAACTCCTGGTCACGCAAACACTCGATTTCAATCCCATAGCAACCTCATTTTAAAATATTTGACAGTCAGTTTAGTTTTCTGTATTCGCCTATTTCTCCTCTACTTATAAGGAGCTAAGTAATAAGACCGTTTCTGCTAATATTTATCTTTATAAGCATGAAATAGAAGAATAAGCTTATTAACAGTAATTTGTTACAGAGATGTAGAGAAAGTCATGTGAATGGAACACATCAGATTTTTTTCTCATAGTAAAAACTAGGAAATAATTGAACGAAACTGTCTCGTAAAATACGCAACTTGAAGTCAAAACTATCTGTTTTTTTTTTTTTTTTGCAATATAATTTATTTTGGGGCGCTTTAACAGCATGGACATATCGACCTTACTATTCTGTCTAAAACAAAAACCGTACGCAGGCACATCATGCTAGCGGAGGAGTAGCCACATATATTAAAAATACTGTTCCACATAAACACATCCCCTTAAACACCACACTAGAAGCTACTTACCTAACAGTACTGACTTGGAACCCACAGCTCTGCAAGATTTATTACGTCAACTACCTCAACCATTCTTATTAGCAGGTGATTTTAATAGTCACAAATTTCTTTGGGGTTGCACTAACACAAACACCAGGGGTGAAACCATAGAACTATATGTCTGCTTGATGACAAAAATGTTGCAGAAATGACAAGTTCACTATTTGGTTGGACACCCTGTAATGTATCTCAGTAGCATTTGTAAGAAGATAAATTTAAAAAATAATGTGTTACACTCATATGACTTTCTCTAGCTGCTCTACAGACAAACCTCTTACAAAAAGGTATTCTTCCTTCTAACCATGATAATCGAGATAAACATTAGCAGAATGTTCTTGTTACTTAGTTCCTTAGAAGTAGAAGGGAACTAAGGGAATGCACTATGCTAAAGTGTCGTTATGCGATTACTATTGCAAATCGCTTTTTTGTTTGGCCAGGAATGGAACAAAAGACAAACGGACAATTCCTGTCTGAGAAAAGTACAAGTAGCTACTTTACAATTGAATCCAATAACAAGAAACGCCTCGAAAACGCTTACCTCCACAACAAAAGCGTAAAGCACATAAATTGTATGTTGACGAGGGCTACTTATATTTTTGTGCAGTAAATTTTTGTCTATCTCTTACGGTTTAGCAGTTAAGCAAAATCCGGAAAAAATCATCTAGAATAAAGAGGTCTTCATAGGCTATTCCCAGAAAATTCAAGATATACGTATTATTTGGGATGGAAATATCTTTTATATATGTGATTTTAATCAAAATCGTTAAAGCCATTTTTTAAAAAAATCATAATTTTCGAAAAATTTTCCATGTAAAGGGTAGCTTGTAGTGGGGGAATTTTCTTGAACATTTCCATGTCGCATCCTTGGAAGGTACAAACCTAAATCTAGGTTTGGTGTTTAACGGTCTTTACGGTTTTGATCTATGCTGTCCACACACACACACACACACACACACACACACACACACACACTCACACACAAACTCAAACACACTCACAGACACACTCACTTACAGACCTTTTTCTAAAAGTGCTTTTTTCGAACAAGGTACACGAAAACAGACATTTCCGGTGAAATCTCTACATCGAAGTTTTGGGTGGAATACAATAGGTAGCTTCTCTATCCACCATGCACATTGTACGAGGGTCAGTCTATAACTAATGCCTTCTATATTTTTTTCTCTTTTAATTTGCAAGAAAATTCAACTTTGATTACACAGCATTTATGCCACAACATTGAGGATTAAATTGTCACCTTTCGATGTACTCCCCATCCTGTTCCACAGATTTAGTCCACCTTTTAACAAGGGCATTCTATTCCTGTGTGATTAAATGCACAGTCCTGCTTCCGAAGTTATTGACGAATAGGTTTTTCACAGCCTCTGCATCTGTGCAATGAGCTTTCTTAACCCTAAAAGTTGAAGCACTTCAAATGTTCTGAGGCTATTGTTTTTCGTGTCTCCTTATTCTGCTCGGTTAACATTCGGGGTAATCACTGCAAACACACTTTTGAGTATCCCAGTTCTTGAATAATTGCTATTACACTGCCTTTACTGAGAGACGTACTGCAATACAATTCATCCGTTCGTTATCCGGTGGTTAGCTTGAATGACCTGATCCAGTCACTCAATGTTTCGTAGAGTCACTGCAGTCACCGGTCTACCGCTCCGCTGTTCACCAGCCAACATGTTGAGTCACTGCAGTCACCGGTCTACCGCTCCGCTGTTCACCAGCCAACATGTTGAGTCACTGCAGTCACCGGTCTACCGCTCCGCTGTTCACCAGCCAACATGTTGGCCCTTCACCTTCATTACAATGACGAACCCATCTCTAGCCATGCTGACATCCATGTTGCATCACCGTACGCCTTAGTGAGCCTTTCATGAATGCGAATGGGCGTTTCACCTTCCACATTCAAGAATTCAATGACAGAATGGTGTCTAATACATCAATGACAGCCATTTTGCAATATGAAGCGGTGCTGCCACTGGGTTTGAGGAAAGAGATAAAAAAGGGGGCATTACCTATTGACTGACCCTCATGCGGGCTAGAGAAAGTAAAAATGAAAATAGTCCAGCGTTTCATGTGTATGGAATGCAGCTTATCTTGATCTGAGTAATGAGCAGTATGTTATTACCTGTTTGCCTGGCACTAGCGTGTGTTACAGCTGTTATAAACATATTTAGTAGAACGAAACATCTCTGGCATTAAGTAATTATTTCCAACAGAAGGGTGAGCCTCTTTAGATGCATTATAATACCTGAGGGACCACCCAAGAATCCTTGACAGTTCTGTAGTTTTCATGTGTTATATTAATGTTGTATTTAGGGGCTGGAATAAAGTAATTGTTAGAAAACTAAATTAGCTTATCCTACTAAATATGTAAATGAATATAGGTCAGTGGCGGATGCTCAGCTGAGAATATGAATACAAGTTTTACGAAAACTTGTGATTGTTATATTTGAGAATGAAAACAATGTAGTTTACAGGCCTAAGACCAGAAGCATATACGTGATTCATTAACATTGTCAATTAAATTATAACTAGCGGGAGAATCCTATAATGTTTAGTCGAAAATTTGTCACAATAGATACCTACATTTCTTATGGAAACCGCCATAAATATACATTTGCATAAACTAGAGTAACATCACACTCGTCTTGACATAGTTTCAACAGCTGGGAATTGCATTTATTGCTAGCCTAGAAATAAATAAATAGTATGTCAGATATATTATCTTTGAGTATTATGCGCGCACTTTTCTTGAGTATTATTTTTAAGGGTAGCGAAGGCAGGGGAAGAAAATGGAATACTCACTTCCTGTCTTTTCTCAGTATTTCCATCCAAAGAAGGGAGAAACGATCACTGGAAAAAAATAAGAAATAGGAAGCAGAAAACTGAGATAGAAAATTTTCCTTCGCAGATAGAACACTTAACGAATTGAAGAAATCACCTGAAGAATTACTGTACACTTTATCTCAAAGTGGATACAGTTTTAAAAAGAGACTAAAGTAAAGTTATTTACAGTCGGGATAGTAAATATAAATGGTGCATTATCACTAATATTATAAAACTTTTAATATTGTATTATTACTGTTGTATTGCAATGGAAGCTTCAGTTCACAAAATCCCTGGACGATCTTCAAGCAGACACTGCAGCGAGTATGTAACACTTCCCGATATGCTTGGAAACTGATCTCAGGGGGAACTGCTGAGAATTAAGAGACACAACACCATTAGATCCATCTTGGCAAACGCACTACGTGAAACTGGACTAGAAGTTTCCGAGGAAGTTCACTGCCTAGCTGATAGTGGTAGTAGACATCATTGCGATAAATAGAAGAAAATCAGAAGCAGAAATAATAGACCCGACCATCCGCTTTGAACTGAATAAAGACCAACCTCAACAAGTTCACCTGGAAAAACAGAAAATATAAGAGCCCACCATACCATACTTTAAAGAACATTACAATCTCAGAAAATAAAATGAGTAGGTCTATTTTTTTAATCTCGAGGAACAATTACAAATATGTTTATAAAATAGTGGGCGAAGTATAAAATTAACAGAAGTATAGAACAAGCAATTACAGAGAATATCATAAAACATTCCTAGCCATTTTTCGAAATCATTATATATGGTTTAAACAGAAGTAAAATGGATTATGGTTTATAAATCGCTTTATTTTTGTAGCTTTTTTATCTTTTATTGTTATAATTTATATTGTTGAAGCACATCTTTTATAATTTTTGTCCAATTTATTCTCATATCTTACTTTTTATATAACTATTGTAACACTCACTTATAATTTTTTTTTTTTGTAAAAATCCATAAATGTATATTTTATTCTGTGTCACTAGGCAAACTCATTTATGAGTCAGAAATAAATAAATACATATTTTTTGTAGTATGCTGTGATTTATTGTCATTCTGAACAGGATATTATATTACCCATATTGTCTATTTATTTTAATTGTATTGTATTACCACATTGACAGTGCTACCACTGGGCCATACCCAGTCTGGCTGCAGCTAGCGGACCGACAGGTTGTTTGTCCGCTGTGTTGCCCGTAATCGAGCGACGTTAAGGAGCGTCAAATAGATTGTTCTGTGTGAGTCTACAAGGAAAGAATTTCTACTGATGGAGGCAATACGCCGGCAAAATACGCTGCAAATCTCATTTCGAGGAGCTGAACGTCGACCCAGCGCGATGGAAGTGCATGACTGGATTCACGACTACATGAAAATACCACCTGATCAGGTAGACACACTACAGTTTCATTCTAGAGAAAAATCAGTTTTTATAAAATTTATATCTGTAACACATTATGAAAGATATTTACTGCAATTTCAAGGGGCGGCAAAGTTTAGTTATGAAAATGGTGAAATACTAACGGTAAATATTGGGCCCGCTGACTGCCGCATTGTAAATGTCCGGGTTTTCAATTTAGTGCCTGAGATCACTCACACGTTTCTGGAACAGAAACTTTCACAATATGGGAAATTACTAGAGGTTCAAGAAGAACAATGGAACGCAGGCTATAAGTACCCCGTCAAGTCTGGAGTTCGTTCTGTACGAATGGAATTAAAAAAGGAAACTCCATCTACAGTAGTAGTGCGTGGGTTTCCTGTTGGTGTGACTTATCTAGGACAACCGCAAACTTGCTATGTGTGTGGGGAAGCTTCTCATTTTCGCTCACACTGTCCATACAAAAAGTCTGTACTGCCTGTCTCTGTCTCGCGCAGGGCTGTGTTACTCAGCGATGTAGTGAGAGGTCAAGTTAGCGCTCGGGCCGAAGAGGAATGTAAACAAACAGTAGGTGCGTCAAATGGGCCCGCTACTGAAGCTAGTGAAATAGAGCCTGTTTGTAACGTCAAACCTACAGGGGAAGTCTACCCGAATACCAGCTGTATGCGTGACGATGTGGCGGTGCAGGAGACTTCTGTGTCCGCACCGGTAGCTGTCAATACTCCCTCAGAAGTAGCAGAAATGAGTGTCTCATCCCCTACACTATCTTCTGTTGTTGTGGTGCCTAATAGTGGTGACCAGAACATGGTTGGCCCCTGCGATACACCAGGCACTGTAATAGTTGAACACCAGAAATGGAGTGAGATGGATTCCGACGAACCTGTGCCGGTTAGGAGAGAACGCCCGCTGTCTGTTAGTGAGGAGGAGGGCACCGAAGAAACGGAGACTAACATCGCGTGGGAGACCGTGAGAGACCCTCGACTCAGGAAACACTTGCCTTCTCGGTCTGGAAGCCTACCGAAAAAGTTTCCACGGGTATCACGAACACATATTCATGCCGTTGAAAATGACTAGCTACATCTTGGACGGTGACCTGCTCTGGTTTACTTCTGGCCTTGTCTTAATGGTTGTCTTACGTACCTTTGCCACTGTTAACATCAACTCCCTACGCTGCACTGCCAAACAGGCTCTTTTACGTGATTTTGTGCGGACTCATGATTTAGATATAGTTTTCCTCCAAGAAGTTAACATAACCGACTTTGGCTTTATGGGTCCACAGAACAGTTGTGTGGTGAATGTTGGAGAAAATATGCGTGGTACTGCTATTTTGTACAGAGCAGGTTTGACGTTTGCCGAGATAGAGATGCATCCTAGTGGTCGTGTTATAAGTGCTAGAATGGACAACATGCTGCTGCTTAACCTGTACCTGCCTTCAGGGAGTGATAGGCGCCATGAGCGAGAAGAATTTATAACAAACATTCTGCCCTATTATTTGAGATGGAATTATGCCCTGCTTTTAGTAGGTGGCGACTTCAATTGCGTGCTACATGCTAAGGATCAGCGTCCTGGTTATAACAAGTCTTTGGCATTGGATCAGCTGGTAACCGGGCTACGTCTTTGTGATGTTTGGGAACATATGAACGCTACGTCTGTAGAATTTACTTACTGTCGAGCGAACTGTGCCTCAAGAATAGATCGTTTCTATTTAAGCGCTCAGTTCAACTCTCTGATTCACACAGTGCGAGTTTTACCTGTTGCCTTTACTGACCACCATGCTGTCAAACTGCAATTAATCGCTGAGAGTCGCATTCCGCTATATGGCAGAGGTTATTGGAAATTAAACGAAGCTTTATTACATGACAACATTATTGCTGCTGACTTTGCCAAGTTGTGGCAAAGTCTTCAGGGTAAAGCTCGACGCTCCCCGCTGTCAGTGGTGGAGAAATGGCGACGTATATTTAAACCTGGTATTACGACCTTCTTCAAGATTAAAGGTCGTGAGAGGGCAATTGAACGACGGCACACCTTCGACTTTTACCAAGAAGCATTAATGGGTCTTCTCTCTAGACAACAGAGTGGTCAAGACGTAACCCATCGCCTTCGAGCTGTGAAGCGGAAGCTCGTGGACATACAGCAACATTTTTTGGCGGGAACTATGACCCGTTCGCGAACTCATGACTCAGTCGTGGCACAGGAGAAAGCTTCATTGTTTCATACCATTAAGGAGAAGTGTGCTGGTAGTGGTCGTTACATCCCTGCTCTTTTGACACCGGTAGGCGCCAAGGTCACCTCTGTGCCTCAAATCCTACAGACTATCCATACATCTTATAGCACCATGTTTGACACCACTGACCTACGCAATGACGCCATGGAGAAGCTCTTCCAATATGTTGACAGCGGTATAACTGTCGAGGAACAGCGTTCCTTGGAGCAGCGATATTCTGCCACCAAGATTCTGCAAACCATTAATTCCGCTAGCCTCCATTCCTGCCCAGGAGAAGATGGCCTGACATATTCCTTCTACAAGACCTTTTGGAGTATAATCAAAGCAGAAGTTGTAGAGTTGGTAAATGCGATCCTTATTGGATCGAACTGTTGCCCTGGATTCGCAGATGGCATCGTCATCTTAATCCCAAAGAAAAGGTCTCCAATGAGTGTCTGGGACTATAGACCCATAACACTTTTAAACACCGACTACAAAATTGTGATGAAAGTACTTGCATCCAGATTAAGGGTTATTCTACCTAAAATTATAACCTCCGGACAAACATGTGGCATCCCGGGCAGGACCATAATTGACAACCTTCTGGTCCTCCGAGATACAATTCTCCATTATGAACGGAATCCGTCGGAGGCTGCTGCGTTGGTCAGTCTGGATTTTGATAAAGCCTTTGATAGAGTTGGCTATGCTTATATGTTTAAAGTGCTTCAGAAATTCAAACTTCCACCGTTGCTAATTTCTGCAATCAGAACCGTCTACAGTGGGATGTCTTCGAAGGTGCAAGTCAATGGATACTTCAGTAAGCCTATAAAGCTTACTAACTCTGTACGCCAGGGTTGTCCACTATCAATGATTCTCTTCTCCCTTTCTTTAGAACCGTTTCTTCGCTATCTTCAAGCTAAGTTGACTGGGACTGTCACTCCAGCTCGATTATTTTGTGCCAGAGCTTATGCTGATGACGTCACGCTGCTCATCCGTAGGCGCGAGGCCTTACCCTTGGTACATACCGCCATCACACTTTATGAGAAAGCTTCTAATGCCAAAATGAACACCGCGAAGTCGCAACTGCTCCCTCTTGGATCGTGGCCGACTGATCACACATTGCTCGATATCCCGATACAATATAGTGTCAAGATTCTCGGCATCTTCTTCTCCAAGCCGTTTACATCGATGATTGCTCGCAACTGGGATCACAAAATAAATTTTATTAGGCTGAATACCACTGCACATCTTGGCCGAAACTTGAATCTTCTACAGAAAGTGTGGCACATCAATCAGTTTGTTTTGGCAAAATTATGGTATATGGCGCAGATACTACCAATGCCTGAAAAACATGTCTCCCGAATTGAGCGACTTATTGGATACTATTTATGGAGAGCACAGCCCTTTCGTATAGCTAAAACCCAATTGTGGCGAAAACGTAACGAAGGCGGCTTAGGTTTAATTGCAGTGGGACCTAAGAGTAAAGCGCTTCTTGTTAAATCTATTATACTTGCCACTAGGGGATATGGAGAGGAACAAGAAGTAGCATTTTGGGAACCCTTCAAGAATTCTCTTGGAACTCCAGTTCGGGCTGCTCCTGCGGGTTTTAAGAGAGCACTCCATGTTTTGGATGGCATTGATGTCGATGTCCTACCTCAGCAACCTAGAGGACTATCAACTGAGCTATACAAGCTTTTCCTACAGCGGCTGCTTGCACCAATTCATGTGGAGGATAGGATGCCCAACAGACCCTGGTGTCAGGTATGGCGGAACATCCATTTGCGCAACTTATCTACGGAGTGGACTACATGCGCATATTTGGTCATCAATGATGTTGTGGCTACAGAGGATAAAAAATTCCGATACAACATGGTGAGGACCCCCACATGCAACACTTGCGGTGTGCGGGATACTCTACGCCATCGTTTTGTTACCTGCACAACAGCACGACAGATTTGGCACTGGGTTGTTTCGCAATTGCACCGTCTTGCTCCTTCGCAAAATCCAAACGATTATGCTCGCACATTACTACAACTAGAGACTCGAAGTACTACCGACCGCTTCGCACAGGTGTGGCTCGCACTTGGCTTTCAGCATTATATGCTGTCTGAAACGCATCCCAGCGTCGACGGTTTACGCTGTCATCTTAGAGCAGCAAGAGAAGATCTGCAAAAACATAGGCGTCTTTCACGGCAGTCGGCAACAGCTTTTGCCTTGCTCATGCTATAGCACTTACAACACCTTATTTTGTTACCACCTTCCTGCACATGTTTAATTTAAACGCACAGACAACATTGTTCATAACGATATATATAAAAAATTGTGAACTGATATAATGTATTATAATATAACTTATAACTTTTGTAATTAACAAAATGAATAAATAAATAAATAAATAAAAAAAAAAAAAAAGATGCTAATTTGATAGAATGTAGGAAAGCTTCTGGGAATCATTCATGTAGGCGGGATTTAGGTTTAATAAAAAAAAAAAAAAAAAAAAAAAAAAAAATACCCTAAGCAGTGAAATAAAGTATCGATCTATATCTATCGAGCTACAAAAAAAAAAAAAAGGTTTCGCTCTTTGAAACCCTCAGTCATTACGGTGAATAGGTTATCAAATTTACCGCGAACCAGCTGAATTATAAACAAATGTGAGTGAACCCTGGGATCTACAGAATGAAACCATAGCATTGAAGTAATTAGATAAGTACTTCATGCTTCAATGTTGTCGTTATCTCTGTTTCGAAATTCCGCGAAATCTACCCAATGAGGAGCCCAAGAAAAGTGTGTGCACAATCTTTATTTTTAAATATATAATAAGTGAAGATGCACAGTGCAGAATTTCGAAACTAATCCAAATTACCTACCAAGTATCTATGTTTTACCGGCTATTTTTTAGGTAGTACGTCAACAACTTTGCTCGCGAATGCTAGAAGGGACATTCTGAACTTGAAACGCCATTGGTGATCTTTAGTGGTACCAAAATACTGTAGGTATGAGCAGAAGTGGTACTCAGGTATTTTTAAGCTAACAAAACTCGTCAAAGTGCAATACGTTTTATACATCACCAATCATTTATGAAAAATCTGATGTGTTACACTCACATCACTTTATCTAGCTGTTCTACAAACTTCTTACATAAGATTATTCTTCTTTCTGCACCTTGCTAATCGAGGTACTCATTAGCACAATGTTCTTTTTACTTAGTTCAAGTTTAAGGGAATACACTAGCTAAAACGATAGTCAAATGTTTTAAAAGCTGTCGTTATGCGATTGTCATATCAAATCGCTTCTTCTCTTGGCCAGGAGTAGAACAAAAGAAAAACAGACACTCCCGTCTGAGAAAAGTGTAAGTACTTCACAACCGAAACTAATAACAAGGAATACCTTGAAAACGGTAAGATCCACGAAAAAAATGTAATTGACATAACTTAACAAGACCTACATTTTTTGTATAGTAAGTTTTTGTCTCTCATACGGTTTACTGGTTATGCCAAATTAAGCAAAATTCATCCAGAATAAACAGGTCTTTAGAAGCTATTCCCAGAAAATTCAAGATATACATTTTATTTGTCAGGTAAATATCTTGAGTATACGATATTTTAATCAAAATCATTAGAGTCATTTTTAAGAAAATCAACATTTTCGAAAAAAGTTCCATGTAAAGGGTAGTTTGGGTTGGGAGATTTTTCTCAAAATCTTTGTGTCGCATCCTTGGAAGATACTAAACTTAAATACCAAGTTTGGTACTTTAGCTACTTTTCGTTTTTGAGTTATTGTGTTCACAGACACACGGACACACTGACACAGACACACAGACACACACACCTGACCTTTTTCTGAAAATGCTTTTTTTTTTTATACAGGGGGTCCTAAAACATGTATTTCCGGTAAAATCTCGGTATCGAATTTTTTGGTAGAATACAATACTTCTCTATCCCTATGTACATTGTACATATGGGGCTAGAGAAAGTAAAAAGGCATGGAATAATTCTGTGGTGGGGAGCCATAAGTTAATATGTGGAAAATATGATAGGTATTACATATCAACTTTCGACTGTTACTATTCTGTTCACAATTCAGATATCTCAGGTATCTAGGTGTGTTCAGAAATCACTGTGGCTCTATTTTAAAGCATGCCCTTGTCAATTTTTGAAGTTCAACTTTACCATTAATCAATGAAATGCCAAAATCGCAAAAATACATTTACGACGATTGTGAAAAATTAAACAAATTATTCTTTTCATAAAAATGCTATGAATTCTAAACTATAAGTAACTATATTCTTTTCCGCGTTAGACGCACTTTAACTACGAATTAACTGATGCTATAAACAGGTAGGCGAAATTTTATTACCTAATAAACACTACCAGCTTTAAACATTATTTTACGGCAAGTTTTACTTTCTCTACATATACTATGTACATAGTGTATAGAAAAGGTATTTTATAGCACCCAAAAATTCGATACCGAGATTTTACCGGATATACTGCATTTATTCACAAACTTGATATTTAAGTTTGGTATCTTCCTTGGATGCAACACGGTGATTTTCAAGAAAAATCCCCCACAAGAAACTACCCTTTCCATGGAAAAAATCGAACATTTTCATTTTCTCAAAAATGACTAACGATTTTGACTAAAATCACATACATTAAAGATATTTACATCCCAAATAAATTGTGTATCTTTAATTTTCTAGAAATAGCATCTAAAGACCTCTTTACGAATTATGTTGAATTTTGTTTAACTGCTAAACCGTTCGAAATAGACAAAGTCTTACTTCACAAAAATATATATCTCCTCAAAGCACACCATTTATGTCTGTTTCAGA
Organism: Hymenopus coronatus; assembly: GCA_030762935.1. NCBI lineage: Eukaryota > Metazoa > Arthropoda > Insecta > Mantodea > Hymenopodidae > Hymenopus > Hymenopus coronatus. Next base: position 164,662,441 of record CM060881.1, read on the forward strand.
GATTTTCCCTGTCATTGATTTACATTGTAAGGAACTTACACTTTTCTCTGACTTTTCTTTTTTTCTACTCCTGGCCAAGCAAAGAATTGCAATGACAATCACATAACGACAGTTGTTAAAACATTTGACTGTCATTTTAGCCTATTGTATTCCTTTAGTTCCCTTCTACTTATAAAGAACTAAGTAATAAGAACATTCTGCTAATGTTTATCTCGATTAGCATGGTGTAGATAATCTTGTGTAAGAAGATTGTTTGTAGAGCATCTAGAGAAAGTCATGTGAGTCTTCGGTCCCCCTGAATAAAAAGAAAACATTTTTAGAAAAAGGTCCATGTGTGCGTGTGTTGTTAGTTAACTAAATGCAGTAACACACATACAATCGCATGTACAAGTTGATTCGAAAGGGCACCCAAAGGATGCAAGGCCGTGCCGTGGCCGAGTGGTTAGACCACTCGCCTGTCACCTAGACGGCCGCATGTGAGATTTGTGGTGGACAAAACGGCGCTGGAGCGGGTTTTCTCCGGGTTCTCCGGTTTCCCCGCCATCGCATTCCACAGGTGCTCCATCTTCATGTATCATCAGTGTCACCACCTGCGGTGCCATAAGTAGTTAAAGCCGGGGTTAAACACACTACCAAAAAAAAAAAAAAAAAAAAAAGCGATACAAGTCTTGAAGCTGATATCTGAACTAGTCCGAAGTTTTACGTTGCTACTTCGAAAGACTTTTAGATTTCTTGCTTTCTCTAGCCTGCATGTACAATGTATATAGCGGATAGAGAAGGGATTGTATTCCACCCAAAAAGTCGATGTCTAGATTTCACTGGAAATATATGTTTTGGGGTCCCCTGAGTCCGAAAAAAAAATTTCAGCAAAAGGTCCATGCCTGTGTGTCTATAGACAGCATAGTTCAAAAACGAAAAGACCATTATATACCTAATGGTATATTCCAAGGATGCAACACGAAGATTTTCAAGAAAATCCCCCTACCATAAACTACCATTTAATGGAAATATTTTATAAATTTTATATTTTCTCAAGAATGGCTCTAACAATTTTGATTAAAATACCGTGTATTAAGCCTATTTATATCCCAAATAAAATGTATATTTTGAATATTCTGGGAATAGTATCTGAACATCTCTTTATTCTAGATGATTTTACCGAATTTTGCATAACTACTAAACCGCAAGATATAGACAAAGCTTACGTCGCAAAAATGTAGATCTCGTCAAAACACACAATTTATGACCTTTACGTTTTTGTTGTAGAGGTAACCGTTTCCTAGATATTCCTTGTTATGGTTTCAATTGTAAGGCACATCAAACTTTTATCAAACAGGATGTGTTCCTTTTTCTTTTGTTCTACTCCTGGCCAAGCAAAGAAGTGATTTGCATTGACAATCGCATAACGATAGCCTAAAGCATTTGACTATCACTTTAGCATATATCATTCCTTTAGTTTCCTTCTACTTATAAATAACTAAGTAATAAGAACATTCTGCTAATGTTTATCGCGATTAGCATGGTGTAGAAAGAAGAAGAATCTTTTGTAAGAAGTTTATAGAGCAGCTAGAGAAAGTCTTGTGAGAGTAATACAGTACAGTAGTTGTAATAAATGGATGTTGGAATCTTTGGACACCCATAGAGAGTCAGTTTTTACAAGTGCCCTCCTTGCTTCGGGTTCTACAGCCATTTAAAGAAGCTACAATACAGCTGCATCCTAGCACGCTATTTTGTAAATATTTATTTTTCTCAACACTAAATTAACATAATTTCAAAATGTTCTCAATGTTTGTTTAAAGGTCATTACAATGTCCCAGAAAGTGCAAATCCATAGTAACATTCTGCTGGTCAAAGTACAGTCTAACATTAATAATACTGGATAGGTAAAATCAGACTGAAAAATTCAATGCCATAGCCGGAATTTAACCACGGATCTCCCGGTCTCTAGGCAGTTGCTCTTCCACTAAGCTACCATGGCAACATACCGACATAGCATTGAATTTCTCAACTGACTCGCATGTTTCCCGATAAACCACAAGATGTTCTCAGATTATTTTGAGATGACAACCCCAATGACGACTTACAATGCTGTAAGTCATAGGATTCATAGTATAGCCAACTATTATGGTCAATTAATAAAATTGTTTTGAAAATTTAGTTTATTTTAAGCATTGAATTGTCTGATAGGTTTATAAATATTTTCACAATTATGTCATCATATTTATTATCTTTTCATCGTACGTTTGTTGTGATTCAAAGCTGCATTTGCGAAAATTGCAACCAATGTTTTCAAATTATGATACGCGTGGGACATTTCGATTATGCGGCGATTTTACACAATAAGCTTATAAAATACGCATAAAATACATAAAATATGTAATTCATAGCCCAAGTATTTATCTAATATGAATGTAATTTTGTTTGCATATTAACTAAGCAGTAATGTAACCACAGTGAGATTTTAAAAAAAATGCATAAAAAATCTGCTGTGTTCCATTCACATGACTTTCTCTACATCTCTGCAACAAATTGATGTTAAACAGCATATGCTCTTTCTTACTACATGCTAATAGTAAAAAATTTAACAGAAATAGTCTTATTACTTGCTTTTATTTACTCCATGCTAATTGAGAAAAAATCTGATGTGTTACACTCACATGACTTTCTCTAGCTGTTCTACAAACTTCTTACATAAGATTATTTTTCTTTCTGCTCCTTGCTAATCGAGGTACTCATTAGTACAATGTTCTTATTACTTAGTTCCTTATATGTAGGAATAAAATAGGGGAATACATTACGCTAAACCAATAGTCAAATGTTTTAAAAGTTGTCGTTATGCGATTGTCATTACAAATCGCTTCTTTTCTTGGCCACCAGGAGTAGAACAAAAGAAAACCGCACACTCCCATCTGAGAAAAGTAAGTACTTCACAACTGAAACTAATAAAACTGAATACCTCGAAAGTTGTAAGCTCCACGAGAAAAATGTATATGACATAACTTATGTATTTTAACAAGACCTACATTTTTTGTATAGTAAGTTTTTGTCTATCTGTTACGGTTTACTAGATATGCCAAATTAAGTAAAATTCATCCAGAATAAACAGGTCTTTAGAAGCTATTCCCAGAAAATTCAAGATATACATATTATTTGTCAGCTAAATGTCTTTAATATACGATATTTTAATCAAAATTGTTAGAGCCATTTTTAAGAAAATCAAATTTTTGGAAAAAATTCCATGTAAAGGGTAGTTTGGGGTGGGGGGATTTTTCTCAAAATCTTCGTGTCGAATCCCTGGAAGATATTAAACTAAACTTAAATACCAAGTTTGGTGCTTTACCGACTTTTCGTGTTTGAGTTATCGTGTTCAAAGACACACTGACACACACACACACACACACACACACATACACACACGGAGATTTTTGTGAAAATGATTTTTACTTTCTCTAGCCCCGTATGAACAATGTACATAGGGGTAGAGAAGTATTGCATTCCACCCAAAAATTCGATGTCGAGATTTCACCGGAAATACATGTCTTAGGACCCCCTGAATAAAAAAAAAGCATTTCCAGAAAAAGGTCCGTGTGTGTCCATATATTAAAGATATTTACCTGACAAATAAAATGTATATCTTGAATTTTCTGGGAATAGCTTCTAAAGACCTGTTTATTCTGGATGAATTTTGCTTAATTTGGCATAACTAATAAACCGTAAGAGATAGACAAAAACTTACTATACATAAAATGTAGGCCTTGTTAAAATACACAATTTACGTCGTATACATTTTTTTCGTGGAGTTTACCGTTTTCGAGGTATTCATTGTTATTGGTTTCAGTTGTCTCAGATGGGAGTGTCCGTTTTTTTTTTTTTTTTTGTTCTACTCCTGGCCAAGAAAAGAAGCGATTTGTAATGACAATCGCATAACGACAGCTTTTAAAACATTTGACTATCGATTTAGCTTAGTGTATTCCCTTATTTTCTTCCTACTTATAAGGAACTAAGTAATAAGAACATTGTGATGAATACCTCGATTAACAAGGTGCAGAAAGAAGAATAATCTTATGTAAGAAGTTGGTAGAACGGCTAAAGAAAGTCATGTGAGTGTAACACATCGGATTTTTACTTTCTCTATACGTACTATGTACATAGTGTATATAGAAGGTATTGCACTCCACCAAAAATTCGATACCAAGATTTCACCGGAAATATATATTTTAGGGTCCCCTGTATCCAAAAAAAAAAATATTTTCAAAAAAGGTCCGTGTGGGTGTGTGTGTGTCCGTGTGTCTGTGAACACGATAACTCAAAAACGAAAAGTAGGTAAAATACCAAACTTGGTATTTAAGTTTAGTATCTTCCAGGGATGCGACACGAAGATTTTGAGAAAAATGCCCCCACCCCAAGCTACCCTTTACATGGAACTTTTTTCGAAAATTTTGATTTTCTAAAAAATGACTCTAACGATTTTTATTAAAATATCGTATACTAAAGATATTTACCTGACAAATAAAATGTACATTTTGAATTTTCTGGGAATAGCCTCTGAAGACTATTTTATTCTGGATGAATGTTACATAACTACTAAATCGTAAGAGATGGACAAAAACTTAACCCACAAAAAATGTAGAGCACGTTAAAACACACAATTTATGCTATATATATTTTTTTCGTGGACTTGATCATTTTTGAGATATTCCTTTTTCCAGGTTTCAGCTTTGAAAAACATACTTTTCTCATATAGGAATTTGTCAACTCCTGTCCATACAAACAAAGGAACATCAGTCCATAGCAACCAGCCTTTGGCTTTCACTTTAACCTAAGGTACTCCCTTATTTCGCTTCTACTTACAATAAAGCAAGAAATAAGACTATTTCTGCTAAATTTTTTTTTCGATTAGCATGAAATAAATAAAAGATAAGCTTATTAACAATAATTTGTTACAGGATATAGAGAAAGTGATGTGAATGGAACACATCAGATTTTTTTTTGGATACAAGGGACCCTAAAACATATATTTCCGGTGAAATCTCGGTATCGAATTTTTGGTTGGAAGATAATATTTCTCTATCTCTATGTACATTGTACATACGAGGCTAGAGAAAGTAAATAAATCTGATGTGTTCCATTCACATGACTTTCTCTGTATCACTGCAACAAATTATTCTATTTATTTCATCTAATGGAGCAAAAATTAGCAGAAATAGTCTTATTACTTGCTTCCTTGTTAGTAGAAGCGAAATAAGGGGGTACCATAGGTTAAAGTGATAGTCAAAAGCTGGTTGCTCTGCGATTTTAGGTCGCCAAAACATCAAAGTTTCAGGGAGAACTGAACTAAATAATTTTAGCGAGAATTTTGAAGTGACAGAACAAAATGGAAAAAGTTATGTGAGAATATCTCAGGATTATGAGAATTTGTGAAGAGCATGGCATGTGTATGAGTGTAGCATTACTTTCTCTGCACATACTACATAGTGTATAGAGACAGTATTGTAGTTCACCCAAAAATTCGATACGAATATTTCACCGGAAATGTATGTTTTGAGATCCCCTGAATCCAGAAAAAGCATTTTTAGAAAAATGTCCGTGTCTGTGTCTATCTGTAGGTCTTTGTGTGTGTGCGTGTGTGTATGTGTGTGGGTAGCACGGCTCAAAAACGAAAAGTCCATTAAACACCCAATTGGTATTTAAGTTAAGCATCTTCCAAGGATGCGACACGAAGATTTTGAAGAAAATCCCCACACCCCCAACTAGCCTTTACATGGAAAAATTTAGATTTTCTCAAAAATGGCTCTAATGATTTTGATTAAAATATTGTATATTAAAGATATTTTACCTGACAAATAAAATCTGTATCTTGAATTTTCTGGGAATAGCCTCTGAAGACATCTTTATTCTGGGCGAATTTTACGGAATTTTGCATAACTGGTAAACCATAAGGAGTTGAACAAAACCTATTTATTAGAAAATGTAGACACATAATTCATGTTATATACATTTCTTTCGTGGAGTTGATTGTTTTTTAGATATTCCTTGTTATTGGTTTCAGCTTTAAAATACTTATAATTTTCTCGTACGGAAATTTGTCATCTCCTGTCCGCACAAAGGAACTTCAATCACATAGCAACCACCTTTTGACTATCACTTTAGCCTATGATGCTACCTTATTTCCCTTCTACTTATATGGAAGCAAGTAAAGAGAATTTCTGCTAACTTTTTCTCGATTAACGTGAAGTAAACAGAAGAAAAAGCATTTTAACAATAATTTGTTGTAGAGATGTAGAGAAACTCATGTGAATGGAACGCATCAGACTTTTTGTAGTGTTATCACCATTCATTTATTATTCGCGAGGTCTGCAGAGACTAGCTACTTTAGCAAACTGTTCAGGAAGGATTTGATCACAAAGAGCTTCTTCAAACGTTTGACTGTTATTCTAACATCCTGTACATCGAAATTTGTAGTGAAACTTTTTGCTGTCATCATCCCGACAGGAATTAGACTTAAAAGAAGCTTTTTTATAAGTTTTAGTGGTAGAGAAACCGTATGATTGTAAAACATCCGAATTTTAGTTTTGGGGTAGTCCATTAGAATTACATATTTGTTGTAAACTAAAAATCATAATTCTGAAAATGGTATGGTCTTATTGTACACATAGACTTATAAGAGGCACTTATAAGTAGGTGGGTCGTGGCAAACAAAATGGCAATTAATGCTAGAAAAAGTAAGTCAAATGTTTTTCTCGAACTAAGGGGAAAGTTCTTCATAGTTATCATATGGGCAGGGAACAAATTCCACAAGTGGACAGCTGCAAATATTTGGCAGTATGCTTGTCAAATAATGTCGGATGGGAGGATCAGATAAATTCTACATCAAGGAAAGCGTGGAAGACATTGCACTTCGTAATGAGAACACTGAAGAAGGGGAGCGCGAAGTCCCTAAGTCCTTAGTGTGGCCAATTGTGGAATACGGAGTAGCATGCTGGGACCCATACAAGATAAATCAAATTGATGTAGAGAAGACCTGTAAAATTCATAAAGAGAGGTAAAGATTTTATATTTACTAAAGGCGAAGAGAATAAATGGGAGCCGTAAAAGCTAGGCGTAAAAGGCAAAGGTTAGTCGCACTATTTAAAGCTTATACTGGTTTAAATGTATGGGTGGGCGTTAGAAAGAGGTTAGAAAACCCGGCATACTACGGACGAAACAATCATTTGCATAAAATTAAGGGTAGAAGGTACAGAACCGACATAGGAAAATTTTATTTTGTTAATAGGACCATAGAAGAATGGAATGAATTGCCTGCAGCAGCCTTTCAAGGCTTCACTCTAACCTTAAAGAAGTTTAGGAATAATTTAAAGAGAATAAATATTAGATATTAATTAAAGTAAATATTGTGAACTAATTAAGGATCTCAAAAAGTGTTCTATGGTATTTGCTGAGGATTCATAGTAACTGTTGATAAACATGCAGGTAAGACATAGTATTGCTATCCTGAATAATATATTTAATATGTTAGTTGCATTACTATTCTTAATTTAACTGTAAGAGTATTATTGTAAGTGAATTTTGTACATTTAACTGTAGCAATTGCAGAGAATAAATACATACAAACATACATATATTGACGTGTTTATTTGAGAAAGGTAGCTGTCCATGAAGAGTACTTTCTTGTTCCTACGTCTCGCCTGTTTTTGTCTTGAGGATGATGGTAAGTGGAAAACGGACTGTTAGACTCGGTGTGTTTATTAAGTGGATGAAGACACGCTACTGTATTCGGTTTAACACTAATAAACGGTGCCTACGGGCGCGTATAATGAAGGAACGCATATGAAAGTTTTATGATGGAAAATTCTATGGTTCCTGCACAGCGTGATATCTCCCTTTCTGATTAGTCTGTTCCAATTAGCGTTATAAAAACTCAGCCGCATTTATGTCGCATCTCGGGGCAATGGAGCCCCACGGCGCCAAAGTAATAAAGCATGTTTTCTTTGAAAATCGAGTCCCCCAAATTATACCTCATTCCTTTCTTTGTCTTTAATATGAAATTCCTTGGAATCAAGGGAAAAATGACATGGCTTTCCCTATTCAAACTATTCTCACAAACGCTTATTCGTTTATTTGCTTCACAGATAAACATGTCAGCAGAATTAGGATTAGGATACGGACGGAGGTGTCTCGGTACCAAATCTATGTGGTTGCTGTATCTGTGCCCCATTAGGGAGGGAGGGATGAGATGCAACGAGAGCATACGCCGAGCGGACGGCACCAGGAGCGACGACATAGCAACGACAGAGTCCCTATAGTTTCCAGATTAAGCACCGCAACTGTCGCACAATGTAGACCAGTGAGACAGTCAGTACATGTCGTGTCACGGGGTTAAAAGTTATTCAAAAGGGAGATATAAACTATAGCCAATATAATATGAATTATACTAAGAGAGAACAAATGTACATTGAAAATGGCTACGGAAGAAATAATTGTAAAACACGTCTAAGAAGGCAAGGACAAAGTTGTCACGAGCTGACAAGCGACCCAGGTAGGATACTACCGTTAAGGGAAGGGCACTGAACTAAAGGGGGTGAGGTTACACTGCCCGAGGGTGAACATAGCAGGGAGAAAGAAACAATTCTCTTGTTGGTCGAGCGACACCTTTTTTGCTCTAAGCATGGAACATTCCCGGAGGTAGGATGTGATATTTCGGTCACGGAAATAGTGTTAATTTAATACGCCAGAATACGGACGAAATCACTCCACCAGAAGACGGTCAAAAGTAATGATAAGTGCAGTCGTGTAAAGTGTAGTTGAAAAGCGGAAAATGCGTGTCTGTTGGACGGCAGAAAAGGCCGAAAAATGAATAAAAGAGTTCAATAATAATCTGGAACTCGAAGAAAATCACTTGTGTCTTACCACCCCTGAGAAAGATTCCCTGCCAACATAATCCTGAGCTAGGGCATCCACATCTCCACACCATACATACATATATACATACATACACACATACATACACACATACATACATACATACATACATACATACATACATACATACATACACACACACATACATACATACATACATACATACATACATACATACATACATACATACATACATACATACATACATACATACTTCCTTGAAAACATCAATTTTTGGGGCTGGAAAACAATGAATGTTATATTTACTTACTTACGTACCTATTTACTTACTTATATAGTTAAAAAATAAAAGTCTGATGCGTTACAACAGTTAACTTTCTTAACACTGATTTTCTCATATATCTGTTTCAAAATATATTTTTTCGAAAGCTTATTCCGCTATGTGCTTCATATAAATCGGGAAAAACCGTCGCAGAAATGATGTATTACAATTTCGTTGTAGGTAAAAACGAGATAAAGGAGAAGAATGAGGGGAAAATCTTTAAAAACCGGGCTCCTACTGGTCTTAATAATTACATACTCTTTTCATGACATCACAAGAACAATGTGAATGTTGATCAAGCGCTTCAAAAGAAAGAAATGTAAATACTGTTACATTCACCAACTTTTAACTCGTGTTCAACAAACTATTCATTAAATAGTGTATTGTTCTTTCGCCTTCACCTTAATCGACATAAACATTCATTGAAATACCCTTGATAAAAATATTACTTTCTCTAGCCCGCATGTACAGTGCACATAGTGGATAGAGAAGGTACTGTATTCCACCCAAAAATTCGATTAGGAGATTTCACTGCAAATACGAGTTTAAGCTTTAGGGTCGCCTGAGTCCGAAAAAAATATTTTTAAAAACAAGTCCTTGTGTGTATGCGTGCGTGTGTGTGTCTGTGTGTGTCTGTGTGTGTGTCTGTGTATGTCTGTGTGTAAGTGTGTGTGTCTGTGTGTAAGTGTGTGTGTCTGTGTGTGTCTGTGTGTGTAAGTGTGTGTGTCTGTGTGTAAGTGTGTGTGTCTGTGTGTAAGTGTGTGTGTCTGTGTGTGTCTGTGTGTGTAAGTGTGTGTGTCTGTGTGTAAGTGTGTGTGTGTCTGTGTGTAAGTGTGTGTGTGTCTGTGTGTAAGTGTGTGTCTCTGTGTGTAAGTGTGTGTGTCTGTGTGTGTAAGTGTGAGTGTCTGTGTGTAAGTGTGTGTGTCTGTGTGTGTAAGTGTGTGTGTCTGTGTGTGTAAGTGTGTGTGTCTGTGTGTAAGTGTGTGTGTCTGTGTGTAAGTGTGTGTGTCTGTGTGTGTCTGTGTGTAAGTGTGTGTGTGTGTCTGTGTGTGTCTGTGTGTGTAAGTGTGTGTGTCTGTGTGTGTCTGTGTGTAAATGTGTGTGTCTGTGTGTGTTCAAGAAAATCACCCCACCACAAGCTACCCTTTATGTGAAAACATTTTCGAAAATGTAAATTTTCTCAAAAATGACTGTAACGATTTTAATCAAAATCCCGCATATTAAAGTTATTTACATCCCAAATAAAATGCATATCTTGAATTTTCTGAATTTTGCTTAACCGATAAACCGTACGAGATAGACAAAAACTTGTTACACAAAAAATGTAGTTCTCATCAAAACCCACCATTTATGTAATTCATTTTCTTGTTGTGTAGGTAATCGTTTTCGAGATATTTCTTGTTAATGGTTTCAATTTTGAAGTATTATACTTTTCTCACACATAAAGTGTCCGTTTTCTACTTTCTCTACACGTATTATGTACATAGTGTATAGAGAAGGTATTGCACTCCACCCAAAAATTCGAATCCGAGATTTCACCGAAAATATATGTTTTAGGGTTCCCTGTATCCAAAAAAAGCATTTTCACAAAAGTTTCGTGTGTGTGTGTGTGTGTGTATCCGTGTGTCAGTGTGTCCATGTGACTGTGAACACGATAACTCAAAACAAAAAGTCGTAAAATACCAACTTGGTATTTAAGTTTAGTATCTTCCAGGGATGCGACACAAGTTTTTGAGGAAAATCCCCCCACCCCAAACTAACCTTTACATGGAACTTTTTACGAAAATTTAATTTTTTTCAAAAATGGCTCTAACAATTTTGATTAAAATATCATATATTGAAGATGTTTACCTGGCAAATAAAATGTATATCTTGAATTTTCTGGGAATAGCCTCTGAGGACTACTTTATTCTGGGAATTTTGCATAACTGCAATACCGTAAGAGATGGAAAATAACTTACCACACAAGAAATGTAGAGCACTTTAAAATACACTATTTCTGTAAAATACAGTCTTTTCATGGAGTTGATCGTTTTTGAGATACTCCTTGTTTTTGGTTTCAGCTTTAAAAAATTATACTTTTCTGACACAGGACTTTGTCAACCCCTGTCCATACAAAGCTTTTGACTACCACTTTAAGCTATGGTACCCCATATTTCGCTTCTACTTACAAGGAAGCAAGTAATAAGACTATTTCTGCTATTTTTTTCTCAATTAGCATGAAGTAAATAGATGCACAATCTTTCTAACAACAACTTGTAGCAGAGATTTAGAAAAAGTCATGTGAATGGAACACATCAGATTTTTTATTCTTTAGACATATTGGAAATAGGGAAATGTAGTGAATTTATTTCGTCAGTACGAATTCAGCTTTCCAATTGCGAAAGAACTATCTAAATCACAATAGATGTATTATTGAGAAAGTGTAATTGAAGGTTTTTAGGTGCGGGAGTCACTCAGCCTCATAACATAATAATGTCCATGAGGACTCAGTTGAGGAGGAAGGGAGACTGGCGATGCTGATGATTACAGGGCGCTTTTTGCTTACAATATCAGCGTGGATGAAATCAGCTTATCCTGCCTTGGTTCTCACGTCTAAGACATATGAACCAAACTTGTGGGTGAGCATGTGAATTTTGACCCACTGCCTCTAAACCCTTTTCCACATAATTACTTTGTCTACACGTACTATTTACATAGTGCATAAAATTCGACACCGAGATTTCACCGGAAATATATATTTTCGGATCCCCTGCAACCAAAGAAAGCATATTCAGAAAAAGATACGTGTGTGTGTGTGTGTGTGTGTCCATGTGTCTTTGACCACGATAATTCAAAAACGAAAAGTCGGTAAAATACCAAATTTTGTAGTTAAGTTTGGTATCTACCAAGGATGCGACACGAAGATTTTCAGAAAAATCCCCTCACTACTAACTTGATTTTCTCAAAAATAGCTCTAACGATTTTGGTTCAAATACCATATATGAAAGATATTTACCTGATAAATAATATGTATATCTTGAATTTTCTGGGAATAACCTCTGAAGACTACTTTATTCTGAATGAATTTTATGGAATTTTCCATAACTGCTAAACCGTAAAACATGGACAAACACTTATCACACAAAAATGCAGAGCAGGTTAAAACACACAATTTATGTTATATACATTTTTTCCGTGTTATATACATTTGGTCGTTTTTAAGATATTCAGCTTTAAAAAACATACTTTTCCCATACAGGAATTTGTCAACACCTGTCCATAGAAACAAAGGAACTTCAGTCACATAGCAAACAGCTTATGACTACCACTTTAAACTATGGTACTCCCTTATATCGCTTCTACTTACAAGGAAGCAAGTAATAAGACTGTTTCTGCTAATTTTTTCCCAATTAGCATGAAGTGAATAAGAGCATAAAATTTTAAACAATAAGGTGTCGCAGAGATGTAGAGAAAGTTATGTGAATGAAACATCACATTTTTCTCCTGACTCTTTTAACTGTCACATGCACTAATAATGTCTCATAGGTTGTTGTGGAAAAGGTTGTGTACGACACAAACTAGTTCCTTACTTAACATTATTTTAATATATTGTAAAACAATTGCCAAACTTAGATTTTACAGCCATGTTAATCAAATATATTATATAAAGAATAATCCAACCGAATGCATGTAAATTATTATGCGTGTATAGGTTGCAGGAGAATCTTACGGTCTAAAGCGCACTGTTTTGCCTGCAAGATTTAAGTAACAGAATCTGATGTGTGCCTTTTATATAACTTTCTCTAGGTATTCTGCTAGATAGTATTCTGACAAAAGCGGATCCCTTTCTATACTTCATGCTAATCAAGACACACAGAAGTTAGCAGAAATAACCGTATTAGTTACTTCCTTTTTACGAAGAGAAATAAGGGACACACTAGGCTAAAGCGATAGTCAAATCTTTCAAAGACTGGTTGCTATGTGGTTGAAATTCATTTTTTTGTAAGGCCAAATGTTTACAAATTCCCGTATGAGAAAAGTTTAGGGGTACAAGGTACCATGAAGAGACAAAAATAACAATTTTTGTTTTTGTGTTGTTAAATTCTCTGGAGTTTTCTGATTAAAAAAGTGTATACTTTTAATATGAAGCGTCCATTTTTACTATTTACATAGTGTATAGAGAAGGTATTGTAATGCACCCAAAAATTCGATACCGAGATTTCACCGAAAATACATGTTTTGGGTCCCCCTGAAACCAAAATAAGCATTTTTAGAAAAATGTCCGTGTGTGTGTCTGTCAGTCTGTCTGTGTGTGTCTGTGGGAGCATAGCTCAAAAACGATATAACCATTAAATACCAAACTTGGTATCTTCCAAGGATGGTTGCCTCCTTAGCGCGGTGCTAGCGTTGCTGCTCACCAAGCGGGAGACCTGGGTTCGATCCCCAGTACCAGAGTGGGGATTTTTCCCCCGCTGGGAGACCTGGCACTTAGCGTTGTTCATTTCCTGACGCAATTAAGACCATTTAAAATACATCAGAATTAAATCAAATGATTGGTTTGTGGAAAAACTGTTAAACGAAAAGAAATAACACGTCAAAGAGAATACACATCAAGGATATTCCCAAGTGTAGGAAAAAAATCACAAATAACTTACAGAACTTAAACTCGCCTAAATAAACTGACGCGAAAATTGCGCCTAAAGGAAAGTGGATAAATGTTCCTCAATAGAATCCGAGGGTCCGTGATAATTATTATTGAGTTAGACGAAGTTGTGCGGCAGCATAACGCTACAGCGGCTACAAAAATGTTGCAGGAGGAAAAGTTGAAACGTGTGTTAAAGTTGGAAGCCCACGTGATTTTGTTTCAATAATTACCTCATCCAACTAATCGACTCCAGCATCTCGCTATCATTCTCCCACCAGGCCAAAATGTTCCTATCTAGCCGCAGGAAGACAAGGATCTACTCTGCCACCAAGATACCCAACAGAACATCAGAAGAACCGAGGTCACCTCTTCACTGGGCAATTCAAAAACTGATCCGAAGAGGTGCCCACACTTCTCAGTTGGTAAACGAGAAAGATATTGGCACTGCGGCCAATACTTCACCTATTTTGCTTACGCCGAACAACAGTAATCCAAAATTTTGCTTTTGTACTTTTAGATATGTAGGACACTGTAAAAACCACATTAAATATACAAAAGTTAAGCAGATATGAGATATTAATGTTTTAGCTTTGTAATTCATCCCCTTTAAAGGCAACTGTTACCTATGCACTACTGCAATTTTCAATGTTCACCATCATGCAATATGGCATAAGATTAATAGAAAATGAGCTACTGGGCGGAATGGCTAAAGTACCGTAAGATGGGGAAATACCGGACAAATGGGCGAATTCGGACGCGAGCAGTATATTTTTTTCTCACATTGGTATCACTGAATGCCAGCTGTTATACAGCGCGCATGCTGTGCTTTTTACACCTTGCACATTGTCAAGCAGATTCAGATATACATTGTCGCACTTGGAAGTTTAGATTTGGTGTAGAACAAGTGTGAACTGCACTGAAAAGCATTAGTTATCCTTATATGAATACTTTCGTCTTCGTACTAGAAGCAAAAAATATGTAAGCATAATTTCTTTATAATTTACTCATTTGAGTGTTAAGAAGGAAATGTGAATGTAGTTTTTGGGCTTATCTTAATTGTACTAATGACCAATAAACTATTTAGTTTTCTATATACGTTGGGGGAATATCAGACAATGCAACAGACTTATAGCTCTTCCGAGGTGAAGTTATGGCCCTCAAAATCTTGAAGTCAATGGAGGAGGAGAAATTTGTGATAGGAGACAACCTCTCCAAGTCACATTTCACTGAGAATGATTGATAAATGTGAGAAGAATAATATCGCTTGTATTTCGTTACCGCCAAACAGCACCCAGATGTAGGTTTCTTCAAACCGTTGAAAGCTGCATAGCGGACAATCCATACCCAATGGAAGAAATGCTCCCGTGGGCCAATATCAAAAGGTGCATTTCTTTCACTTTTTAAGGAAGCTCTTCAAAAAATCAGCAACTGAATAGGACAATATAAAATATGCATTCCGTAAAGTGGGGATAAATCTGTTTGGCCCTGAAAGAGTACACAGAAAATTGAACGATGGAGAGATTTTCGAAACAATTCTCTGGACGACTGGTCTTCAAGTTTTGAAGAGATCCTTCAGAATGTTCGATATAGAGCAAAAAGTAAAGTGAAAGCTTAATGAAAGCGAAAATTAGATGTCGCTCCAGAAAAAATCTATTTTGAACATCTATATGAGAAATAGAGATAATGCTAAACCAGTCCCTGAATTGCCTGTGAATAATGATGTTTCACCGCATTGGCGAAGAAATGGTCAGAACAGAGGAAGAATTCTACTACAAAGTACGAGCGTCAATCAATAACTCATATTTTTTTTCTCTCTCTCTTTTAATTTGTAAAAAAAAATAAACTTTGATCACACAGCATGAAAGTCGCGGCATTGAGGATTAAATTACCGCTTTTCAATGTACTCACCGTCTTTTTCTTCAGTTTTGGTCCACCTTTTAATAAGGGCATGTATTCCAGTGTGGTAAAATGCACGGTCATGCTTCCAAAGCCATTGACGCTCAAATGTTTTCAGGGCCTCTGCATTTTCAAAGTGAATCCCACGATGAGCTTCCTTTAGTGGCCCAAACAGATTATAGTCTGTTGATGCTAGGTCAGGGCTGTATGGGAGATGAGGCAAGACTTCCCATCCAATTCTCACAATCGCTTCATTGATGACTGGTGTGAGGTTTTTCATTGTCATGCAAAAGAACATCCGCCATGGTTTTCGTTGGGGGAACTCGCCGAAGACGTCCTTTAACTTTTTTGAGAGTGCTGACGTATCGGACGAATTTACTGTGCATCCCTGCTCCAAAATTCAACCAGAATCACATTCTGTATATCCCAGAACACTGTCGCCATCACTTTCCCTGCCGATGGCATAGTTTTGAATGTTTTTTTCTTCGGTGAGGTGTGCGATGCCATTCGATTGACGTCTTTTTGATTCAAGTTCAAAAAATGAACCCATGTTTCGTCCCCACTCACAATGTCTTCCAGAAACTCCTCTCCCTCCAAATTGAAGCGCTGCAAGAATTCGGGGCTATTTTTTTCTTCTCCTTATTCTCATCGGTTAACATTCTTGGTACCCACCGTGAACAAACTTTTTTTTTATTGATTAATGTCGCTTTAACACAAAGTCATATCGCGACTACAATTACAGAAAATAAACAATATTAATACAAATTAGTCACAGTAGTTACATCTTATTGTACAATTGAATGGTATTCAGGAATTGTAAAACATGTGTCCAGTTCTGTGGATCACCTAAGGCCAGTTGAAAGTCAGTAGGCACACCACATTGAGTCCTTTGAGCAGTGTGCCTTGGGCAGGCTGTAATTATGTGATAAACTGTGAGAACAGTATCACACAGAGTGCATCTAGGAGGTGTTTCGTGCGACAGGATGTAGGAATGGATAAGGGCGGTGTGTCCGATGCACAAGCGGGTGATTAGTACCTGGTTTCTTCTGGTAAGTGTTAGAAGAGAGGAAGCAATATTGTGTGTTGGGCAGATTTGATGCAATTTCCTTTTAGATGTGGCTGTCCAATGTGTTCTCCATTGCTGTAAAATAGTGCGCCTTAGATGCATGAGGTAATCATCATGAGGAATCTTGATATCTGTGATGGTTGGAGGACGATTTGTTGCTTACCTCGCAGCAGAATCAGCCATCTCATTTCCCGCTATACCACAGTGGAATGGTATCCAAGCAAAGACTAGTCGCTTGCCAGAAGTTACCAAAGTATCGTAGAGTTCTTGTATTTCCTGTACAAGAGTGTGGAGGGGTGAATGTCGTTGTATAGCTTGTAGAACACTTAGAGAATCTGTGAAGATAAAGAAGGATTGATCTCTGCTCTATGATACGTAGTACAGGGCACACCGAATTGCAAACAGCTCACAAGAGAAGACAGAGAGCATGTGAGGCAAATTGTAGAACATGGTATGAGTAGGAAAAACCACTACACATCCATTTTTATTATTCCATTTGGAACATCGGTATATATTGGCTGAAAGTCGGGAAAGGTTCCCTGTAGTTCATCGAACAGTACTGTATATAGATGTCTATCTGTGTCGGATTTGGCGTACTTAGTCAAAGAGGTGTTGATTACAGGTGTCTGTAGATTCCATGGTATAACATTTATGTTAAGTCTACGCGGGATCAAGGGAGGAATCTGTATATTGAACTCTTCTAGGTATGCTTTAATTCTCCGCCCGAAGGCCGTTTCATAGTGCGTATTATTATGGAAGGGAGTCGGAGAAATTGTCTCAGAATTTGGGCGGATGACAGTTTTAACTACAAAGGACAGACTTAAGAACTTGCGCCGAAGAGAAAGAGGAAGTTCATTGGCCACTATTTGCAAACTCTCCACTGGACTAGTATGCAAGGCACCCAGTACAATCCGCAATTCTGATGACTGAACAATGTCTAATATTTTAAGGCTGGAATGACTAGCAGAATTGTAAACTATGGCACCTTATTCGAGCTTGGAAAGAATAATACTTCTATAGGTGCGAACTAGAACACTGAAATCAGCTCCCCACGTTTTGCAGATAATGCTTTTAAAATATTTAGGCGCCTCATACAGTCAACCTTAAGAGTTTTGAGGTGAGTGAGCCAAGTCAACCTACGATCAAATGTCATGCCAAGTATGCGAATGGTATCAACGAGTGGCAGTGGATGTTGATTGATGTGTAGAGCAGGGGTCGTAAAAGCTTTTCTTAGTCTGGAGAACACTATACATTGACTCTTCTGGGAAGAAAACTTAGGCTTGAGTCTTGACTCCATCGTTGAAGGTTGTCCAAATTAGATAATATTAGTTCTTGTGTTGTTACAATACTTCTGCCTTTACAGAAAATTGTAAGATCGTACGCAAATAAGGTCGCTTTCACTGGAGACTGAAGACACGCAAAAACGTCGTTAATGGCCAGCAAGAAGAGTGTAACGCTTAACACCGATCCCTGTGGTATGCCATTTTCTAGACAAACGCTCTGGGACAAGGTGTCACTGTCTCTCACTTGCATTCGTCGATGTAGAAGAAAGTTGTTAATTAATGCTTTCATGTTGCCTTCAGCATTAGCTGCTAGAAGTTTCTGGAAGATGGGGAGGCGCCAAACCGTACCATAAGCTTTAGTGATATCAAGGCTGACAGTAATCATGAGTTGGCGGTTAGCAAATGCATCGTGTATTTCAGATTCAAGAAGAGACAGAGTATCGAGAGCGGAATTGTACTGACGAAAACCAGAGGTCATTAAAGAAATTACTAGATTCCAGGAACCAACGCAGCCTCCTGTTGATTACCTTCTCCAGTAGTTTACACATGGTACATGTAAGTGAAATTGGACCATAGTTACTAGGAAGTGATGTGTCCTTATTTGGTTTTGGTATAGGAACCACAATGGATTCACGCCACTGATTGGGAAAGCGCTGTGCCGTCCAGACGTGATTGAAGAGGTGAAGTAGGTATTGCAAGCCACTCTCTGGCAGTTGATTGAGCAGATCGTAGGGAATATTGTCTGTTCCAGGGTTTTTACTTGTCCACTGAGGTAATTCGGCCAGCATTTCATCCATTGTTAAGACATTGTTGAATGGACGGGTATTATCAGAAAAGGAAGAGAAAAGACACGTCGGAGAAGAACTGGGAGAAGATAAGGCATGCATGGAGAGGGTGCTAGAGGCATTGCATATAGCAGAAAAAGTAGAAGCAATAATGTTAGCGATAGCCTGTGGTTTGGTAATAGCGTCAGCAGATGACGTAATTCGGAGATGAGAGATTTGATGCTGTTTATGCATGCCACCTATAGCTTGGAGTTTTTTCCACATTTCAGATTGGGGAGTCTTATTAGTAAGGAAGGAAACAAACTTTAATCAAGATTCTCTTTTGATGCGTTTGATTTCACGACGCGCCGCAGCACGTAGACGTTGAAATTCTAATTTGTTGGTCGGAGTTTGATGACTTTTGTATTTGTAGCAGGCTTTGTTCTTCAACCTAACAGCCATGTGACAATTAGTATTCCACCAAGGAACTGCTCGATGATATATTACTGTTCCTGTGGTAGGACTAGAACTCTCGGCTGTCTTAGTTACAGTCTCAGAAAACTTAGCAAAGATTTCGTCAATATCCATTTGTGGAAAAGTATCTTGTTGCGGCAAATCCCTTGCAGCAGTCTCAAATAAGTATTTAAAGAGTTTCCAATCAGCCTTGTCCAGTTTCCAAGTAGAAGGTCGTTTTCTCAGAGGATGAGTGTAATTAGTGGAATTGGGAAGTGGTCACTGCCCTGAGGAGTTGTATAAATGGACCAGTGGAATAAAGATGCTATGCTGGGAGAACAAATCATAAGATTAATGTTAGTGAAGGTGTCATGATATATGTTATAATGGGTGGGGTTTGGAGAGTTCAAGAGCGTTAAATCAAAAGATTGAAGTAGAGTCTCTAGCAGTCTTCCACGATAATCAAGTTTAGCATCACCATATTGAGGATTATGGCTGTTAAACTCACCCAGTAATAAGAAGGGTTTAGGCAGCTGTATGATCAAGTCAGAAAGTTGTGGTAAGTCAACAATGGTGCTGTTTAGGAGGTAAATATTGCAAATGCAAATCTCTGTTTTATAAAATACGGAGACAGCTACGGCCTCCAGTGAAGTGTTAAGAGGGATTTCTTTTTGTGTAAAATATCCTTAACATAGGTAACCACACCATCACTAGCGCGTCTTGTCTCAGTACGGTTCCTGTGGTAGCCAGTGTAGCATTTAAGTGGGGCTATGTAATCTGCAGTGAAGTTGGTTTCTTGTAAACATACTTCAAGAGGATTATGAGAATACAAAAGAAGTTGTAGATACTCAAGATGAGACTGAAAACCATTTATATTCCATTGTAGTAAGATTAGATCAGAGTCCATTATGAAGATTGAGAACCATCACCAACTGCAGGTGTAGTTTTGGTACATCAGGACGTCTGGCTATTGCCGCCATTAATTTCTTTTCAAGGCGGGTTGTTCGATTTTTTATACCAGCATTAGTAAGATGGGGATGGATCTTGTGAAGAGTCTGTACTATACCTTGCAGATTCGAGGTATAGGTTAGTGCAACTTTGGAGATGTCACTAACACCAATGGCATTTTCATATAAGCTGCAGAGCTGTAGGAAAGTGAAAATAAATTCACTTGGTTGATTGTCCTGTAGTTGTTTGATCGACGGAAGAGAGTCAGCAATTGTGGATCAATTATCAGAGGGTTTAGATTTCTTGGTTACAGGAGTAGACTTATGTTTAGGAGTGTCCTCATCAGATGAATTGTCTTGTCGTGAGAGCCCATCGGTGTCGGAAAGATTGTGATCCTCCGAAGTGCGGGCCGCAACACTGCTGGAAGATGACAGCGGGCGCTTTGTGCGAACACAAATGTCCATAGGTTGATCAGCAGTCTGTATTGGTGGTCCATCCAAACTTCTCACCGTTGCCGATACATCACGTCATGTTTGAACTTGCTGCATCCAATGGAGCACGTGTAGTAAGGCTTGTGATGGGTAGATCACTAACACTGTTAGGGCATTCCCTAGACAAATGTCCTTCCATCTCACACACAAAACATGTTGGTGTGTCTGAAGAGACATAGATCCAGTATGTAGTGTCTTCGTGATGTACAGTAAAGCTCTCAGGTAGTTTTGAAAGTCATCAGGTGAAACATACAGCTGACGTCGAAAACTTAATATAAGGGAATAGCCTGGAGTATTAAGCCCAGCACGAATGTGACTAATAGCAGAAACAGATGTAATGCCACAGCTAATCAAGGATTGTTAGAGAACAGAGTTGGGTATAACAGGGCAGACGTTGGATAGTATAACCCGACGTTGTTTGGTCAAAAGGGGGTGCAGCGCCAATGTTACATTGCTTACAGTGATAGTTGAGTGCCGTGCACTAATTGATTCAGCCATCTGTTTGTTTGCTAAGTAGATGCATACTCGGTTATTTGAAATTCTAGAAACAAAACGAATGTGTGAAGGATCTGTGATTTCACCAATGGCATAGATATATTCTTTAAGAGGAATGCCGTCATGTGCCTCGATTACAATAGCCTGAGCCTTTGTCGGTCCAATTTGAGCAATTGTAGAATAACTTTTGGTTGTGTTGGTCAATTGAGAATTCATTTTAGGTTACCTTGTTGTATTAGCGTTGCAGTAGGATTCCAAGTGGCCGGAGTCAATTCTGGCCCGGGCACGTTAACTCTCGACACTGTTAGACCATGCTCTTTTGATTTGTAGAAAAATCCAGTCTGATATAACTTTTTTTATGTGCAAAAATGTATTATTTTATTGCATTAAAGCATAGAGAAAACAAAATCGGTCCCGTTTTTCTTTTGTTCGAACAAACCTTTGAGTACCCCAGTTGTTGAATAATCGTCATCACACTGCCTTTACCGAGGGATATAATGCAACACAATTTATCCGTTGTTACCCGGCGGTCAGTACGAATGATCCCATCCTCTCGCTCAATGTTGCGTGGAGTCACTGCAGCTACCGGTCTACCGCTCCGATTTTCATCAACCAACGATGTTTGCCCTTCTGCTTCATTACAGCTACAGACCCATCTTCTAACAGTGCTAACATTCGTTGTTGCCTCACCATACACATTTTTCATCCTTTCATAAAAGCGAATGGACGTTTCACCTTCCGAATGCAAGAATTCAGTTACGGAACGCTGTCTAATACGCACATCGATGTCAGCCATTTTGCAAAAGGATGCAGTGCTTCCATCTGTTGACTTAGGAAGTTGTTACTAAGTAGATTAAAGAAGAACGTTTGAGGAATTATGCCAACATAAAATTGTTCACATAGCTAACTTAATTAAGGAGAAAAAAATAGGAGGCATTAGTTATTGACTGGCCCTCGTAAAACTTCCAATGTGTTCCATTTTCAGATGAAACGCAGATTAGTGAAATTTGAGAGGAACCAGAGCAGAAGTGTATGTCTAAATATGTGTCTCTCGTCAAAGATACTTGACATACCTATCTCCTCTAAGAAAGCATAATGGCAAGACTGCGCAACTTACTTATGCACGTGTACCCCTATCATATTATAGAAACATTTGCTCTTTTCGGTTATATCATAAAACCCCTAAAATATTTTGAATGCATATTGTTTTCATATCCTAACAAACTAAAACTTCATAGTTTTAGAATTCAGGTTTAAATAATTGGGCGAATATTAAAAACGTTGTAAGAAAATTAAAATAAAAAATCTGACATGTTCCATTCACATGAATTTCTCTAGTTGTTTTGCAAACAAACTTTTATTACAAAATATTCTTCTTCTAATACATCATGATAAGCATTAGCAAAAGTATCTTATTACTTACTTCTTTGTAAGTAGTAAGAAAATAAGGGAGTGCACCTCTAAAGCGATAGTAAATCTTTTAAAATCCAATCGCATTGTGAAAAAATTCAAATTCGGTTCTCTTTGCTTGGTAGCTGACTTCCCGTTTGAGAAAAGTTTTATGTATGTTAAAACTGAAACCAATAACTCGGAATATCTTGAAAACGGTTAACTCTAAAAAAAAATGTATGTGACATAGATTGTGTGTATTACGACATCTACATTTTTTGTGCAGTAAGTTTTTGTGTATCTCTTACAGTTTACCAGCTACAGAAAGGTTATACAGATGTCATCCAGAATGAAGAGGTCTTCAGAGGCTATTGCCAGAAAATTCAAGATTGCATTTCGTTTGGCATGAAAATTTCTTAAGCATATGCCACTTTAATCAAAATTGTTAGAATCATTTTTGAAAAAATCAACATGTAAAGGGTAGTTGGGAGTGGGGCGATTTTGTTGAAAATCTTCGTGTCGCATCCTTGAAAGATAATTGAGTCAATTAAATCAATAATTGGCCATAATAGATGGCTATACTATGAGTCCTGGGACTTAAAGTACTTACAACATTGTAAGTCGCTATTGGGGTATGTCATCTCAAAATAATTTGAGATCACCTTGTGGTTTACCGGGAAACATGCGAGTCAGTTGAGAAATGTAATGTCGTGCCAGCATGTTGCCATGGTAACTCAATGGTAGAGCACCCAGCTAGAGAGCGGCAGACCCATGGCTCAAATCCCGGCTATGGCATTACATTTTTCAGTCTTACTCTATCTATCCAACAATTGTACCCTTTCCGAAAAACCCTATAAATCGATTTTAGAATCGATTGTTCACATATTTTACGACAGGCAATGGATAGGAAAGAAACAAAAAGTAACTTTGTGTTCGAATTGTGTGCTTAACCTGCTGACCTAAAAACGTACATCAGAGACGGGCCCCAGAATTCATGAGGCACGAAATAAAGATGTCTCATAAAAATGCAGTCCCCGTTCTCTCAACGGATGCTCACATCCGTTTCATTTAGATAGGCCAGTAGTGTAACAGACGGATTCCTGTCGTGTAACAATAAACAATAAGTGTTACATTATTGGCAAGAAGTCAACCAATGGCTTCCGCTTTTATCCTTACAAAAGGAAAAGCTCGTTTAAAATGCAAAACTAAGAAGGAACTTCTTTTAGTCTGTTTCTCTCATGTTTCAGCAAATTTTATTTGTCTGTAATTCTAGTGCTAACATTGACGATTACATGACTGGTACGAGTAAATCCACAGCCTAAATACATAAACAGCAAAAATCTAAATATTAGACTCGTCTGATTTCCGGTCACAGCATAGCACTTGTTTATTTCTGATATAAATGTGTCAGCCTAAATAAAAAAAAAAAAAAGCTGATGTATTTAATTCACATGACTTTCTTTGCCTATTCATAACAAAGTATTCTTACAAAAGATTATTGTTCTATCTTCTTTATGCAAATGAAGATAAATGTTAGCAGCAATAGTCTTATTGTTTAATTTCTTATAAGTAGAGGAGAAATGAAGGAATACGTTAGGCTAAAGCGATAGTCAAATCTTTTGAAAGCATGGTCGGGAGTAAAACAAAAGAAAGAGGAATGCTAAATTCCTGTTTGACAAAAGATTAAGTATTTTAAAATTGAAGTCAATAAAAAGGAATATCTCTTAGATGGTTAACTCCACACAAAACATGTATATGCATATATTGTGATTTTAAACGAGGTCTGCATTTTTTTTTTTCTATGTGGTAGGTTTTTGGATAACTCTGACTGTTTACCAGTTAGTTATGCAAAAATCATCCAGAATGAAGAGGCTGTTCCCAGAATGTTGAAGATATTCATTTTATTTGTTGCGTAAATATCTTTAAAATACGCAATTTAATAAAAATTGTTTGAGTATATTTTGCGAAAATCAAACTCTTTGAAAGTTTTTCCATGTAAAAGGTAGTTGGGAGATGGAGTTTTCTTCAAAATCTTCGTGTCGAATATTGAAAGATGATGATGTACCATACGTCAGTTTGGTATTTACAGCCTTTGGTTTTGTTATGTTGTTCACAAACAAACAAATGAACGTACACACACGGAACTTTTACAATTTCTTAATTCAGGGGACCTCAAAACATAGGTATGTATTTCCAGTGAAATTCTGACATCGAATTTTAGGGTGGAATATGGATTTGTGGGCTAAAAACTCTATGAGATATAATCTTTTCCGACTCGCACGAATAGTTTTGTGCCATACCTTACATCTGTGATACATCATATTTTTCAACACTTAGTTTTGATTGTTTTTTTTTTTTTTTTTCCCCTAGAAAGTTCTTTATTTACAGTTAGTATCAAAGTCTACTAGGATGGCAAAATCTACCAGGTTTTTCTGCATTACTTCTCCTGAGCCTTTCATTCACCATTTCTGTTCTCATTATTTCCTAATCATTTCTCTTTCAGGGTTGAAGGACCTGTAGGCGATGTTCGGCGGTTGGTGGCTTGTGCACTATAAAAGAGTTATCCTGGCGTTGTCTTGAAACTACTCGCTCGGGATCCACCTCGGGTTTGGGGCTCCCTTTGGGGGTCCGCCGGGAAGCTCGTGAACAGAAACCGGGCGACGCCGGAGGTGTTCCAACTCTAGCCGTTAGGGACCCCATCATGCTTGCATCCGCTTCTGGTTGCCTTGTGGGTCTCTCTCATCACCCCTCCCTCTCTGGGGTCACATAAGAGGCAAAGGCCTACGTCCGGTTTTCTGCTCCAGTGTCCTAGGACCCCGTCTGTGTTTAATCCTAGTCCTACAGTCGAATATAACTTGCAACGTGTTTAATAGAGTACCGCAACTTGACATTCTCTACTGTGAGCTTATTGTGTTCATCTGTCTACCGAATGTTAAGCAAGGAACGTATTCTTTTTAAACAGCTGACAATAAAACTGGAGTCTTTATACGAGCCACACATACTAAAAATTAAGGGTTAGAACCTGAGCTAGGAAGTTCGTACCAATTTCCTTATGCAGCGTAAGAGCGGCCAGGTTTGGCAATACCATGCGGCGCTACTTGCATGAGCAAAGGTCACCGTAGAGTGCAACCCATTACTGCAACCATGTCGGTAGCAAGGAAGGCGTTGGAATAACATCTTTGAGCAGCTCAAATGCGAGCAAAATTAATTTGTTTTACAACCATAGTAAGTTTTCTAGCAGTGTACTTTTTCATGTACGTATTTAGAAACCGTTGGTAGTTTTACTATATAAGCTGTCAAACGTCTAGTAGTAGAACAGTTTCACAGAAATATATTAGTGATTGCAAATTCAACTAGCACACTGTTACAGTCCAGAGGTATGGAGCTGAACTGAATCTGTGCGGCATGTAGAACTGTCAAAATGTATTTAGCAAACCACGAGCATCCTACCTGAAGTAAAGATGAAATAGAAAAGAATGCAGGGTTCAGTGTGATGTGTCGCATGCAAGCTGCACTTTTAGATCCCAACAAATGTTATTTGCTTGGTGATGCTGATACGGAACTGATAAAATATTTCAAATATGCCCCGATCTTATCATGCGAGTGGAATGAACTTTTTTGCATTACAAATCTAGTTTGTCGGAACGTAGAATGAGTTTTTCATTTGAAAAACTTCAGAAGTACATTATTATTTTTAGTAATACGGCTTCAGTTGAGTAAAGATTTAGTTTAATTCCTGCTTTGATTTTTACATATTAAGAGTTTTAAGATATTTAAGAAATTAATTTTATTATTTGGATATTATTTTACATTTGATCAGTAACTACTACAATCCGTGTTATAATTACTTTGGTGTTTTCATAATGTAAAGAAGGAAATCAGTCAGAGTCAGCCGTATATATGTAACGATTTGTATGTGGTACATAATTAATAATTTAAATATGTGTGCTTTAACGAATGTGTCATAAGTCATTTTTGTTCTCTGGAGACTTCTGTCCACTTTACAACAGGTTTGCTTAACTCACCACTCTGCGTTCTTATGTATGATTTGTTTTGATGCGGCGAGATGGCCGGTCGCAACCTATATTGCGGAACGGCGAACGATACGAACTTCCTAGCTGTGGTTATAACACTCCGGGGGATACCATTTTTATAATACTCCATTATTACCATTCTTCTTGCAATGGAAATTATATGTATATTAAGCCTTGTATCCATTAATATCAGACGGATTGCTTAAATATCTCTTAAATGGATTTGGCAGAAACAAAAGAAATTTTGCAAGTATCGGAGCTGATAACGTTGAAATTGTTATCAAAGAATTATCAATAAATTTATTCTTACGCTTATTCTGATCATTTGTTTAGCAACAGCCTTCTAAACATGATTCAACGTTATGATTATGAAGTGATCATATTTTCTGCACTAGAGCTATGAAGGTCAAACAAAAATGAAGGCTAAATAACAGCATTGTGCAGTCACCATTACATATGCTTGAATGCATGGTATTTTTTCCAGAGAATATCTTCTTTATAATGTAAAGTTCAGGGCTGCACCAGGTGGCTCAACGCGTCGTATTTCACGTTTTCTGATAACTCTTCGTGCGATACAATAGTTGCAGCAATTGGATGCAAACACCGGTCAGTGGCAGGTGAGCAAATAGCACGAGCGACCTTCGCTGTGAGGGAATCGCGCTCATCGAGAGGCAGACTTACACCAGTACACAAGAGACTGAAAACGTGTTAACTGTTTTCCACTTCAGTTACAGAGCCTCTATTCTTTAGAGAATAAAGTACCTACCGGTTACCCACAAATAGCTAATTTTGTAGTCGTATATGCTGTTTCTTGTCTAACGTTAGAGACTAGACCACTATAGGGCAAATACAAACGTTAAGCACCGTAACAAACCATGCATGAAAGCACACAGTGATTCACTGTATTGTTGTTGTTATTCTTGTTATTATTATTATTTTGTTATTATTAAGCAGTATACGCTTATTAAAATAAAATAAAACATGAAAACATCGTAACGGAAAGAATCGTAACTCGAGAGTTTGTAGTGTCACTGTGTTATCAATATTATTACTTTTTTTTTTTTTTTTTTTTTTTTTTTTTTGCAGCTTAACGTCCTTTAACCTGGTTGATCATATCGGACCATGATTGAAATTGGTGAAATGGAGCCCAAATGAACTCGGGGTCCATGGAGCTTAAAGTTACTCGACATTTGCCTTCTCAGGATAAGGAGAAACTACGAAAAAAACTTTATCTGGGTAACTCACCCTAAGCGAGATTCGAACTCACGACTGTTGAATGTGAGGCAGACACGCTATCCCCACACTGGGAATAAATTAAAACAAGAATACACCGTAACGGAAACCATAAAACAGGAGTGAACGTAGTGTTTCACTGTATTCGATATATTATTTGTTGTTATTATTGTTGTTGTTGTTGTTGTTATTATTATTATTATTATTATTATTATTATGCAACATGCGTTTATGAGTATAAACAAAGCTTGAAAATATCATAACACGTTACATTATTGTTCATCAATATCATTAATAATATACGCCTGGCCGAATAACATAAAACATGAATATTACATCGTAACTAAAACATACAAACATGAGAGGACGCAGTGATTCACTGTGTTATTACCATTTTTAACATTACGCGGTGTAAATTGAAACAAAATTTTTTATTGTTTCCTTTCGCCCGGTTTCTCTAGTGCTTCCGTGGACGTCAACGTGAACTTTGCCCTTTCCTTCTTTATGTCAGCTGTTGCGCGTTCTCGATTCTCATTGGTAATGGTTCATGCCTTGGTGTTTAATGTTTTCGTCGATTAGCGGGCAGTCTGGGTGAGGCAGTTGTCGCTTGGAGTAGACAGGACACGTTTGTGCGGTGTCTGGGATGGGTAGCAATCACTTTAGAACCCAAAAGTTCTTAAGTTTTAAAGCCATTTAGTGAGGCGTTTTCGGATAAAAGCTTTTCCTTCCTCCAATTCAGAGATATGTTGTAGTGGGTATAGATTTTATAGCGAGTGCAGAAGTTGTTGCTGGGTGATCTTTTCGTGTGAGTGGGAATATCGAGAAATTTGTATTTCACTTTTGCATAAGCATTTTTTCGGGCAATTTATACCAGAAATGGTGTTTTGTATTTATATTCATGATGGCTTTAATGCGGAATGTTTATGAGTCCGAGCTATAGTTGTCTGAATTCCCAATAGCTTCCTTCCCTTTGTAAATGGTAGAGTATAAAATAGTTAAAAACGTTTTCGATTTCTTGTATATCTTCACGGACTCTGGTGCAAGTCTGCCTCTCGATGAGCGCGATTACCTCACCGTTTTCGCTAAAATTCAAGCGGTGTGCAACGAAGGTCACTCGCGCTATTTGCTCACCCGCCACTGACCAGTGTTTGCTTCCAATTGCCCCATTGAATACTGCAATTCTTTTATCGCCCGAAGGGTTATCTGCAAATATGAAATACTATTGGATCTCCGGTATATAAAACAGTATAGTGGCAGATATTAATTTGCATTGGAATACTGCAGCCTCATTCCGCAAACATGCCTACTCACAAAATAAAACTCTACTCGTTTTCTAATTAACTTTACACCTACGATACGTTGGATAATATCACCTTATGTACAGATACAGTTTTTTTTTTTTTCTCTCCAAAGTATTTCCTCATTGAAGTGTATACTACAACCTTAAGAAGCTTCGTGTGAATATTTCAACAAATGTTGATGATCATTCGTAATATTTATTCTGTAGTGTGTAGTAGTGTGAGTGTGTCGGAAGGGATTTTTGTATGTCAGATCCCAGGAGAATGAGATGACAAGCTGGAACCAGACGGAGGGAGGGAGCCACCGTGGAGGGTCCCTAACAGCTTCCAAGCATATCTTCATCTCGACGCGGGGAGCGCTAGCAGCCTGAGCCTCAGGCCCGACCTAACATCCTTGAACCTACGGACGACCGCAGCCGAGGTCTGAATTTCCAAAGTGCAGTCACCTCCACGAAAGTGCGCCACCTCCGCAGTCCTTCTCGCCGACACTTACAACCCTGAAATGAAGAAACCTCCTCAGCATTCGCCTAGTGATCCAGGAAAATCCACGAAAAAACTGATGGGTCGGAGAGGTCGGCCGCGGGGAACCGATCCTACGACCTCCCTAATGGCAGTCCTAGACGAAACGCTTGAAACTCCTGGCTCGGTATTTATTCTCTAAAATACCAGGATTTGTTCTACTACTTGCCATCCCTTTTCCATGGAAATGTCATTTCGCTGTATTTGATCCAACTTGCCAATACAATAAAGTATTAGCATACACATTTTAAATGTAGTAACCAAATCATAACAACATTTCCTGATTATACCCATTACTTTGAAAGAAAAAATATGGTCATCCCCATTTTATTCAAGTTTAAGCAGTACTCTACAAAACAAAGGAAATTTAGCTGAATAACCAAATAGTGTTACATACAAGGACTATTTTTTTAAGGTCCAATTGGTCGCGAAATTAAAACCACATTGAAAATCAGTTGAAGCTTGTGTTTATGTTTGCGTGTCTGTAAACAGTATAGGTAATTAGAAAACGAAACGTCTGTTAAGCACCAAACCTTTTATTCAAGTTCAGCATCTTTTAAGGGTGCAACACGAAGATTTTGAAGAAAATTCTCTACCCCTAACTACCCTTTACACGGAAACGTTTTCGAACATTTTTATTTTCTCAAAAATGGCTCTAATGCTTGTGATTAAAATGTTATTATATTAAAGATATTTTCATGCCTAATAAAATCTAATTTTCTGTTAATACCTTCTGAAGCCCTCTTCATTCTGCAGGACTTTTGTGTAACCGGAAATTGTAAGAGACAAAGACATACACGGAAATTATAGATCTCGTTGAAACACTCATTTTATGACAAATGCTATTTTTTTTTTTGTATTTTTTTTTTTTTTTTTTGCTAACCATTTCCGATATATTCTTTTTATTTTTTTTTCAATTTTAAAATTCTTAAACTTTTCTCAAGGGGGAAGTAGTCATCCGTTTCGGATATCTTTTGTTTTACTCCTGGGCATACAAAGGGCCCCGAATTTCAGCTGTATCACACAGCGACACGCTTTTAAAAGAGTTAACTTTAGTCTAGTGTAGATATTTTCCCTTCTACTTATAGGGAAGCAATAAAGATCCTTTCTGATTATACTTTATCTCGATTATCATGATGTAGACAAAAAAAATCGTTTTAAGGTAGAGGTACAGATAGTTATATGAATGGCGCACATTGAAATTTTTATTTAATAAAGCCGATCGGTATCATGAGTTTGTGGTTTTGCTATATGCAGTGATAGAAACAACTCTGTTCTTCAGATATGGTATTCTGCGCATGCTTGTGGTGTCATTTAGATTAAAGAGAGTCTTGTTGCATTTTGTTGCACTGAGGAATAAAACCGATTCACACAACCAGTTTTTGAGCTAGGCAGGTGGATTCTGTGTTCCAAGAAGCAATGTTAATAAAGAAAGCTGTATAATGAGTAAAATACAGAGACATTGCAGCAAAATATAACATAAAATCTCTAACAAGTGAACTAAAGCATCAAAGTGAGTAATTTCATATCGTTAGTAGGGTGTCTAAATATCTGCGATGCTTTCTTGTCTTGATGAGAAACTATTTTCCCCTTTTGATTACCATGCCTTACCGCCCTTGTGTATAATTTGGTACAAAAAGCTGAGGTAAATCTGTGTTTACGCTAACAAACATGAACGACGTAAAACTTGCCAGCTTATTAGATTATTATTAACTACGTTACTTGTAAATTATATACATCTGCCTTTTTATATTTCTTCTCAACTTTTAATCTTGATGAAAGTCTATTATAAAACGGAGCAGTTATCTGAAATTAGAATTCCTGCATGTCCGCAACTTGCCTCGTGTCAATGAATATTCATAGGACATAGAGTGGGGCGGAGACCACTAACCAGAGATCTGATCATCATCATCCACTGCCTTAATTAAATCGTTCCACCTTGCTTGGGTACCAAAGTGTGTGCGCAAGCGCGCGAAACCATACGCAAGTATGCGGTTAAACAAAGAAGGAATTAGAAAGACCCGAACAGCAATAAATCACAGCGTGCCCACGTACGAAATCAAGTGCCATGGTTGCCAGATGTGGCTACTTTTTACTATTCCGACGCCCTTTTCTGTTTATCTATACGGGAGTGATACATAAAACATAAGAGGAATGAATAATGATAAATGTGACGTTTTCATTATTTAGGAATAGATGAATAGAAATAGATCCTGTATATTAAAAGAAAGAGATAAAAGCCAAATACAGGCTGTAGAAATGACGTTTTTTTAGAAGGATTAAACAATACACCGACATTTAATAAAAATGAGAGATCTCGACCGGAATTAGGCATATTTAAATTACAAGACGAAATAGAATAAAACAAACAAAATTGGAAAGAACACATAAATAGAACGAGCGAAGAAATAATACCGGTGTTACTTGGAAGGTACAGTCCTCGTGGAAGAAGAGATAGCCTAATTCCTGAAAGAAGAGAACAAGAAGAAGAACAAGAAGAGAATAAAATGTTAGAAGAAGAATGTTTTATACACAGAGTGAAATGCAGATGCTTTCTTTTTACTAGAGTTAACCCCGTTGTTACTATCTACATATAGCACAATGATATTTGTGAAAGGAATTTTCAAAGGAATCGTTCTAGATATAGGTTTAGGGTACCTCCCTCCATTTGCTGTTGACCGATGAAAACCTGAAAAAACCCTTTCAGAGAGGACTAGTTTTATACACGACGGGAGCACCAGGGCACAAAGGGAGGGCATCGGACGTGGACCCTTGTGGCCCTTTCCCTCTTACGTGACCTCTGGGAGAGAAGAATGAGGGGAGAGACACGAAGGACGACCAGTTCCGAGTGACGACAGGTGCAAGCATGGACGGGGTCCCTAACGGCTACAGTTGGAACGCCTCCGATGCCGCCCAAGGCCCTCCTCATGTGCCCCGAGTCTCCCGGAGGACCCACAACGGGACCCCCAAAACCGAAGGCAGGTTTCGAGTAGTCCCGACGACGACGTCATGGATAATGTGCAATACATCATGCCGCAGCCCGACGAACACCGTCACCTGGTCGTTCAATCCTGAAAGAGTTGATTAGGAAATTATGGCAACAGAAAATGGCAGATGGGGGATGTAATGAACCTTCCGAGCATTCGCCTAGTGACCTGGGGAAACCCCCGTATGAACCATGGGCCAGGTAAGCCAGCTACGGGGTTCGAACCCTCGACCGCCCCACCTGAGCAATCCCGCTTGATCAGCCCTGGAGGAATTTGAACAGCGGAACTCCCGTTATCTTGACGACTTTCTTAAGAGAAGCTCCAGTAACTTAGAGAACTGAAGCAAGGCTTGTGACAACCTACACCATGTTTGAACTGTAACACACCAAAGTTTTTCTTGGTATTCTAAGTTCACTTTGCCTCGGTGTATTTTAACAGAATTTTGCATTGCGTGCTAACTATCAGTACTGCCATCACACCTCAGGTACAGGTGTCCTATTATGTGCATTCTTGGGTTTATAAATGTAACTGGCCACTTATATCTGCGTTATGTTTATGCCTCGTGAGCAAATGGTATTAATAATCTAGTTTCTGCTGCTTTATTTTACGATTTGCATTACTGAAGTTCTACTCCACATGCACACCGGACAAGACAGAGGTACTTGGAGGTCACGAGGTCGGCACCACGTTTCCTCTACCCAAAATATTTATTGTCTTTGAGGCCCATTTTGCAACAAACATCTTCTCAATTGGAATAATATAATTCAATTCTATCAATAACAGTGATATAAGGTCAATAGCAGGAGCAAGTCTTTTATGATAAAAAGTTCAAAAGAATGACACAAAGAAAAAGACTTAACAAAATGTTATTTTTCTATCTACTTCACGTATATCAATTTACACATTTACAAAAATTATTGAATAATGAGTCACATTCTAATTTCATTTTAAAGGTTTTTACCTGGGAACATGTTTTCCATCGTCTTCAGCTAAACTACCTAAAGTGAAGTTAGAGTGCAATTCAGAATTCAATAATTATTGAATACGCTTGTTTGAATATTTGCAGAAATACGTTTTTACATAATTACTTGTAGATACATGGGAATGAGGGAATACACTAAGCCAGACGTCTAAAAAAACAGTACCTACTCGCAAATACAGCCGCTGAATAAGGGGAGGATGGTGTGGGTAATGACGTAACGTTACAGTCCATTCACCCCTTCACAGAGACGTACTGTTGTGGACTGTCTCTCGGAGTAAAATTGCTGCTCCAAATCATAATAGGAATCCAAGGAAACTCTATGCATATTTAAGGACAAATGGGAGGAACAATTTTTACTTTCTCTACACGAACTATGTACAAAATGTATAGAGAAGGCATTGAATTCCACCCAAAAATTCGATACCGAGATTTCATCGGAAATAAATGTTTTGAGTCCCCCTGAATTTAAAAAAAATTGGAAAAAGGTCCGTGTGTGTGTCTGTGGACAGCGCAACTGAAAAACGACAAATCCGTTAAGTACTAAACTTGATATTTAAGTTTGGTATCTTCCAAGGATGCGACACGAAATTTTTCAAGAAAAACCCCCCACCCCAAACTACCCTTTATAGGGGAAATTTTTTGAAAATGTTGTTCTGCTCAAAAACGGTTCTAATAATTTTGATTAAAATATCACATATTAAAGCAATTTCTATCACAAATAAAATGTATATCTTGAATTTTCTGGGAATAGCTTCTGAAGACCTGTTTATTCTGGATGAATTTTGCATAGCTAGTAAACCGCAAGAGATCGACAAATCTTACTACAAAAATATAGATCTCATTAAAATACACAATTTATGTCATATACATCTTTTACGTGGAGTTGACTGTTTTCGAGATATTCCTTGTTATTAGTTTCAGTTTTAAAATACTTATTCACTTCTCACGAGGGAACTTTTCAAGTTCTGACCACGTAAAGAAATGGCTTTCGTTCCATAGCAACCACATTTTAAAACATTTGAATGTCGGTTTAGCCTTGTGTATTACCTTATTTGCCTTCTACTTACAAGGAACTAAGTACTACGGCTGTCTCTGCTAATGTTTATCTCTATGAGCATGAAGTAGATAGAAGAATAAGCAAAGATGTAGAGAAAGCCATGTGAATGAAATACATCAGATTTTTTATAGTAATAGCATCAACACGCTGTACATTAAAACATGTGGTTTCACAACGAATCTACCTGTATACAAAGATTTTCCATCCACTGATTAGTCGGCAGAATACGAATAGGGAAATCGGAGGGAAAACAGAACCGAATTAGAAACATCGCAGTGCAGAACGAACATTTTTTTGTAATGGCTGTTGTGCAGATGAAACGCGTTTCAACAAACAAACTGAGGATGAGAGATCCTCTCTCGAAACGCGTTCCTTCTGCTCAAGAGCTTCAGTGCCCAGCAAACTAATAAAAAAATAAAAAAAATAAACACTCGTCTCATTAAAGCCAAAATTATTCAGTCGTACTAACATTGGGTTTTGTCTTGATTGGTGAAATACACTATATTATATTCTAATGTGAACTTAAGCAAGGGTGCACGTTTCAACCTATTTTGTTTATTTAATTATTGAGGAAGCAATCACAGAGCGACAGAAGGATTCAGTTAGACATGGTTAGGTTTGAAATTACCATATAAACTCCCGTTTATAACCTTTCCTGCTGATGAGTTGCTTTTAAATCCCAAAAACACGCTATAAACAGATGTTTTAAGGTAAATTGTATTACAGAAGAATATAGCTTGGTAAGGGTAAAGAGGATAAAGAATTTTGCACTTCAAAGATCAAAATTAGTTTCCTCTTAATAAACTTCTTAAAGAAGTTCGCTTATTTTAATTAGTTATAATTTCTATATATTTTACATGCGAACTAATAATGCATAAACAATGCTAGATACAGCGATTTTTTCAATGATCGGAACCAATAAGTAACTGTTACACAAGCAAAAGAACAGCTACATTTTTACGAAACAATGTGGTCCCTAAACAACTGGGACGCTGAGAACCAAAGCAGTTAAAAGAGCGTCCATAAATAACAGGCCATTTCCATTTATAAACCTTCAAGGGCTGCCGTGCCATATTTTTATAGTTATAGTTTTAAGATTGTTTTTCAGGTGCAAAGTGGAGTAGTAATCTACATTTTGCAATGGGCGCCAATTAAAATATGTCTGCTTTAAACTTTCTTAATGCTGATTGTATATTATTCGCCTTCAAAACTTAAACTCGGCGTAAACATATCACGTGGTTTTAATATGTTTAGATCAATACAAAAAGAATTGCCCTGCTTGGTAAATATTAGGGACTTTTACCGAGTTAGCACTTGTAACTCTACTGCACGCACTTGAAACAAAGAAAGCTTACGCAATCCCAAGGCTTGGGGGGGCATATTTTGTTCGAGCCAACTGCGTAGTTTCGCAGCTCCGCCTTGGAAAACGTTAACACAGTTAAAGTTACAATTTATGACATACACAAAAAAATGAAGTACATCATCTACACAAACATGTAATTAAAATAATAAAAGTATTGGGGGTTGTTTATATACCTGTAATATTAAAACAATAATCATATTAGAGCAGTGACATCAAGAGCTACCGTCTCAATATAATTTTTACTTTCTCTACACGTATTATGCACAAAGTGTATAGAGAAGGTATTGTAATGCACCCAAAAATTCCATACCGAGATTTCACCGGACATACTTGTTTTGGGTCCTCCGGAATTCAAAAAAGCATTTTAGAAAAATGTCCTTGTGTATGTCTGTGAGTACCTGTGTGGTGTGTGTGTGTGTGTGTGTGTGTGTCTGTCTGTGGACAGCATAGCTCAAAAACGAGAAGACCGCTAAATACCAAATTTGGTATTAAAGTTTGGTATCTTTCAAGGATGTGACACGAAGATTTTCAAGAAAATCCCCCATCCCCAACTACCGATTACATGGAACTTTTTTTCGAAAATTTTGAGTTCCTCAAAGATTGCTCTAACGATTTTGATTAAAATCTCTTACATTTAAGATATTTAATGCCAAATAAAATGTATATCTTGAATTTTCTGGGAAAGCCTCGGAAGACTGCTTTATTTTGGATGAATTTTAAGGAATTTTGCATACTACTAAACCGCAAGAGATGGGCAAATACTTACCGTACAAAAAATATAGAGCATGTTAAAACACACAGTTTATGTTATACATTTTTTTTTTTTTTTTTTTTTTTTTTTGTGGAGTTAATCGTTTTTGAAATATCCCTTGTTTTTGGTTTCAGCTTTGAAAAACTTATACTATTGTCATACAGGAATTTGTTAACTCCTCTCCATACTCCCTTATTTCGCTTCTACTTACAAGGAAACAAGTAATAAAACTATTTCTGCTATTTTTTTTTTTTTTTCCTTTCTCGATTTGCATGAAGTAAATAGGATCATAAGCTTTTTAACAATAATTTGTTGCAGAAATGTAGAGAAAGTCATGTGAATGGAACACATCAGAGTTTCTTTTTTGTTTTTTTTGGTCCAACTATAATTATTTTTCTGATTCATGTCTATGTAAATGAGATTCTATGAGCGAAACTTACGAAAAATATGTAAAATATTGACTTTTCGGGTTCACAAGGCCGGTTTGTTTCATCACCCGTGATAAAGTACCCATTCTATTGCGGAGTACCTGCTGTATTTCTT
This sequence comes from Hymenopus coronatus, assembly GCA_030762935.1. Taxonomy (NCBI): domain Eukaryota; kingdom Metazoa; phylum Arthropoda; class Insecta; order Mantodea; family Hymenopodidae; genus Hymenopus; species Hymenopus coronatus. The sequence goes on from CM060881.1 coordinate 164,699,822, forward strand.
GGTAAAGCGATACAGTTGCGTTTGCGAAATCTATTATAATGGCAAAGCAATGGTTTTGAAATTCTAGAATTGATGAAGCCTTCGATTTGTGGTATAAAAATGCAGTACATTAATTTTTTACAGAAACTATAAATAAATGCTTTAATGTGTCGATTATAGTATTTGATGCAACTTGGAAAGTTGACGACACTGAACTCTCCCTCTCCTCAACCTCTCTCTCTCTCTCTCTCTCTCTCTCTCTGTCTCTCTCTCTCTCTCTCTCTCTCTTCATTCGATCGGATGTACACATAACGTTAAGTTCCGGTGCGTAAAGTATTACGTTGTAATATTTATAATCCGAACTTCAGATATACAATTTCTGCCAATATTTTACTTCCATTTCCCCTAACCTCAGAACATTCCTGTTTATTAGCCAGGAATATCAAAGGACACTGCGAAATGACAGTTGTAAGGGCTAAAAAGAATAAAAACGATTGCAAGGTTCTTGTACAATAACTTGTAGAGAACGGGAATAAATTTGAGATTTAAAAACTCAATGGTGAAATACGGATAAACCATGTAGTATTTTATATATGCATGTATGCGTGTGTGTGTGTAGCAACTTTAGTGTCAACTCAAGTTCCTCAGTCTTACTTCAACCCGTGAAGAGCATTGTGAGTCGCAAAAATCGTAAATGTGCAAACACTCTTTATGCACAATTACTCGCGTAGGTAGGGAATGCTGTGGGAGTTGGAACTAAAATGTAAGAAGAAATAACAAAATCCATTCTAATCCCAATTCCTCCATCTAATATATGAATATAAAAATCAATCTTTTAGAATATTTAATCTTAGAAGAAATAATATTTATCATTTGATTTTATACAAATAGTTTAAAAAAATCGTATGTTCCATTCACATGACTTTCTCTACTTTTCTGCAATAAAATGTTGCTAAAAAGCTCATTTTTCTATTTACGAGAAATAAGGGAATAACATGGGCTAAATCGATAGTCAAATCTTTTAAAAGATGGTTACTTTGTGACTGAGTTTCTTTGTTCGTATAGATAGGAGTTGACAAATTCCCGTATGAGAAAAGTTTAAAACTGAAACTAATATCTAAATAACGGTCAACTCCATGGAAAAAAAAATGTATATAACGCAAATTGTGTGTTTTAAAGAGCTCTACATTTTTTGTGTTATATTTTACCTATATCTTTCGGTTTACCACTTGTGCAAAATTCCGCAAAATTCATCCAGAATAAACATTTCCTCAGAGGCTATTCCCAGAAAATTGAAGAGTACTGTGTCAAGTAAGTTTCGGCAATTTGCCAATAAAACACAAAAAATGAATTATTCATTCAATTTTATTTTATCTCCTTCAAAGTAGGCCCCTTCTGAAATTATACATTTATGCCAACGAATAATCCAATCATCAAAACATTTTTTTGTAGGCATTTTTAGGAATCGACATCAATTGTTGCCGCGAATTTTCCTTTATGTCTTCTATCGACTGAAAACGGGTGCCTCGAAATGTTAACTTGAGTTTTGGAAAGAGAAAGAAATCAGCAGGAGCCAGATCAGGTGAATACGGTGGTTGTTTAACGAAATTTGTTGAGTTTTTGGCCAGAAATTCGTCCACAATAATAGCCTTGTGAGCTGGTGCGTTATCGTGGTGCAGAATCCATGTGTTGTCGTTCCACAAATCTGTCATTTTTCACCGTATTTGTTCTCTCAAACGCCGCATAACGCTCAGATAATAGTATTTATTTACCATCTGACCTGGCAAGTGAGTGCACGACACCGCGATAATCGAAAAAAACTGTCAACAAGACCTTCAGTTTTGATCGAGTTTGACGTGCCCTTTTAGGTTTCAGTTCAGTTGGAAGGTGCCATTTGGAAGCTTGTTGACTGGTTTGAGTGTCAAACTCGTAAACCCACGTCTCATCACCCGTTACAATGCGTTTCATGAATGTGGAGTCGTTCTAGCATGTCTTCAACAATCCTTACGCGATTGAGTTTTTGTAGAAAATTCAAATCTTTCGGAACTAACCGAGCTGCAACGCGAGTCATGCCCAAACAATCGTTTAAAATGGTACGGATCGATTCGTGAGAGACAGAAAGTTCGGCGGCAATCTCTCTCAGACCTAAATGACGATTTTCAGACACCATTTTCTTCACTTTAGCGATGTTCAATTCAGTTGAATCCGTTAATGGCCGACCAGAGCGAGGAAAATTTTCCACATCTCGACCACTTTTGAATGCACTGTACCACTCATATGCACGTGTTTTTGATACAGTTGATTCACCGTAAGCCCTCTGTAACATTTTCAGCGATTCGGCACATGCAATACCATCTGCAATTCAAAATTTAAGACAGATTCTTTGTTCTATATTTGTATCCATCGCAAAATCGCAAATCACCTTTGAGATGAACTAACAAAATGGCGTACTGTAAACAAACTAGATGACAAACGATCAACTCCGCGTGGGTATAGAGGAAAGTTGTACCAACTTAGCGACAACAATAATTTCGAATCCTATTTTAAACAGGATTTTTAAATGATCAATTTCCGGTACTTCCTTGACAGAATGCACGGCTTATTTGTCATGTTATCTTTTACAGATTACAAGTTATGGAAAGACATCCAGAATAATTAGAACTTAAGAGGCTTTTCTCAGAAAATTCTAGATATGCATTTTATTTAACATGTATATATCCTTTAATTGCATTTTATTCAAAGTCGTTAGAGCCATTTCTATAAAAAAATATTGAAAAATCTTCCTCCACATAAAGCACTGTTTCTGAAAATCTTTTTGTCGCATCCAAGGAAATTGCTGAACTTAAATAGCAAGGTTGGTACTTAACCGACTTTTCGTTTTTTAGTTATAGTGTTGACAGACATACATACGGATGCTTTCTAAAATGCGTTTTTGTATTCGGAGGGTCTTCAAAATATGTATTTATAGTGAAGTCTTGGTATCGAATTTCTGGGTGGAATGCAAAGACTTCCCTACCTACTACGTACGTTTTATGTACGTGGTAGAGAAAGTAAAAAACTACCTATAGGAGGCTTAAAGAATCGGCACGCAACTGTATATAAAACAAACGTTTAACAAATGTTGTTTTCATTTGTTTTGTTAGTGAAGTAGCGCTTCCTTTAGACCAGATTGTTATCAACGTTTAGTCCAATTTGAGCATCGCAACGTTGGAAGCTGAGTTTAAGTGGCCAAGCGTTTGCATGATATTGTTCATAATTGTGGCAACCCTGTCGAGAACAAAGAACATCAATTAAAACTCTACTCACAGCTCATGAGCATGTTAAACCACAAGCGTTAGTGAACACCGTGTATTTTGACACCTGGTAAATCCGTTCTCTTCTCTTCTAACAGCGATAAAAAACCGAGAACAAAATTTAGATGTTTATCGTAGGAAAGACAATTTGGTTTCTAAACGCCTAATAGAGCGTACGGCAATCATGGTCGTTTTGACAGTTTTAAAATGAACTTCGTTCTTATTGCTTCTTGTGGAGCTACTTGTTAAGGAAGATAAACTAGTCACGACCGCTTTGTAATGAGAGAGATAATGTTTCATGCAAAATTGTACACTAAGTGTTTGGAGAGATAAGATCCTTTTCCTTGTGTAAACTAGAATATGAAAAAGAGTGATTAATCTGCTGAAGTTCCTTCCTTTTGGTGTTGGAACCACTCGACACCTTCCCTGCAAGACTGGTTCCAACCTGCATTGCCAGCTTGAAGGTTGAAGTGTGAACATTCTGTGTACATTCCCTTAATTTTTGCCTTCTGTATCATGACTTCCTCTACATCTCTGCAACAATTTGTTCTTAAAAGCTTATGCTTCCGGTTTAATTATTTTTTCACACAAGCCGTGTGTAGGACAGGATCCATTTACCATAATAGTTAGCTATACTACGAAACCTGGGACTTAAAGTACTAACAACATTTTAAGTCGCCATTGGGGTTGTCATCTCAAAATAATTTAAGAGCACCTTGCGGTTTATCGGGAAACATGCGAGTCAGTTGAGAAATTCAATGCTATGCCGGTATGTTGCCAATGTAGCTCAGTGGAAGAGCCACCGGCTAGAGACCGGGTATTCCGCGGCTATGGCATTGAATTTTTGAGTCTGACAACCTATCCAGCTTACGCATCTATTTCCTTCATGTTATTCGAAAAAAAAAAAAAAAATCTGAAGTGTTCCATCCACGTGACTTTCTCTGCATCTCTGCAACAAATTAATGTTAAAAAGCTTATGATTCTATTTACTTCATGCTAATCGAAAACAAATTAGCAGAAATAGTCTAATTACTAGGTTCCTTGTAAATAGAAGCGAAATAAGGGAGTGTCATTGATTAAAGTGATAGTCAAAAGCTGGTTGCTATGTGACTGAAGTTCCTTTATTTGTACGGACAAGAGCTGACAAATTCCTGTATGGGAAAAGTGTAAGTTTTTACTTTCTCTATACGCACTATGTACATAGTGTATAGAGAAAGTATTGCACTCCACCCAAAAATTCGATACCGAGATTTCACCGGAAATATATGTTTTAGGGTCCCCAATATCACAAAAAGGTCCGTGTGTGTGTGTGTGTGTGTGTGTGTGTGTGTGTGTGTGTCCGTGTGTCAGTGTGTCCGTGTGTCTGTGAACACGATAACTCAAAAATGAAAAGTCGGTAAAATACCAAACTATCCATATAAACAAAGGAACTTCATTGACATAGCAACCTGCTTTTGACTATCACTTTAACCTATGGTTGTCCCTTATTTCGCTTGTACTTCCAAGAAAGCTAGTAATAAGACTATTTCTGCTAATTTTTTTCTGATTAGCATAAAGTAAATAGAAGTATAAGCTTTTTAAGAATAATTTGTTGCAGGGATATAGAGAAAGTCATGTGAATGGTACACATCAGATTTTTTAAAGCTGAAACCAATAACAAGGTATATCTCAAATACGACCAAGTCCACGAAAAAAATTTATATGACATAAATTGTGTGTTTTATCGTAATCAACATTTTTTTGTGAAGTAAGTTTCTGTGCATCTCTTACGGTTTACAAATTATACAAAATTCAATAAAAATCATCCAGAATAAAGAGGCCTTTAGAGGCTATTACCAGAAATTTCAAGATATTGGTTTTATTTGGCAAGTAAGTATCTTAAATACAAGGGATTTTAATCAAAATCGTTTTAGCTATTTTTAAGAAAATCTACATTTCGATTTTTTTTCCATGTAAAGGGTAGTTGGGGTGGGGGGATTTTCTTGAAAATCTTCGTGTCGCATCCTTGGAAGATACTAAACTTAAATACCAAGATTGGTTTTTAACGGTCATTTCGTTTTTGAGCTATGCTGCCCACACACACACACACGGACATTTTTCTAAAATGCTTTTTTTTGGATTCAGGTGGTCTCGAAACATATATTTCCAGTGAAATTTTGGTATCGAATTTTTGGGTGCAATACTGTACGCTATGTACATAGTACGTATAGAGAAAGTAAAAACAGTAGAAATAGTCTTATTACTTGTTTCTTTGTAAGTTAGAAGTGAAATAAGGGAGTACCATAGGCTAAAGAGGTAGTCAAAAGCTGGTTGCTATGTGACTGAAGTTCCTTTGTTTGTTTGGACAGGAGTTGACAAATTCCTGTATGAGAAAAGTAAGTTTTAAGGCTGAAACCAATAACAAGGATTATGCCAAAAACGTTCAACTCCACGAGAAAAAGTATGTCATAAATTGTGTGTTTTAATGTGATATACATTTTTTTTGTGTAGTCAGTTTTTGTCTATCTATTGCGGTTTACCTGTTATGCAAAATTCAGGAAAATTCATTCAGAATAAAGAGGCCTTTAGAGGCTATTCCTAGAAAATTCAAGATATACATTTTATTTGCCTGTAAATATCTTTCATTTGCGGTATTTTAATCAAAATCGTTTGAGCCATTTTTGAGAAAATAAAAATTTTCGAATTTTTTTCCATGTAAAGGCTAGTTTGGGGGAGGATTTTCTCAAAATCTTCGTATTGCATTCCTGGATGATAGTATATTTAAATACCAAGTTTGGTATTTTACGACTTTTCGTTTTTGAGCTATTGTGTTCACAGACACATGGGCATACACACACCACTCAGGAACCTTTTTCTGAAAATACTTTTTTTGGATACAGGGTACCAGAAAAGTCTATTTCCGGTGAAATCTCGGGATCAAATTTTTGGGTGAAATGCAATACTTTCTCTATCCACTATGTACATAGTACGTGTAGAGAAAGTAAAAATAAATAATAATTAATCTACAAAAACTACAATATAATACAACAATTACTACTACTACTACTACTACTACTACTACTACTACTACTACTACCACTACTACGACTACTACTAATAATAATAATAATAACAATAATAATAATAATAATAATAATAATAATAATAAATAGGCACCAAAAATAAAATATAATATCCCAATGTTTTATGAATGCTTGAAAATACTGCAGCCCTTCAAATAATTCTCAATGGACAGGTTAGACATGTTAATTTATTTATTTTGTTTTTTTTTTTGCAAGAAAGCGCTTATGTGTCAGAGTGTGTGCGCCTGTGGACAGGAGACTCAGAAACTAAATTTCTATTAATAACAGTAATTCATATCTAAGTTCAGTATCTTCCAAGGTTGCGACACGAAAAGTTGGAAGAAAATCCTCTCATTTCGAACCATAGAACATTTTTTGAAAATCCTAATTTTCTCAAAAATGGCTCTAAATAATAGGGCGACTGAGAAAGTAACGGACGTTTTGGCATATTTAAATAATAACGAAAGATATGAGCACAAAACTTTATTTCCAAAGCTACAGTACCTTACTTATTTCTCAGCGCAATTACTATCAAGGTAGGTATTTACTGTCACGTGTACCGGTGTTGCAATAACTCTTCCACCGCTAAAGATCTTTCACCGAATGCGACATCTTTTCCACCCAAAAAGTCATGTATGGTGAAATACCGATATTTCTGATTTCTTTGATCAACATTTGCTTTCAATTCCTTCATAACGATTCATGAAGTTCCACTCTGGTCTTTGTCGGAGCCACTGGTTCTTCCTTGATTGCTCTAAATGATGCGCCATTTCTCACTGAACTCTCGTTCATTGCATTATTTGCCTATAAAATTCGATTGGCCGAACATTTGGTGTATTCAAAAAAACGAATAAATTATTTTGGAGGTAGAAAAGTAAAACATCGGCATTGAAAAACTGGTACCACGTGACAATTAATTTCTTAACAGATGGAAATTGCGTTGACAAATAGAGCAAGGTTCTGTAAATAAAGTCTTATGTTGATATCTTCGTTATTATTTAGTTATGCCAAATCGTCTGTCACTTTCTGAACGGCCCGTCGTCGTCAATCTTTAATTTTTACTTTCACTACCTAAAAAGTCAATTTATATAAACCAAACACAAATTTCGTTTGATCAGTTAGTACTAGCCCTTCTATTATTATTATTATTATTATTATTATTATTATTATTATTATTATTATTATTATTATTATTATTATTATTATTAATATTATTATTATTATTTCTATTATTGTTATTATAATTATTATTGTTATCATTATCATCATTATTATTGTTGTTATTTCTGCTAGACCTTGTTGGAGCCATTATTATTGTTTTAATTAATAAAAATCTTAATACATCCTTCTTTGATCCGCCAGGAAATGAGATCCAAATCTTGATCAACATTTGTTTTAATGTTTTGGACATTCTGAAGTCTAAATTTTAATTTTCCCAGAATTTTGAATAATTTCTCGTATCTTTTCAGTTAAAAGAGGAAAACACTAAGTATGGAAATTATAATATAATTTGAGCTTTATAGTCATTAGATTTTTAGGTTTCGTTTTATGAATCCATTATATATTTATAACTATTATGGAATAATATTGTATAATGGTATACACACGAGCTCATTTTACAGGAGCAACTATACCTATTGCTGCCCAAACTTGAATTAATGTGTTTGGTTTACTAAGGACAGTATATGCTCACTAATTGTTTATCCCATGAGGGGCTGCTGATCCCCATTGGGTGCCTCCCAGATATGGGTGGTGCCGATGAAGACAAATATACCCGGGGTAGACCAAAACCAGCTGGGCAGAGAGAGAGAGAGAGCGCTCACAGCCTTGGCATTCTCTGTAAAGCAAGGTCGCCCTCCGTGGTGTAATGGTTACCATGTTAACTTCATTTACCCAAAATCGTGGGTTCAAACTTTGCGGAGGACGATGATTTTTTTCGGGCGTAAAACCCCTTCGTATGGCTTCCATCAAAAGGGAAGTTAAACCTCTGGTCCCGTGTAGTAGGTTTACGCCCCATAAAAGAACCTCAAGCGGGATAGAGAGACCTCTGAGCAAAATTAAGCTGTTTTTCACGCCCTGTATAGAATGGGACGCTGAGAACCACAGCAGTTAAAGATCGTCCATAAATAAAACGCCATTTTATTTTTCTAAAGGAAAGAAACCTGACATAAATACCCCTTCAGCTTGGAGACGAAAAGGTGGCACCCCCACCACCAAGCTTTTCTTGCGTCTGAATGGTTTTTCGAGATTTTCAAACTCATACAACTCAAAGACATAGCAAGATAGATGACAAGCAAAGAACAAGGACAAAGGCAAAGGAATAACAGAACAACTAAGAATTGCATCTTAGAATGAAAGGGGATTGATTAATAAAAGGGGATTGATTAATGAAATAATAAAATTGACATAGCCAATTTAACCGAAACTAAAAGAAAAATTAAAAGGAAGTCAGGACTTGGAAGATTATATTTTATTGTACAGTGCATTACCAATGGAAGAAACGTCGCCCTCCGTGGTGTAATGGTTACCATGCTAACTTCATATACCCAAGGTCGCGGGTTCAAACCCGGCGGAGGACGATGGATTTTTTCGGGCGTAAAACTCCTTAGCATGGCTTCGTTCGGAAGGGAAGTAAAGCTGTGGGTCCCGTGTCGTAGATTTACGGCATGTAAAAGAATCTCAAGCCTGATAAGAGAGACCTCTGAGCAAAATTAAGCATCTTTCACGCCCAATATAGAATGGGACGCTGAGAACCAAAGCAGTTGAAGAGTGTCCATAAATAACACGCCATTTCATTTTTTTTTTCAATGGAAGAAACAGCAACTTCAGAAATAGCTATTATGGTAAATAATACACATAGACAAAAACTAGATAATTATAATTGGATCTCAGATAAAATTATAAATATAATATTAAGCGTTCCTAGAGGATATCTGTCAATAATAAGGTTACATGCTGCTGAGGAAGAAGGAAAAAAGAAAGCAAATCCTTCTATAAAGAATTACAGAATCATCTGGATACTATAAATAAAAATGATATATCACAATTGGCGGCCATCTTAATGCAAGAGCTGGAAATGAACCAATTGATGATGTATTGGGAAACAATGGAGAATAAGTAAGAATGAAAATGGAAATACGCTTTTAAATGTCTTAGTTATAGACAAACTTAGAATTACTAATAGTTTCTTTAGACTTAAAGATATGCACAAATTTACTTTGTCAGCTAGAGGCAGGAGATCAATTATTGCCTATATAACAGTAAATAGTAAGCTAACACCTGAAGTACAGGATACAAGGGTACTCCGAGCCCAGATATAAAGTCTAATCATTGCTTGCTCCGTGCAAGAATAAATCTTAGGTAACTAGATGGGCAAAACGAAGAGGTGGTAAATCAGATAATCAAAAATATTTAAGATCCACTTGCTGCAAGATGAAAGAACAAGGAGATTGTAACCCGCCTGGGTAGTGTGGTGGTAGCGTATCTGCCTCACATTCAACAGGTCGCGAGTTCGAATCTCGCTTAGGGTGAATTACCCGGGTAAGGTTTTTTTCGGAGTTTTCACTTATCCTGAGAAGACGAATGTTGAGTAACTTTTAAACTCCATGGACCCTGAGATCATATGAGCATCACTTCACCCATTTCATTCATCGTCCGATATGATCAAAGAACGTTAAGCTAAAAAAATAAATAATAACAAAATAAAAAGGAGATTGTAAGGCGAAACGATAAGACAAAATTTAATCTAGCGTGCAGTAAATTTAGACATAGAGGGGGAATGGAACGATTTAAAGAAGTAATTTTGAAAGCAGCATATAAACCTGGGAACGCAATAAAAGGAAAAAGAGGAAAGATTTGTCGGTATGTAAAGAAGAATTAACATACTTAATAAAAAAGAAAAGTAACACATTTAAAGTAGATGATTAGTAAACTACACGAGGACAAGATAGAATACAAAAGAAGATGTACGACACTTAAAAGGGAAATAAAGAAGACCCAAAATGAGAGCTGGAATAAATATATAAGTAATATTGAGGACAAGGAATATGGTAGCTCAGGTATAGCATATAAAATTGTGAGTATTTTTAAACAAGAAAGAAAAAGGTATAGAAAAATAAATAATATCTCGAAACAAGAATGGTTGGAATATTATAAAAACATGTGGCCAACCAATAAGAGGGAAAAAAAGAAAGTAACGTAAGGAAATCAGTAATAGAAGTAGACCAACTAAAATATGAAGAATTAGAGAGAATAATATCAAGCCTAAAAACAAGAAAATTCCTGGAACGGATACTAATATAAACGTAGAATTATTTAAATATGCACCATATGAGGCAAAAATGAGATGTTTAGAGGTCATGAATATATGCTCAAGAACTTTACAAATACCAAGGTCATGGAAAAAAGCCCAAATAAGTTCAATTTTTAAAAAATGTAAGAAAACGAAGTGCAATAATTATCGAGGCATAAGTCTATTATAGTATACAACATATAAAATCTACGCCAAAATAACAAGAAGATTAAACGTAATAACAGAGGTATTAACAAATAAAAACCACCACGACTTTAGAAGAGAGGAGGGCATCTTGGATAGAATACAGTAATGGAGGTGGCCTAAGGCGACATCCATCACTTTTTACTTTCTCTACACGTACTATATACATCCTGTATAGACAAGGGATTGCATTCCACCCAAAAATTCGATGTCGAATTTCACCGGACATACACGTTTTAGGGTCCCCTGTATCAAAAAAAAAGTATTTTCAGTAAAAGGTCCATGTGTCTGTGAATACGAGAACTCAAAAAAGAAACGTCGGTAAAATACCAAACTTGATATTTAAGTACAGTATCTTCCAGGGATGTAACACGAAGTTTTTGAGAAAATTCCCCACCCCAAACTACCCTTTACATGGAAAAAAAATCGAACATTTTGATTTTCTCAGAAATGCCTCTAACGATTTTGATTAAAATGTCCTATATTTAAGATAATTATGTGACAAATAAAATGCATATCTTAAATTTTCTGGGAATAGCCTCTGAAGACGTGTTTATTCTGGATGAACTTTTCGGAAGTTAAACCAATAAACCAGTAAAACGTACCCCAACAAAATGTAGAGCTCGCTAAAACACAATTTATGTCATATACATTTTTTTTTTTTTTCATGGAGTTGACTGTTTTTGGGATATTGCTTGTTATTAGTTTCAGATTTAAAATAGGTACTTACACTTTTGTCATACGGGAAATTGTCAACTCCTGTCCATACTAACAAAGGAACTTCGACCGCAAGGAAACCAGCTTTAAAAAGATTTTACTATCGATTTAGCGTAGTGTATTGCCTTATTTCCCTCCTACTTACGAGGAAACAGGTAATAAGACGCTTACTGCCAATTTTTTCTCGATTAGCATGAAGTAAATAGAAGGATAAGATTTTTAATAATAATTTGTTTGAGATGTAGAGAAAGTCATGTGAATGGAACACATCAGATTTTTCTGAAAAGGGTCCTTAACTGGTACCAATGATATAAGTGCAATTCTTATCTCGCTATCCAGAGTAAAGTATCACTCGGCCGCTCGGTAGAATTTTCGCATTACAGACATTTCAAAAGATGAGGTAATAATAATAATAGAACCGGTCAAAACCTGTGCCGCTCTCGCTCGTTACTCGTAAGCCACGCCACTCTCGAGAGTGTGGCAACGAGAGTCTCGTGTCTCGAGAACTAGTGCTCACGAACGAGGGGACTCGAGAATTCTCGTAACTACAGGAGGAGTAGTTGACTATGATCCGTGGAATAAATTGGCTGCGTAATAACTAGGAACCGGATTATTAGGTTTTAATCTATTTTAATCTATTAATTACAAAGCTTCAACGTACTTTTATGTTTCAAGCGATTTGGGTGCACTTCTTATTCAGCCTGAAAAAGCTAAATGGGACATTAAGACCTAAATCTCGCTAAACTTAAGTTGTATTTTTTCCTTCAGTTCATTTGAATTAACAATTTTTGTTAGCAATTCGTTTAGTTTTGTTTTGAGTGTACATGTGGCGTTATCTAGGGATAGAATGCTCTTGGTATAGAAATTGCGCGAATGAAGTATGCGCCGATGACATCTTGCGATGTTGAAAGATCTTTTTTTGCCTATAGGAGTATATTAAAGAACAGCAGAAAATTTGCAAATGTGGCTGGTTGTGTATGGCAACAGTGATACCAAGTGAAATTTATTTTATGTGAGTGCTATACAGGATGTTTCAAAAATACGGGGCATAATTTCAGGTATGTATTTCCCACATGTAGACAATCAAATTGGTTCATTTTAACATGTGTCCGGAAATGCTTCATTTCCGAGTTATGGCCTTCACAACATTGAAATTCACTGGAACGTTTTTCTTTCCGCAGGTTGTTGTCATTACAGAAGATGTTCAAAATGTCCACCTCCTGCTTGAATACAGACCTCACATCGATGTCTCATTGACCTGCGAACACGATCCCAAACTCCAGGAGTATTGCGTATGTCCTCACAACTTGCCACAATTCGATTCCGAAGGGATTCCAAATCTGGCACCGGAGACGAATAAACCAATGATTTTAAATGGCCCCACAAGTAGAAATCGAGAGGGTTCAGATCAGGTGAGCGTGGAGGCCAAGCAATTGGGCCACCTCTACCTATCCATCGATCAGGAAACCTTCGATCCAAGTACCGGCGAGCCGTAAGACTGAAGTGTGCAGGAGCACCGTCATGCAAGAAATGAATGTGTTGATGATTGATCAGTGGAGTGTCTTCGAAAACATCAGGTATGGTGTTTTCCAGGAAGTTGTGTACGCCTGCCCCGTAAGTCTGTTTACAAGTACATGGGGTCCAACTAATTGATCACCAATGATACCGGCCCATATGTTGAGGGAGAACCGCACCTGGTGATGAGATACAACAGTTGCACGTCGGTTTTCATGCGACCATACATGCTGATTGTGGAAATTTGTTATGCTATCTCTTGTGAACTGTGCTTCATCTGTAAATAATACGACGGCAGAAAAGTTCGGATTTACACCACACTGCTGCAAGAGCCACTGACAGAACCTAACTCGTGCAGGGTAATCTGCTGGTGACAGGGTCTGTACACGTTGCAAATGATAAGGATACAATTGATACTCGTTCAACAGTCTCCAGACAGTCGTATGAGGAATATGGACTTGCAACGCTAACCGTCGTGTGCTGATAGAAGGAGTCCTGTCCACAGCCTCCAGAATCTCCTCCTGCACTTCTGGAGTTGTAGATCTTGATCGTCCCCTTCCCAAACCAGGAGAGGTGAATGTTCCATACTCGCACAGACGGGAATGGAGACGTACAAATGTCTTCCGATCTGGACATTGTCGCTGTGGGTACCTCTCCTGGTACAAACGACGAGCCAGCGCAGCATTGCCGTCCGCCTTACCGTACATGAAGTGTATCTCTGCCAGCTCTTGATTTGAATACATGTCGCATAGTCTTAACGCCTAAAGAACAATGTAAGCTTCATCAGAATGAACTATCAGAGCGCCCTCCTAATGTCTCCTTTGACGGCAAAGACCTGCGGAAAGAAAAACGCTCCAGTGAATTCCAATGTTGTGAAAGCCATAACTCGGAAATGAAGCATTTCCGGACATGAACTATTTTGATTGTCTTCATGTGGGAAATACATACCTGAAATTATGCCCCGTATATTAAAACATGTGCTTGATATGTTAATTACAATGTTCAAGCACGCGTTCACCGTGTAATATATTGTTCTAAATTACTGTACATATTAATAGCCTGCTTCCGTGAAGTAAAATAGTTTTCATATTTTTATCTCTATTATATTTAAAAGGCTTTTGTTGTCGCCTTGCTTAAATAGCTAGAAAAAAGGAATTTATAAAAACTAAAACTCCGGGCCCTATTAATAACACAAGATGAGTACATATGTATATGCAAACACGTTTACGCGTTTGAATCACCGATGTTAATGTTAATGTCACACCTATCATTTGTGTTGCTATGTTTATAACTTATACTCAAACTTCAGATAAAACCGAAAATAGAAATACTCATGCAACATAAATGTCTCAGGAGTAACAACATTTAAATACTTGTTTGTAATTAAAGTGTACACCACGTATCTGCAGATTCTGTGATACCACATTTCGTTTTTAATCCGTTCTCTAGCGTGAGTTATTTAAATATCACCCCTAATCTTGTTAGGCTATTTAAATCTCAAATCATTTAAACAGATGAAATAACAGTAGTTTCACAGATCTTAGACAAATATTGCTTTAGTATATGTTCTTCTCGTTTAGGTAAACATGCATAATTTTATCAACGTTTAGCCCATTTTAACAATTTTATAGAAGAGTTCCTAATCACCTGAAGGAATGCTACAGATTTGTCATCACTTCTGGTATGTTATGTCTTGATATCAGTTTTGCATATTTCTGCAGCTGCTGTGATCTTGAATAAAATGAAACTGTCTAGCGTTGCGATTTATTAACGGAATAGCACCTCTTCATCCTATACAAAGTTTTAGTGAGCAACAGGGTTGCCAAGTTAAATGATGGGCAAAATTTAGTTTTCACGGATGACGGATTTTTTGACGGATATTATTAGCAAGTGTTAAGTAATATTATATTGATTTTCCTTAGAAAAACTGTCACGGATGTAAATCTTTGTGTACCTACAAGACAGTGTCTGTTAAGAAATGTAGCGATATATTTTATTTAGAGCTAACAGCAACAAAGTTCTCGGATAACTGAACAACTCCGCAAACATGACACTGTGGTATATGGCCATATTTTATCAGAGTGAATTCTGAATTCAGCATAGTGAGTGCAGTGCTAATCCGTTCCTTTTTTTAATTACCTAATTGAACAGAAGGCTTTGCGGTAAGCACGACATTTTAGAAAAGAATGGTTAAATAATGAATAGTTGTTAGAGGTGCCCAGGGAACCTGGTAGTGCGTGGTGCCAATATTGCCAATGTAATGTAAATGTGCTCTTCTCAGATTTACTTTTTCATGGAAAAAATAAGAAACATCTAAAAGCAGCTGAACCCTTTTTAACTTCACAGTCAAAAATACCATTTCAGCCTATCAAAGACACGTATGAACGTGCAGCTGCAGAAGGGGTTCTCACGTTGTTTGTGGTTAATCACTTCCCTTATCATCTTTCAGACCTGACCAAGAAATTGTTCCAAAGTGCTGACCTTGAGTTTTAATCTTTATTTTTGAAAGAAAATACGGAAATTACTAATTTTGATGGATTTTTATGAACTGATCTGACGGAAAAAATAATCATGTGTTGGCAACTCTGGTGAGCAACGCACTCAACCTGATCCAGCGGAACACGCTTATTGAAATAAAATGCAGGTCAAAATGAACACATGCACTGCTTTCGGTTATTCAGCTTCATTTGATAGCTGAAAAGTGAATGTAAGTCACAAGGTCAAGGGGAGATGTAACATATAACTAAAATAGGTATTTCTTTACTTTCTGAGTAACCAAGTAGCACAGAGGAAAAGCGTACCAAAGTATTTAAAACAAACCAGCGCCAGGGAAAATTATTTTGCTCTATTGAAATAAATGTGCTTAGATTAGAGCAGATAACAGAATTACTGCTTCAAATAATGTTTACATACTGATTTATAACAAAACTATAGATCATCTGCATTCTGACTGAGAGTTTCCGCGCACTACCGCAGTCTTGCTATTAACCAGACTCGTGAGTCTTGCGAGTAAACGAGAATCTTGTAAGCTCGTTAGTCAATTCTCTTCCTGCCAGCCATACTTTCAGCTGCATCTACTGGCTGCGAGAGACACGGTTAGCGGCAGCCAGACACGAGCGAGACTGAAAGCTGTTTTGACCGGCTCTAAATGATGATGATGATGATGATAATAATAATAATAATAATAATAATAATAATAATAATAATAATAATAATAATAATAATAATAATAATAGGAATCGCTGTATGTTCCTATAACACACACTCTTTTACAGTAGCATTTCACTACTAAAATAACGCTATTATGAAGCAAATTCACTTATACATAAACATTGCACTTTTGTCACATACACATACATCCTACCTGGGGTTTCTAGTGCTCTTGTGTTGCAAATATTGGTGGGTCGTTAGCCGCAATGCGAGCCGAAGGATTGCGGGCCCTAAGCCGCAAAGCGTAGCCGAGGGATGTATTTTAAAAGAAAAGGTGTGGAGCAGTTTTGCCCTCGACTGCGGAGCAACAACAGAGGGATCTTTGAAGAGCAAACTCCAATGAACTATGGCATTTAACGACATTTTCGTTTGCGTCGGCTACGTCCACTTCAAAATATAATTTGTCTAAGATGATTGAAGTCACCAAAAAGAGTGGGTGGGTACGTCGGTAACACTACTTCATTCGAGCTGCATCTTGTGCTTAAACCCTTCCTTATTGTTACAGCATTACGTTTGATATATTATTTACCGGATTCCATAAGTCTTAACACGTAAGACATCCTCCAATAAATAATAATAATAATAATAATAATGGTTCTGCAGTCATTTACGGATTGAACAATATATGTATTTTATATAATATTATTACTTTCTCTACACGTACTATGTACATAGTGTATAGAGAAGATATTGCATTCCACCCAATAATCGATACTGAGATTTCACCGAAAATAGACGTTTTAGGGTCTCCTGTATATATAAAAAAGAGTGTATCCAGAAAAAGATCTGTGTGTCCGTGAGTCCGTGTGTCAATGTGACTGTGAACACGTTAACTCAAAAACGAAAAGTCGGTAAAGTACCAAACTTGGTATTTAAGCTTAGTATCTTCCAGGGATGCGACACGAAGCTTTTGGTAAAAATCCCCCTTTACGGCAAAAAATTTCGAAAATTTTGATTTTCTCAAAAGTGGCTGTAACAATTTTGATTAAAATACCGTATATTAAAGATATTTATATGGCAAATATGTAGAAATTTTTTGGAATAGCCTCTAAAGATCTCTTTATTCTGAATGGCTTTTGCTGAATTTTGCGTAACAGGTAAACCGTAAGGGATAGACAAAAACTTTTGCACAAAAAATGTAGATCATGTTAAAACATACAATTTATGTCACATACGTTTTTTTTTCGTTGATACAACAATTTCTGAGGTACTCCTTTTTTTCTTTTTCTTTTTTCAGATTTAAAATACTTAACATTTTTTCACACGGAAAGTTGTAAACTCCTAGCCCTGCATAGAAACGGGTTTCTCCACATGGCAACTGGCTTTTAAAAGATTTGACTATCGTTTCAACCTACTATTTTCCTTCTACATACAAGAAAGCAAGTAATTGAGACAATTTCTGCTAATGTTTATCTCAATTATCATAAAGTAGATGGAAGAATATGCTTTTTAACAATAGTTTGTTATAGCGATGTAGAGAAATTCATGTGCATGGAGCACATCAGATTTTTAATTTTTCGCAAGACTTTATTTTCACATTTCAAAATCTCCACGCGTCCCAGCTTTTGTCTAAATACAACTTTAATTTTGAATGTGCAGAAATATCTGTTGTTATTTTACATGCAAAAAAATTATGCTAACACCACTAGTAACCTTTTAAAAAATATGGTTTATTGAACATTATTAATTTTAGAGATTAAAATTTCTAACTCTTTTAAGAATTATTTTAATTCAGTAACAAAGTTATCCAAATATCACAGCGTAAAGTTTTTATGTGTGGATGAAAACTCCAGTTAAAAATTCCAACCATTTGTCTCAAGTTTTGAGGGGCGTAGAAAATGGTTGTCATGCAATATATGTACGTAATCAAATAAGTTATATCTTGTAAAAAGTATTCATCCAATTTTAATGAACTGGTATTCATATTAGCCTAATAGCGTTGCCATCGTATTTTTTTAAATAAAAACTATACAAAAAGTATAAACTATATTCAAGGTAGGACGTCAATAAGTGCAAATATTTCAATCAACTTTTGAGGACGATATGATAATCCAGTATTTGCAGTTTTTTTTTTTCATTTTATAAGGTTATGTTCATGAGGAAAATTTCACGATGTTTTTAGGATGGTTAGTATTCCCTATTTCAGACGTTCTGTTGTTTACGTAACAGATCACACGGTTCACCCTGCTCTGCCCTTTGCCTTGCTGGACTATAGGTGGTCTGATGCATGTAAACACAGCAGAGACATAGTTCAGGTTCGTTTTAAACACTTTAGACCGTGAAATTTGCATTTAATTTATAACATTGATTTTAGTAAGCGGAAAAAGTGAGATACACTTATGTGTTATACTCAAATGTTCTTTACTAAATATACAATTATTTGCAGTTATTCACCTCCCATCCTGTATGTAGTTCTGCACTTATTCTCGGGCTTGTTTTGGACTGGTCGGACCTCTAATATGACATCAGATTTTAACTTACTCTACGCGTACTATGTACATAGTGCATAGAGAAGGTATTACATTCCATCCAAAAACCCGATACCGAGATTTCACCGTAAATAGACGTTTTAGGGTCCCCTGTGTGCAAAGTATGATATGTGTATAGGTGTGTGTCCCTGTGTCTTTGCACACGATAACTCAAAACGCAAAGTCGGTAAAGTACCAAACTTAGTAGATATATAGGTTAAGTATCTTCTAAGGTTGCCGCACGAAGAATTTGAGGAAAATCGTCCTACCCCAAATTACCCTTCATATGGAAAAAAAAATTGAAAATTTTGATTTTCTCAAAATACCGTATATTAAACATATTGATTAAAATACTGTATATTAAAAATATTTAAACACAAATAAAACGCACATCTTGTATTTTCTAGGAATAGCTTCTGAAGATATCTTTATTTTGGATGAATTTTGCTGGATTTTGCATATCTTTTAAACAGTAAGATATACACAAAAACTTACTAAACAAACTGTGTAGATCTCGTTGAATACACAGTTTATGTTATGTACATGTTTTTCGTGGAATTGGCCTTTTTTGAGATATCCCATGCTTTTGGTTCCAATTTTAAAATACATAAACTTTTACGGGGGTTTGTCAGCTCCCGACAATGCAAAAGGAGTTCATCCACATGACAACCAGTTTATAAAAGTTTTCACTATCGTTTTAGCCTAGTGTATTCCATTACAAACAGCATTATAGTCTATAATAAGCTTCCTGGCCACATGAGAGATCTGAATGTGGTACAGTTTAAGGCTAAAGTAAAAAAAATAGTTGATGGACAATGTATTTTACAATTTGGATGAATTTTTTTATACTAGAATTATTATATGACTGACTTCATATTTTATTTGTATATATTATTTTGACCATGTCTATTGTACCTAATGTCTGAACAAATAAATACTAAATACCAAAATTATTTCCCTTCTTCTTACAAGAAAGCATTTCTGTTAATGTTTATCTCGATTAGCATGAAGTAGATAGAATAATAAGCTTTCTCAACAATAATTTATTACAGAAATGTAGAAAAAGTCGTGTGGATGGAACACATCAGATAATAATAAAATAAAACATGTTTCAAAGAAATCTGGGACTCAGGATTTTAGAGTTGGTCGAGTCTTACAGCTTCTATAAATGTACAACTCTCACTGTTTCACTTTACACGCACTTGCTTCTGCAGACAGTTTCTCCTGAGTCCTGAAGCCACGAACAGGTAGGTAGGTGACGGAGAAACGGCCATTAGACAAGATTGGCACGTAGTGGCCACTGCATCACTTTCAATTACAAGTAATGAATGGTGTGAGCATGCGAGGAGAATTATTGAGGGCCATTTAGAATGACCCGATGAGAGCTGTCTACGTATATCCAATTCCATCCTACGTGAGAAATGCGTTTAATGTTACTTAATGTCTGTGGACACCACAGAATAGTAAAAAGCATAAATGTTCTGAATAGGGTCAAGGAGGTGATTCGCGTTTAATATCTAGTTTTAACCTCAGAACATTATTTTACTTACGAGGAACATTTTAAAATTTTTGAAATTTGCTATTTTTTGTAGTTTATTGTTCAGAAGAATTCTAACTAGGTTCCTATCTTTTTTCCCCCTACAAAAAGCTACTCTAATGCTTTCTTTAGGGCATTTAAATTTAAATTCTTAGCCTTTTAAAGTTGCAGTGAGGCACATATATTATCAGATATATTTTAACTCAGTTCCCTTTCATAGTTTTGTATGAAAATTTTACCTGGCTGCATGAAATCACATTCAGAGGGCGCCTGTGTAGTTATATATATATATATATATATATATATATATAATATTTTATATATGTACTTTAATGTGTCTAGTGTATTTCCATGCAAAAAAATCCCAAAAGGTTATTTTGGCTGAAGATGGCTGAAATTTCACCATCAAGCCCCTTGAGTATAACTTTTTGAACTAGAGAAGTTGACTATTTAAGTGAGGAAAAAGAGAACTTTTGTACAGTCCTTTTTCGCAATCTTGGGAAAATCACGTCCGTATTTAATGGTTTGTCCTCAAAGGGTTGCTAATGCGTTTAGGGATGGATATTATCGGGATAGTGGGTATCATAATAGAGGGGAAATATCAGTTTTCATTTTTTACGACAATAAGTGCAAACATGTTGCTGTTGTGATTTAATTGTTTTTTCACACAAGCCGTGTGTAGGACAATAGTTCGATAGGTAGAGTCAGACGGAAAAATTCAATGCCATAACCGGGATTTGAACCACGGATCTCCCGGTCTCTAGCAGGTTGCACCACCACTGAGCTACCATTGGCCATAATATTTTGCTATACTATGAATCCTGGGACTTAAAGTATTTACAACATTGTAAGTCGCCATTGAAGTTGTCATCTCAAAATAATTTGAGATCACCTTGTGGTTTTCAGGGAAACATGTGAGTCAGTTGACAAATTCAATGCTCTTCTTGCTGTTGCCATGGTAGCTCAGTGGTAGAGCAACCGGCTAGAAACCCGGAGATCCGTGGCTATGAAGTCCTCTTCATTAACTATGGATTTCTGAGAACTCAAAAGTATTAATCTTATAGATTTTTAAGAACCGTTTCAGCATATTAAATTAATATCTATATTGTTACAGTTCTTTTTGTACTTTTTATCCTAGTGAAATACCTATGTACAAATTTATTTATAATTTTCTGTGCACCTTTAGATGAAATTTACGTTCTATATCTATCAAGTAGGTAGGCAAGGCATTGTGTTCCACACAAAACTTCGATACCGAGAATTTACTGGAGATACATGTGTTAGAAAAAGTTCCGTAACTCCATGGCACGACAGCTCACAAGGAACCTTGGCCTACCGCCCGCCGCAGTATTGGAGGGTGAGACGTGGTCAGCGCCTTGAACCCCCCCCCCGGCCGGTTAACGCGGTCCTCATGACCTAGATTCGCTACTTTTCCATCAAGTAGCTCCTCAAATGGCGCACCCCCCCCCAGGGACCTCGTGTCCATGTATGTATATCTGTGGACAGTATAACTCAAAAAGGAAAAGTCGTTTACATACCAAACTTGGTATTTAAGAAGTATCTTCAAGGATGCGACACGAAAATTTACAGGAAAATTTCCGTACCCGAAACCACACTTTACATAGGAATTTTTGACATTGTTTCCCCTCGATTTTCTAAAAAATGACTAACGATTTTGATTAAAATATCGTATATTAAAGATATTTACACTAGAATGTACCCTGAATTTCTTAAAATAATCTCTGAAGTCCTGCTCATTCTGAATGGCTTTTGCATAATTGATGAACTGTAAGAGATAGACAAAAACTTATTACAAAAAGTATAGATCTCATTCAAACACACGATTTATGTCAAATATGTGTTTTTGTAGTGGTAACAATTCTCAGGATATTCCTTGTTGTTTCTTTAAAAGGTCCAGTACTTAGTCGAGATTTCACCGGAAATAGATGTTTTGAGGTCCCCTGAGTCCACAAAAAGCATATCTCGAAAAAGGTGTGTATGTGAGTGTGTCTGTGTGTATATGTTTTTGTGTGTGTCTGTGAGCAGCATAGCTCAAAATCGAAAAGACCGTTAAATACCAAACTTGGCATTTAAGTTTGGCATCTTCCAAGGATACGAAACGAATATTTTCAAGAAAATCCCCCTACCCCCCAAATACTCTTTATATGGGAAAAAAATAGAAAATTGTGATTTTCTCAAAAATGGGTCTAACAATTTTGATTAAAATCTCTTACATTAAAAATCTTCAGTTTTCTGAGAGTAGCCTCTGAAGACATGTTTATTCTCGGTGAATTTTGCGGAATATTGCATAACTGGTAAACCGTAAGAGATAGACGAAACCTTATTACACAAAAAATGTAGACCACGATAAAACACGCAATGTATGTCATTTACATTTTTTTCGTGGAGTTGGCTGTTTTAGAGATATTCCTTGTTATTGGTTTCAGCTTTAAGAAACGTACTTTTCTCATACAGGAATTTGTCGACTCCTGTCCATACAAACAAAGGAACTTCAATTACATAGCATCCAGCTTTTGACTATCACTTTAACCTATGGTACTCCCTTATTTCGCTTCTACTTACAAGGAAGCAAGTAATAAGATTATTTCTGCTAATTTTTTCTTGGTTAGTGTGAAGTAGGAAAAGAGAAGCATAAGCTTTTTAACAATAATTTGGTACAGAGATGTAGAGAAAGTCATGTGAATGGAACAGATTAGATTTTTTAAGACATTAGTCATTTTATAGATATTTTTAAAACATTTTAGGTGTTTAAAATCCAAGCTCTGGCCATAACAAACTGTGGAGTAGTAAAACTTTAATTTAAACTCTGTTATCATTTTCAACTTTACATAAAATCTCTTGTAGTTTAAGCTTTGAATATATAAGGCAACTGTTGCTATTGCAAGGCAGCTGATAGAAGTGAGACTAGCACATTGATCATTTTAAAGGGTGGAGTCGCTCGAGATTTGAATATGGCAACTGTTCATGTATCTGCTCTCTACCGGTTGCAATAAATGAGAAACGGCAAAAGTGAAAATTATTAATACAGCGCATCAGTAAAACTAATCCCTCTTCGTTATAGGGGCGACGGTGAAAGGGGAATGCTTGTGTTTTTGTAGAGAAACACTGAACAAGGAAGATCAGAATTGCAAATGTGCGACATGACAGTGTTCAGTGCGCCATCAATAACTCTTGGTCCAGTTACTGCTGCTTGGTCCTTACGATAGCCTTGAAATGTTCTTGCAACTGCACTCTAAATTGTGCTGACTGACACCTCATATAGGCTAAGTGTAAGAAATATCTGATGTGTTCCATTCACATGACTTTTTCTACCGTTCTGCAAACAAACCATTCTTACAAAAGATTATTTTATCTGTATCATACTAATTGACATAAATATTAGCAGAAATTCTCTTATTACTTGCATCCTATTCAGCAGAATGTATATAAGGAACCCCATAGGCTAAGGCGATAGACAACTCTTTTGCCATTAGGCGAAATATTGAAGTTCAGTTAGCTTTGCACGGCCAGCAGTAAAACAAAAGAGATTAAACAAAGGTACTTCCCGTTTGATAAAATCTACGTAGTTCAAAACTGAAACCAATAATAAGGAAATCTTGGATAGGCTTAACTTCATATGAAATGTGGATGACATAAACGAGATCCATATTTTTAAGTAGTAAGTTTTGTATGTCTTTTACGGTTTACAATTATGCAAAAGTTATCCAGAATGAAGAGAACTTCAGAGGGTATTCCCAGGAAATTCAAGAAATGTTTTATTTCTCATGTAAATATTTTTAATATACGGTACATTAGTCAAACTTTAAGAGCAAATTTTAAGGAATAAAAAATTTCGAAAATGATTCCATGAAAAGGTTAGTTTGGGGATAGATTTTCTTGTACATCTGTCGCATTCTTGGGAGATACTAAGTTTAAATCCAAAATACAGTAGTGTATGTTTTTACTTTCCCTACACGCACTATGTACATAGTGTATAGCGAAGGTATACTCGTATTATTCCATCCAAAAATTCGGAACTGAGATTTCATCTGAAATACATGTTTTGAGTCCCCCTGAACCCAAAAAACATTTTTGGATAAAGCTCCGTGTGTGTATGTGTGTGTGCCTGGACAGCATAGCTGAAAAACGAAAAGACCGTTAAATACCAACCTTGTTATTTAAGTTTGGTATCTTCCAAGGATACGACACTAAGATTTTCAAGAAAATCCTCCACCCCCAACTACCCTTTACATGGAAAAAATTTCGAAAATTTTGATTTTCTCAAAAATGGCTCTAACGATTTTGATTTAAAATATCTTATATTTAAGATATTTACATGCCAAATAAAATGTACATCTTGAATTTTCAGGGAATAGCCTCTAAAGACCTGTTTATTCTGGATGATTGTTATTGAATTTTGCATAACTAGTAAACCGTAAGAGATACACAAAAAATGTAGGTCACGATGAAACAATTTATGTCATATACATTTTTTCGTGGAGTTGATCGTTTTCGAGATATTCCTTGTTATTTGTTTCAGTTTTAAAAAAACATACTTTTGTCATTCAGGACTTTGTCAACTCCTGTGCATACAAACAAAGGACCTTCAGTCACATAACAATTACATTGTGACTATCAAGTTAACCCATGGTACTTTCCATTCTACTTGCAAGGAAGCAAGTAATAGATCTATTTTGCCGAGTTTTTCTCGATTAGCATGAAGTAAATAGAGGCATAAGCTTTTTAACAATAATTTGTTGCAGAGATATTGAGAAAGTTATGTGAATGGATTACATCAGATTATTTCTTCTATATTTTCCAAGTATTCTTACTTCTTTAACTCTCTCTTTCCCTTAATATTCAGCGTTTTTATCGCTACCATCTCTTCTGGCATATCATTTAATTTGTTTTCCCAAATTCTTTTCCTCAATTTCTTACCTCTTCATATTCAGTTAACTGCAGTTCTCCCCGCATAAAATACTACGTTTTAATTCATTGCTTCTCATGCCTTTCAAAAATAGTTGATATTATGTCCTCATGCGACCCTTTCCTCTCTTGTTTATTACTTACCCCTCTCGTAACCAATCTGTCAATTTTTCCCCGTAACTACTTCTTGAATCCGGTAAATAGTATATTCAAATAACCCTGAAGAAATAAGGAAGGCATTAACCACAAGCTGTTACTCGAACAAAGTTCGAATCTCCTCCACCCGCCCTTTTTTGCAACATTGCTGCACATATAGCAAACTAGCGCCATGCTGAAGTGCAAGATAGTGAAAGAATATGATGTGTTCAATTCACATAACTTTCTCTACATCTCTGCAATAAATTATTGCTAAAAAGCCTATTGTTCTATTTACTTAATGCTAATCCAGCAATTACCCGCTTCCTTGTAAGTAGAAGGGAAATAGGGTAGTACCTTAGGCTAAGTCAATAGTCAAATATTTTAAAAACTGGTTGCTATGTGATTGAAGTACCTTTATTTGTATGGACAGGAGTTGATAAATTCCCGTATGAGAAAAGTATAAGTATTTTAAAGCTGAAACTACTAACAAGGAATATCTGAAAAGTGATCAACTCCACGAAAAAGATGTAAATAACATAAATTGTGTATTTTAACGAGCTGTACTATTTGTGTGGTAAGCTTTAGTCTATTTCTTACGGTTTGACCAGTTATACAAAACTCCGCAAAATCCATCCAGAATAAACATGTCTTCAGAGGCTATTCCCAGAAAATTGAAGGCATACTTTTTATTTGTCACATGAATATCTTAAATATAAGAGATTTTAATCAAAATCGTTAGAGTCATTTTTGAGAAAATCAAAATTTTCGAAAAATGTAAAGAGTAGTTGGGGGTGGGGGGATTTTATTGATAGCCTTCGTGTCACATCCTTAGAAGATACCATACTTAAACATCAAGTGTGGTATTTAAAAGTCTTTTCGTTTTTGAGCTATGCTGCCCACAGACACACACACGCACACGTACATTTTTTTAAAAATGTTTTTTTTATTCAGGGGGTTTCAAAACATGTATTTCCGGTGAAATCTCGGTATCGAAGTTTTGGGTGCAATACAATACCTTCTCTATACAGTATATGCGTAGTACGTGTAGAGAAAGTAATAGAGACATACAGCTACTATGTATGCGCTTTCCAGTATTTTTCGGGAAGTATACACAGGCTCAAGCAAGTAACTCCAAAAACATTTGGTCGAATTTGTTTCTGTGTTTCAGAATATGTAGTAAGAACAGGCGATCTTTATCAGATTATAGGAATATGAGGGCGGTTCAATAAGTAACCGTGCTTAGGTAAGTTGTTGTTACGTGTTTTTCAATAGAATGGAAAAAGTACAGAATCATTCTGCGATAAGCTTTTTATTTTTACACAAAAAACTCGAAGAAATAAAAAAATATTGGATGCTGTTTAAGGGGACTTATTGTCATCTATGCCAAGAGTTAGATATTGGTTCAATGACCAAACATCCGCTTTTGATGAGGAGTGCCGGAAAAATGATGGCGACGATTTTTTGAGATGCGAAGGGAGTCGTACTGCTTAACTTGTTACAGAAAAGAAAAAAAGATTAATGAACAATACTACTACGAAATATTGGGCCGATTCCGCAACAGGTTGAAGGAGTAATGTTCTGTCTCATCAGAAAACGCAGCCGCACGTTCATCCGGCTGCCGCCAAACTGCATACATTGCGCAATGAATTGCTGCCACAATCCCCATGTTCGCTCAGTTTCTTCTTGTTCCCAAACATGAACAAATGAATCGCGGGAATAAAGCTAAAGCAAATGGTTGAGACACACGTATTTAGGCGCGCTTAGAAATCGCAGGAACATTGAATGAAGTCTGAAGTGTATATCTCTATATGGAGATTATGTTAAGAACTAAACCATTTGTGTTGGCTTTGAAAAAAATGGCGTCTTCATTCCAAACACCGCCATCGTAATTTATGTTAAGGCACAACAACTGCTTCGCAAGTTAGCTGAAGGTACCGAGCGGGATGTTTTAGGCGGTTCCGTCTGAGGCCAGCATTCGGAAGGTTGGCCGGCCTACCTGAACCATTGGTTTTTATGGGTAGTCAGGGTTCTTTCTTTCATCTCCCGGATTCTCTGTCCCTCCACGTCGTATCCCATATGATTAATCCTCAATCCTGTTGTTTTCTTTCAGAGTTGCAATTGGCGCTGGTGCTCGGTGCGGCGTGGCATGGGAAAAAGATGCTCAAAGTAACTATCTCCGTCATCCAACTTCGGCTGTTCCCGGATGAGGAACCTGCTGTGGAAGCTTTGGACCCTATGTGGGGCGGAAGTACCGGTCTGCCTGTCGGAGTCGATTACATACCAAACTTGGTATTGAAGTTGTATCTTCCAAGGATGCGACACGAAGAGTTTCAAGAAAATCCCCACCCCAACCACCCTTTACATGGAACATTTTCCGAAAATGTTTATTTTCTAAAAATGGCTCTAACGATGTTGATTACGATACCTTATGTAGGTATAAGATATTTTTATGACAAATGAAACGTATATCTTGAATTTTCTGGGAATAGTCCGGACGACTTTTGTATAACTGACAAAAACTTACTTCAAAAAATGTAGAGCGCATTAAAACTAATGTTATTTGTTTTTATTTTGTGTGTATGTGTGTGTTTCTTTTTTTGTTTTTTTTTTTTTTTTTTTTGTTTTTTTTTTTTTTTTTTTTTTTGAGTTAGCCGTTTTCGAGATATTGGGATTATTCGTTTCAATTTTAAACCACTAACTTTTCTCGAACGGTAAGATATCTTTCCTCTCGTTTCTCGTTTGTTTACTCCTGGCAATCAAAGAAATGGAATTTCAATTATTTCACATAGCAACCGGCTTTTTAAAGGACTTGATTATCGCTTTAGCCTGTCCATTTTCATATTTCCCTCCTACTTACAAGGAAGCAAGCAATAAGACCATTTATGCTTATGTTGATTGGTATGATGTAGATAGTAGATTAATATTTGGAATAAAAGGCTTCCAAAGAGCCTGAGGACATAATGTGAATGGAATACATTAGATTTTTTCCGATCTTATAAGGAACTAGGTAATAAAGGCGTTTCTGACAGCGTTTATCTCGATTAACATGAAGTAGATACAAGAATAAGCTTTGTAACAATAATTTGCTAAACTTTTATAATATACATCACATATAATTGTATAAAATGTGTATAAATAATAATAATAATAATAATAATAATAATAATAATAATAATAATAATATTGGTGTAGTAGTAACCGTTTATAAAGTAGAAAGAAGCAGGCCGATTTGTGGGCAGAAAGTATTGTTTTAACCTCATATAAACTCTGCGATAGACACTAGAATGCCATAAAATTATTCAAGATAATTAGGGTTAGTACTTCTACACTGGAGCGGCTTATTTAAAAACACCACTTTTTACCTGAGGTCTATAGCACTCCATTCGTAGATTCATATTTTCAGACTTGTACAGGTTAGGGAATGGTTGCAGTAAAGAGCATTATCATCACGTCATATTACTTGCATAGTAAACTACCGAGCGAGGTGACGCCTGAGCTTCGCAATTGCATTGATCGTCAGCAATCGCTCACTCATGGGTTTTGCGTTATTTTCACAGGTTGACAGGTGCTTTCTGGGTGGTGGCTTCCCATCTACCACGATTTCCTTACCATAATTTCCCCTTTGTATTGTTTCGTTCTCATCTTTCAGGCATACTTCTAGGTCGGTGGTGCGGAAAGATGGCACTGGTGTATACTCAATGGAAAGAATATCCACTCGCCGAGGACTTAGCGGGCTGCCAGGTCGACGGGTCGCTTGATCGCTCATTCTGGTGGCTGCTGCAGTGGGATCGGTAATTGGGTTGTAACTTTTTTAACTTTCGCGCGTCAATATGGCCTGTAGTTGTCTGTGGATTCCTCACCATCCCTTCCTCCTGGGGCTGTTAACCACAATGGATCTGTATAGTTGTCCCCTCCGTTATCAATCCTCTACTCTCTAATTTAAACATATAGAGTATGCTCACTTTTTAAATCCGGATATTTTTTAGAACCTTTCTGTTGCAAATTGTGATAATCGATGAGCACATTTCAGAAAAGCTAATGTGAGGAAATGTCCTGTATTTGCTTTAAAATATATCTTGAATGCATAACTTGTTTGACATATTATTTAAATAACTATTTTAGCTTTAAAGTTCCAAGAAAAACAATTCTTACTTACATTGTTTATATGCAGGTAACAGTGGTCGGTTCTTCTATTTTTCTTTTCTTTTCCTTGTTCCTGTTAATATTTATTGGACGTTTTCCCGTGTAGAGCTGTTGCGAAGGTATAACTAGATTCTTGATGGCTCCATATTCCTTAAGCAGGCCCTCCTGAAGAGTTCTTCAGCTTGTAGCTATGGTTTAAAATGTCAGGGTTATATGTGAACCTCGTTTTCTTTGGCGTTATTGTTATAGCCGTCTGTTTTATTTCCACAATTCTCAAGCTAACGTTTTCTATTATGAATACCAACTCCTCCTCCTACTTTTCCTTATTTTACTTTTAGTAATCCTTATTAGGCTTTTAGTGTTTGTGACTTTTGACTGTCTTTTAAATGGCCGGTTAGCATATTTATATGTATGACGAATTGTTATGTTTTTGTTTTCTTCTGTTGTTTTACCAGATGTATTAAGAATTTGTTTGTAAACCTCTTCTTAATATAGGAGTAACAGCTGATATCCCATTCTGTTTGAATACCCGGTCAAGACGTTATTTTGCTGCGTATAACTTTCTAATTCTAACAGCGAATTTACTTAACAACGCTAGTTATACCAGTTACACGCATACATGTCCAGACAATTTATCAGCAAAGTAAATGTTTTATCATTTAATTCTGTGGGTACTTCCCTGGAGCAGATCATTTGCTACTTATGAGATCTGAGTGTAACCTGAAACCGTCAGGGAGGACGGAATTTGAACTGCGGAACTCCCATTCGCGAGCCCATCAACCATGATCAACCGTGTTCTTCAGCAGAGAGTCAACTGAAAGAACAAATTTTTTAAAACACTTTATGTTAGTTTCTCTACAGGTACTATGTACATAGTGTATAGAAATGGTACTGTATTCTACTCAAAAATTCGATACCGAGATTTCATGTTTTTGGTCCCCCTGAATCCAAATAAACATGTTTAGAAAAAGGTTCATGTGTGCGTGCGTGTGTGTGTGTCTATATGTCTGTGGACAGCATAGCTCAAAAACGAAAAGACTGTTGAATACCAAACTTGGTATTTAAGTTTGGTATCTTCCAAGGATGCGACACGAAGATTTTCAAGAGAATCCCGCCATGGAACTTTTCATGGAACTGTTTTCGAAAATTTAGATTTTTTCAAAAATGGCTTTAACGATTTTGATTAAAATTTCGTATATTAAGGATATTTACCTGACAAATAAAATGTATATCTTGAATTTTCTGGGAATAGCATCGGAAGACTATTTTATTCTGGATGAATTTTACGGAATTTTGCATAACTGCTAAACCGTAAGAGATGGACAAAAACTTCACACAAAAAACGTAGAGCATATTAAAACACACAATGTATGTTGTATACATTTTTATCGTGGAGCTGATCGTTTTTTACATATCGCTTGCTATTGGTTTCAGCTTTAAAAGCGTATACTTTTTCTCATACAGGAATTCGTCAAAAAAAAAAAAAAAAAAAAAAAAAAAAAAAGGAACTTCAGTCACATAGCAACCAACTTTTGAATAAGACATTAACCTATTGTACTTTCGCTTCTACTTACAAGGAAGCAAGTAATAAGACTATTTTTGCTGAATTTTTCTCGATTAACATGAAGAAAAGTAGAAGCATAAGCTTTCTAACAATACTTTGTTGCAGAGATGTTGAGAAGATCATGTGAATGGAACACATTAGATTTATTAGTCTTTGTCCTGTTATCATTTGTACTTCAGTAATGTGATCTACGAGTAGTTCTCTTTACGTAGTTTTCATTACCTCTTTACTTTTCTTCGCGATGCAGTGGCGTAATGTAATATGCAGGAACAGAGATTTCATGATACTTTACATAGGGGCGAGCTATTATTGGTCGGTTATCTCAAAGTCCCATGTGAGCCTATTTATCACTAACACTCCTACTCCTTTTAATCTATCTTCCACGAGATCGAGGACGAGCATCATTATGGACTTCGCGATCATCAAACGCTTTTCCTTTCGCCTAACTTGCATCACTCAGATTGGTTGAAGTTGACGACTCCTCAGTTCGAGCAAGAGAAGTTGGTGGGTACTGCGTCAAGGCTTGCCTCAGCGTATCAACACCTCTTAATCCTAGCAACAACCAGACTGAAAAATAGGCTACTGAGTAACCCAGTTTCTCTCATAACATGGCTGTTTTAAAGCTATCTGAACACAATGGACCCGGTACTAGATGACATGTTGTGGCGATACTGATACAGCAGAACATGCAGTTCTTATTTGCCCGAAGTGGACTCCTACGAGGAACACTGCGGAACAATATCGAGGAACAATCTTGAATATAAATATTGAAATAGACCACTTGCTCCAGGAAAAAGATGATTGGGAACAGATAGTAACAATGATCACCTACATAACAATAAATCTGACGATTAAAATGGGATGAGTACATAGGAATGCGTTCGATGTTATGTCGGGACGGTTCCGAAAGACAGCAGTTTTAAGAGGGACACTTGATCTGGTTATCAAGACGCCAGCAACGACCTCAAAAAAACAAACAAACAAAACTGGGAACACCAATACCTACTCCCTGGAGATCGAGCTCTCACCCTGTATTGTGATGCGAACTGTCCGGAACCCAGTGTTCATTCCCCTAAACCATGTTCTTCCTAATGAACTCTTTCGCCTGTTCTGCAGATCCTGGGCCGCCCTAGATTCTATCAGCGTCACCGCACACCACACAATCGAGCTCTTCTGAAGCGCTTGCGCCGAGAGGTTCGTCACCCAGATAAAAGCCAACCTGAATTTCCGGAATAGCGAGTTCTAAAAGACTCCGGAACCGTCGATGCCAATATACCTCCCCACTCCAAGGCACCCAAGGCCTGGCCTATTGCCCCGAAGCCAAATCAAGTGAGTTTGCTGACTACCTTGAACGTACTCTAAGGCCATGAGATGATACTCAGGACGCCTTCTCTGTACGTGTGCACTGGGAGGTACGCCGATAAGTCCAACGTCCCCCCAAAAAGCGAATTTACTTTCAATCATCAAATCCAGTGAGCGCGAGATCGGTAGTTGATTTGGTAAGTTTCTTGGCCTCCCAAACCTGCCGGTGTTGGCAAAAGAAGCTGAGGAAAAACTGTAATGCATGGAAGTCAACACATTTACAATTTTACAGTTTATTAAAATGCTCTTTAAAATACAACGTAGTAGTTAACAGGTTTATATTATCTACTATATTAGTTATTGGAAAAACAGGAAATGTGGTACCGTAGCGCAGTGGAAACTACTTCTGCTAGCTTCTGCCTGCAATCCTATCATGCTACATCATCTTCCCTTGAGCAAATGAGGGCTAATGCAAGACGGAAACAAGTGGAGCATGTAGGAATGTGAGTACATATGATTGTCTATGGATAAATGCATTTTCATCCAAACAATAGCTCTGAAGACTGCCTCTGTGGTCTAGCGGTTGGTATGTTAGCATCTAAATTAAAAGGTTCGATTGCTGGCTGCAGGATGGCATATATTCTACAACCAGAACTGTTTTTCCTGCTCAATGGTCTGAAAATATAAGTAGGATGCTAATTGTGCGCGCGGATTCAATGTTTATAAAGAAATCTAACGATACGTAAATAAACCCTGTGACACACAATAACACACGAGGGAATGTAATTGCCGATGAGCAGTTGTTCCAAAATGGAAATGGAGTTTTATGTTTGGATGCTCTATAACACAATGAAGTTCTCAGCTCCCATTCTATATTGGGCGTAAAACGCCACTTAATTTTGCTTAGAGGCCTGTTTATCAGGCTTGAGGTTCACGCGGGGACAATGGCTTTACTTCCCTTCCGAAATAAGCCATGCTAAGGATTTTTATATCCGAAAAAGACCCATCGTCTTCCGCCAGATTTGAACTACCGACCTTGGGTATATGAAGCTCTCATGTAACCATTACATCACGGAGGGCGACAGTTATTCCAAAGCTATCTATATGCCCTTAGTGTTAACGGCACCTATAAATGAAGAAAAGGCCACAATTAATCTAGGTACCAAACTTATTGGCGTAGCTGTTTTATTAGGAATTTGCAAAAAGATATTTTTAACCACAACTATTTATCTCGCGTCTATTTCGGTCATCATTCAAACATGCTGTGAATCTCATAGTAGTAGTGGGAGATAAGAATGACGATAGTATTAGTTTAATTGTATGGTGACGGAAGTAGTGGTACAGTTAGTTGCGGTAGTAATCAACGTTTCAGCAGCTGCTGAGACAATACTTGTCGTATCACGGCATTAGGAGATATGAATTACTTACATTACGAAGGGACAAATATGCATTCGAAATGGGCAGGGAAGAAATACTGTGAAACGCGTCGAATAGTGTACAGACGGATTTTACTAAGGTGTGAAAGGATCTAGTACACGGGTGGCAAGCGACCCAGGTAGACATGTACCGTTACTGCAGGGACCCGAATCAAAGGTTCATCGCCCGAAGTGGACATGACAAAGGGAAAAAGTCTCATGTGTTCCATTCACATGACTTTCTCTAAATCTCTGTAACAAGTTGTTAAAAACGCATGCTTCTATCTACTTCATGATAATCGAGATAAACATTAGCGTAAATTCTTTCTTGTAAGTAGAAGGGTAAATAAGAAAATACACTAGGCTAAAACGATATTCAAACGTTTTAAAAGCTAGTCACCAGGTGAATGGAGTATGTTTCTTTGCATTGCCAGGAGTTGACAAACTCCCGTATGTGAAAGTTTAAGTATTTTAAAGCTGAAACCAATAACTAGGAATATCTAAAAAATGGTCGACTCCACGGAAGAATATGTATGACATAAATTGTGTGTTTCAACGAGCTCTACATGTTTTGTGTAGTAAGATTTTGTCTCTTACAGTTTACTAGTTATGCAAAATCCAGCGAAATTCATCCAGAACAAATACGTCTTCAGAGGCTATTCCCAGAAATTTCAAGATATACATTTTATTTGTTGTGTGTCCGTGTGTGTGTGTGTGTGTGTGTGTGTGTGTGTGTGTGTGTCTGTGTGTCCGTGTGTCCATGTGTCCGTGTGTCTGTGAACACGATAACTCAAAAACGAAAAGTCGGTAAAATACCAAACTTGGTATTTAAGTTTAGTATCTTCCAGGGATGCGACACGAAGATTTTGAGAAAAATACCCCCACCCCCAACTACCCTTTACATGGAACTTTTTTCGAAAATTTCAATTTTTTCAAAAATGGCTCTAATGATTTTGATTAAAATTTCGTATATTAAACATATTTACCTGACAAAGAAAATGTATATCTTGAATTTTCTGGGAATAGCCTCTGAAGAGTAGTTTATTCTGGATGAATTTTACTAACTTTTTAATAACTGCTAAACCGTAAGAGATGGACAAAAACTTACTACACAAAAAATGTGGAGCACATTAAAACATACAATTTATGTTATATACATTTTTTTCGTGGAGTTGATCGTTTTTTAGATATTCCTTTTTCTTGGTTTCAGCTTTGAAAAACATACATTTCTCATACAGGAATTTGTCAACTCCTGTCCATACAAACAAAGGAACATCAGTCACATACCAACCAGCTTTTGGCTTTCACTTTAACTTATGGTACTCCCTTATTTCGCTTCTACTTACAATAAAGCAAGAAATAAGACTATTTCTGCTAATTTTATCGATTTTCATGAAATAAATAAAAGATAAGCTTATTAACAATAATTGTTACAGAGATATAAAGAAAGTCATGTGAATGGAACACATCAGATTTTTTGAATACATAGTACCCTAACACATATATTTCTGGTGAAATCTCGGTATCGAACTGTGGGTGGAATGCAATACCTTCTCTATGCACTAAGTACATCAACGGGTTTCTTGTTGGCTGAGAGAAGCGATACTTGCTGGAGAGATGCAATGGGATAAGATTCAGCGGTTGAGACGAACAGGCTATGTACGGTTGTTATGCAGAGTGATTTATATAGAACTGACACTTTTCTTTCTTTAATTGTTTCAAAACGAATTGTGCTAGCAACAACTTATTATACCTAAATTGTAGAGGAATTTTGGGAGATTATTTACCTTTATAGCAAATGTTGAAAATGTCCATCCTGCATAAGGCACAACTCAACACGTCGCTCCACGTTACTGGTCACTCGTTGGCGGACTCTGTTGTCAATAGCTTGAATCTCCTTTGTGATGTGCTTCAGATCGTCCAATGTCTGGGGACGTGTGGCGTAAACCCTGTCTTTTAAGTAACCTCATAGAAAGAAGTCCGGCGATGTCAAATCCGGAGATCTCGGTGGCCACAGGTTCCTGGAAATTATCCGGTAGCCAAAGAAACTTGCAATTAGGTTCATGGATTCATTTGATGTATGGCATGTAGCGCTATCTTCCTGTAAATACCCTTGACTCAGCTCTACATCATCCAGTCGCTCAACAAACTCCATGAAAATCAGTCGGTACTCTGCAGTATTCACAGTCTGGTTAAAAAGAATTGCCCCACTATTCTCTGTGCGGAAATTGCGCACCAAACTAAGATTTTAACCGGGTGCAAAGGCGCTTCATGGATGATATGCGGATTTTCGATCGTCCAATGGTGTTAGTTCTGTGAGTTCACGTAACCGAATAAATGGAACCATGCTTCATCTGTGAACCATGTGATGGACAATATGGCAGGATTTTGCACAATGAACGTCTAACACCAATGACAATAATTCAATCTTTTATCCTTATGTAGTTCCTATAGCTGATGAACAACCATAACCCTATATGGCTTTAGGCCTGCACTTTTCGCAGCTCTCTGACCCATTGAGTAGGTGTACCCTGTCTCCTGCGACAAAAGTCCTAATGATTTTTTGGATGACTGCTCCAGTCGTGCTCTTACGTCAACAGCAACCGTGGAAAGCCTAGATGAACGATGCTTGCCTTTTTCACTCACCAGAGATCCAGTTGTTTCCAATTTGTTTACCAGTCCCGGTATTGTATTTCTTTTGGGAGGATTGCGAACACCAAATTCTCTCTGGTATGATGCCCTTTGAGTAGTTGTAATTGAATTCGTAATCCAGTATTGCTTCAAAAGGAAGAGACATTGATTTAATGTGTACTGAATTTTCACATTGACTAAAGAACAAAATATCGAAACACCTGTCAACAATGCAATTAGGAATGAAACACAAACTTCTGCGCATCTAGTGACAAGGAATCGAAACTCCGGGAATAAAACATAAACATCTGCGCATCTAGTGACGAGCAATCGAAATTCCAAAACATTCTGCTTAATTTGGTGCTAAAATAGGCTCATTGGGTGAATTTCCAACGGAATAATTAAAGAAAGAAATGTGTCAGTTCTATATAAAACACCCTGTAGAAACAGTGTTAGTTAAAACGCTATAATAAGGTCACAAATAATAAGGGATGTCGTGTGAATTGTCGCTGAATGGGGGAGGGGGAGAATTTAGTGTGTTCAACGGTAGAAAATATTAAAGAAAAGAAATAGACGAGTATAACAGTAATCGTGAACTCAAAAGAAGTCACTTGTCTCAACAATACCCCTGACAAAGTTTCATGCTGACACATCCTGAGCTAGGGCGTACACACTTCTACACCATTTCTCAATCTCCTGAACCGTCACGTGGGACTCGAACCTGGAACCCCTTGGTGCGGAAATTTATTTCGGCGCGGTCGGTAAGACTTATAGACTCGGAGTGGCTGGGCTGCTGTACGTCTCTGGAGCTCCGCCCCTCCATGTCCTGGACCCTCGGTTGTGTTGAAACGTGTTTTGTATGTTTGAATTTGCCGCTGGATCTGTTACGTTGGCCACACTTACAGTTGGCGGAACTGGATTTTTTTAGCGCCAAACTGATTGTTAAAACAGCTTTAACCTTTATTCCCTGCAATGGAAGCCGATAATTGGTTATTATTCATTTCCCGTGATTACTTCTAGTAAATACCAGGCGCATCGTCGGTGAGTATAAGAATCTCAATCCCCATGCTTGGCTGGAACGATCTTATAGGTGAGAGCGAAGTTAAAAGTAAATGGTAGGTTTAGCAACGTTAAAACTTTTATTCGTGAAAATTTTTATAACATTATGGCGTACCAGAAACTGTGCTTAGCATCTGTCTTATGGTAGGTACTTACATAAAGTATTGATGAGAATTATTATAGTACATGATTTTATATACTATTGCTGTAATATTAACCTCAATTTCTGAGATGAGCTCATAGCGCATTTGGCTACGTCTTCACTACTCAGACGATGTACACCGGAACTTTATAGAATCTTCACTCCTATCATAAAGTTGAACATCATTGTTTTTTTAAGCATTGTAATCTGTACGTCACCATGGGAACGACATATACAATATACATTTTTATACGCTCAAAGTAATTAAAATTAATGAATTTATACTACTTACATAATAATGTACGTACAATTATGAACTTTTCTAAATTAATCATTTGTTAAGTTTTGTGCTCCTCCTTTATTACATTTTTAAACAAATTACAGTATCCAATATATCGTAATCTCTTTTTTCTCCTTCTTCTCCTCCCATATTACATGCTTATTTAGGTTTTATTTGTTTAATAGACTTTCATAAACACCAATTCTTAGTTATTTTATACATAATAATGACGAGTTATATTTATTATCTACATGTCCTTGGCTATGTCACTTTTGTTAAACCCGCCATTTTAAGAAGTTTTCGGGCGTATCGTGGAGCGATGACGTCACGTTTTAATTTCTTTACACACATTTCCTTTGCTTTCAGTGGCAAAGAATATTATTTTATGATAATATTATTTTAGGGCAGTATGGTTTTATTTTTAGTTGCCTAGATTGCTTCAAACTTCAATTCTGCGTCATCCTTTAAATCAACCTACAGCGTGAACCGCCACACTGCCCTGACTCTGAAATGAAAGAACGCCACTGCACTGGATGATCACAGGTTTATTCTTTTCACTACCAACGCGGCTCTTCACTGAGTCTCCAAACCGGGTTGTTTGGACTTGTATTGCTTGTCAGTACATTCGGTCCCAAGCTCAACTGAAACTAATGCAATTACTCTGCCTTCGGCCATCTGCCTTCACAAGGAAAACGACACGACTCTCAGTTCCACCCTTCCCTTAATTGCTTGTTAAGATTCTAATTAAAATTTATGGTGGTAATTGCATGTTTTACTAATGAAGTTAACAATTTAGCATTATGTATAGACCTGGAAATTCGCGCTTCCTTCATTGTGTCGTCCTTTTTCGAAGATGAGGTGCCAGTAATTTCTTAGATACTGAACATATCTGTTGCTCTACATAAAAAGGACTCAGTTTTGTTGCTAAAACAACCTCACCTTGATAGAACAGAGTATTCCATTTCTTAGTTATGTCATCATTTTTATAATGACGATGCGAATGAAGATAGAGAAAGGGCTCTCTGGGTCTTAACCTCCGTCTTTTAAAATAAAATGAGTATTAACAAGCATAAGTTACGTACCTAAGTAACAACCTGATATTTATGTCTTCCATAATATCTTCTGTTGAGTGGAGGATATCTTCTGCGGAGCCCCAAACAAAACAATCACATGTCCCTCTCTACCTATTCTATAACAAAATATTTTTACAAAGTTTACTCTTCTATCTACTTTACGAAAATCAAGATAACTTTTATCAGAATTGGTCTCATTACTTAGTTCCTTGTAAGTAGACGGATAATAACGGATGTACTAGACTAAAGCGATGGCTAAATCCTTTGAAGTTGATCGTTACCTCATTGAAATTCGGTTCTCTTCGCATGGTCAGGAGTGAAAAAAAAAACAAGAATAGGAAATTCCTGTTTGAGAAAAGTTTGAATTATTATTCTAAAATTTAAACGAGTAATAAGGAATATTTTGAAAATGATTAATCCTACAAGAAAACGTATATACAAGGAGTATTACAAAACTATTGTCCGGTGAATAATGTGTCACAGATGGTAGGCTTGAATGACGTTTCACGCCTGCAGGCTGTCCAGCAGCTCCTGGGGAAATACAGCAGGTTGGTGTACCGCAGTTGGCGCTTGCCTGTCGATGAGAGCAGATCGAAATGGCCGCGGCAATCGTAGCTCCCGCAAGTTGTGAAGTGCGCGGAGTGATTAGATTTTTGCTGGCAAAAGCATTGTCAGCTGCGGACATCCATCGTGAGTTATGTCTAGTGTGCGGACCGGACAAGATAAGTGACAAACAAGTTCGTCACTGGTGACGAGAATTTCGAGATGGCCGCACAAATGTACACGATGAACAGCAGAATGGCAGGCCCAGAATTCGGACCGACGATTTCGTTGATCAAGTGAACCAAAAACTTCGAAGTATTGCTGTTTGACGATTAGTGTTGCTCTAACCACATTTTACAAGATTGTCACTGAAGAGCTTGGATATCGGAAACTTTGAGCGAGGTGGGTGCTAAAACTGCTCACCAGTCAGCACAAAGAGCAAAGAATGCATAGTGCACGACCGTTTTTGGAGCGCTATAGACAAGATGGAGATGGTTTGATTTCCCACACTGTTACGGGAGACGAGACATGGTTAGCGTACACCAATGCAGAATCAAAACAACAGTGAATGCAGTGGCGCCATTCCGGTTCACCCAAACCCAATCAGTGTAAGCAATCGCCGTAATCGAAACGCAAAATGATGGCTACTGTGTTTTGGGACCAAAAGGACGTCCTGTTGATTGATTTTATGGACGTGGGACAACCATTACAGCTGACGTGTACTGTGCAACACTCACCAAACTGAAGCGTGCGATCCAAAATCGACGCCGCGGGAAACTTGTCTGATACCATCCTCCTGCACGACAACGCAATCGCCCGCATACCGCTGCCCAAACCAAAGAGAAGATTCAAGAGTTTCCTCTTCCTGCATTTGAAAACGGTGACTTGGTAGACGACTTCAAACTGACGATGAACTCAAGACAAGCGTTACCAACTGGTTCAGGACCAGGCGGCAGACTTCTATGCCGAGGGGTTAAAGAAGCTGGTACAGTGTTTCAGAAAGTGCATAGATGTGAACGGCGATTATGTGGGAAAGTGAATTAGATATTTAGTCACATATTACTGTCAATAAAAACCTTGTGTCATGAGCGATGTTTTTATTCTGACCAAACGGACCTTAGTTTTGGAATACGCCTCGTAATATAGATTTGCGGTTTTACGAGATAAACATTTTTATGTTTTAAGTTGTCTATCTCTTGCGTTACCTGTTATGCAAATGTCATCCTAAATGAAGAGGTCTTCAGAACTATTCTCAAAAAATTATAACTATACATTTTATTTGGCATGCAAATATATTTAATATACAGTATTTTAATCAAAATTGTTATACTCATTTTTGAAAAAATATAAATGTTATTATTTTTTTTATTATAACGGGATTTTTTTCTTGAAAATAATTGTGTCGTATCTATGGAAAATGCTGATAACTTAATTATCAAGTTTGGTATTTAACAGACTTTCAGTTTTTAAGCTATGCTGTCCAGACACGCGCGCGCGAACCTTTTTCTATAATTGCTTGATTCAGGGGTTCTTAAAACCTATTTGAGGTGAAATCTCAGTGTCGAATTTTTTTTGAGGAATAAATATCTTTTCTATCTTCCATGTATATTGTACATACTGTTAAAAAAAATACAAATATCCTAGTTTGGGAAGTTAGCACCTTATCACTATAGAATGCATTTGGGGTAAGTGAAGATTGAAGTTCACTGCACATCTAGTTTAGACACAGGAAGCACGTGCTACACGAACCGGTTTTTGAGCAGCAAATACAGAACAATGGGCAGACGGGACCAATACTAGACCATTTTTACCCAGAGAATAAGGTACTACTCATGTAAACAAGACACGTGCACAAAAGCGAGTCAAGTTTCCTGATGCCCCGTAATACAAGGTACAAGTTACAAAGGAGTTCGCTGAGTCCTAACAAAAACTAATGGACCTCCTCTGTAATACGTAACAACGGTGTATATGTAGAATTGCAGCAAAATAAATCTAAAGTAAACAATCAAATTGAACTTAATTAGAAAATGGACAAACACGATGAGCAGACTGTCTTCTGCTGGTCAGTTTAGGTAGCGGAAGGATGTAAGAAATACCCCACATGGACCGTCAAGGTTACTGTTAACGTGCAGCGTAGTTTACAGCTGTGTATGTGTACATCGCGCGCAGCGAACGGTTGAAATACGCATTTTCCACACTTGGAAAATCAAAGAAACCTAAAAACTCAGTGCTAGAAGTTAAGTGTGACGAATTTGTTATGAGTGCAGTGCGTCTAAAGATAAATAATTTCTTCCACATTAATGACTCACTTACAATCAAGAAACTTCTTGCGTTTGTGAACAGTGAACCCTAAGTTGCCACGTTCAAACATCTTTTTATAAGTAGTTACTTCACATTGGTTTTGAATTCCGGAAAAGAAACGGTAAGAATATCATTGATGACTGTGAGGATGCATTGTTAAATTCCCGCGCACAGACTGGAAGGGCGGAAACTGTATTTTCTCAACGAAATATGAAAGAAGGCCACTCAACTTCTCAAGAATTATTAAGAGTAAAACGCAAGCAGGACTTCAGGCCGGCTTCAATGACTTACCAAGTGCTCTACATAACCACCAGACAATCAAAAAGACAATAATATTTATAAGCCAGTGTAAACTTTTTGAATTATTGTAAAGATAAATGTAATCATTTGGTATTTTACCAATGTGAAAAAAAACTATTTTATGTACAATTTGTAAGGTCGCGATATGACCATGTTGTTAAAGCGACCCAAAATAAATTATATTGCAAAAAAAAAAAAAAAAAAAAAAAAAAAAAAGATGAAGGGAGAGGGGCGGAGCAGAACTCCAATCTTCATGGAATACAACCTCTTTGATTCAGATTAGAAAATATTTTTCGTATTTATTTTCGTATACAGATGTTTATATTTATTTATATCTTTAGTTCAAAGTGCTTACGGGCCATTCTCACCAAGTGGTAGATATAATTTCAGAATACCTACTTCTCAAAATTAAACTCCGATAAATTCTTTTTATTTTCACTTCAGAAGAATGCTGTTAGTGTTTTGTACACCCGATCTTAGTGGCCGAGCTGAAATTTAATTTGTTTTAGAATTATGCCAGCTTAATTGAAACAGGGCGAGTTGTACATCACTTCGGTCACGTTTTTTTCTAAACACAAGAAAAATATAGAAAATATAGCAATCAGCATAAACATCCAAATAATATGAGATTCTGATAATGATGTGTTTAAACTGTAGCATAAAACACCTATTATAAAAGCAGTTATGTTTTTTAATGTAAAACCGAACTATTTTAAGAATAAATTTATTTTAATTGCAATACAGTTCCCTAAAATTGTTGTTATACTTGAAAGACCAGGCTTATCGGATATATATTTTGATTTACTAGAAAATGTACCACTTAAAGAGATTTCTTAACCAATTTGGTAAATCATTTTTACATGATCCCTGTGTTTTGTTAAATATTTCAACCGTGACCGAAATGAGACCAGTGTGAGCGGAATGACTGGAGTAGTATCAAAACAGTAATAATGCACTTCTTTATAAATGTTTTAAATTTATTCTAGTTCCAATAATGTTACATCTTCATTGAAGTAATGAAATTCAGGCAAAATTATTTGATATTAAAAATATTATAATAATTTTTACTGAAAATACAATGATAATAAACAAACGAAACATTACAGACATTTTAAGCTAATATTACAAGAGCTTCAAAGCAAAAATAATTTTAGAGCCAAGAACATTATTTATTTATCTGAAAGTTAATATAAAAGAACTTCAACGTCGCTAGTTACTTTGAAATATTTTCTTCCGCCCTTATTTTCCATTTTTAAATCCTGAATTACACCTACAATTTGGCTGGTTTTTACAAAGAAAGAAACACCTCTTTCATTGACAACGTACAACGACTTTTCTTTATTACTCTGCTTCGAAAAAACAATTTCAACTTCTTCATCTTCGGGATCTTTTATGCATTGGCCAAGATATTTCTGAGAAAATCTTTTAGTTTCAAAACTTACGATGACGAAAGTTCCCATCTTTATTTCTGGCAAACTTTTCGTTTCAGTTACACCAGTTGAAGCTGCTGCTGCTTCTTCGACCTCAGAGCTGTAAATATCTTGCACGTGAAGTCGTTTTGATGTGCTTGGACCACTGGATGGAGTCAGAATCAGACGACTGGTCCAGCAAGAGGAATTGTGGAGAAATGGAAGTGATCACAAACTTCACTAGGAGTGCATGTGAAGTAAGAAAGTCTTCTCATATTCAACATGGCTCCATCCCATGTTCTCTGGTGAATCTTTAGAGTGCTGGGAATAGAAGGCATATTATAATTCAATAAAGTGTTCTTCATTTTCTCAAAATTAGCATCTGGTATATATATGACATCTACTGAACTTGATTCCTTGAAAATGTTAACAAAACCAGATGCATTACAGACATCCCTGCCGTGAGATACAAAAACATCAGCACTACGTTTCAGCGTACCTCCAACACCATTTACTGCTGCCTTGCCGTGACCAGCCTCTGAATAGTTCCTGTAATTTCATTAGCATAGGGTATGATTGCGATCATCATAGCTATGTTCTTTTGGTTTCTGTAATGTGAACACGGACTATCTGAAAAGAAGTAAATTCTGCTTGTGGCTGGAAATTCTTTGCGGTTTTGTGTAAAATGGGCTCTAAATGAGCCCATATTCCGTGAGCTTGGTGATCTAAAACGTCAGAAACTATGCAGAAAGAAGTTGAATTAACATTTTCTTCTTCAGCTTGGCAGTACAGTAAGCCAGCGTGTAGCGATATTTGCTGACTGTATTTCCTCAGAAATGTCCTGTCAAAATGTATTGACTGTATTTCCTCAGAATATTTCGCTACATAGTTTTCTAAGAAATCAAGGTGGAAAATAAGCTAATTTTTATTCAAGTTATTTTCCCTTTGTTTAAATGTCTGAGCTTGATGAGCCACATAAAACGTATGGTTTTTCATGTCAGTAGGTGCCTCTTCAATTAATTTTATCAATTGACTTACTTGGCAAGATTTATGTTTCACCATTTTTTTTCCTTGTTTGTCCTTTAACATTCCTATCTTCGAAAACGTATTCCCATTTTGAATATGTTATTTTACTGTCTTCATCACATTTATAGTCAACTTTATTATTGATACATCCATCACATCTGCTCATCATACAATTTTCACTTCGATTCGAACATACTGTTTCATTTATTATATCATCAGCTGTACTTGATTTAATGATATTCTTAGCTTTCAGAGCATGAATTAAAAATTCAA
This sequence comes from Hymenopus coronatus, assembly GCA_030762935.1. Taxonomy (NCBI): domain Eukaryota; kingdom Metazoa; phylum Arthropoda; class Insecta; order Mantodea; family Hymenopodidae; genus Hymenopus; species Hymenopus coronatus. The sequence goes on from CM060881.1 coordinate 164,744,623, forward strand.
AGTTACTATGCTTCATACATAAGCATGCTTCTCTATCTTTAGGTTTAGGGGGTGTAACCCAAAACGGTCTTAGTCGGCAAAAAGTTGCATTTGACACATGCATAGACTGATTTTCTGTCAGAAACTTAGTAAAACAGTTTTTTATAGTGTCCTGTAAAATTCTTCTTTGGTTTATTACTCCATTCTGCTTAACATAGTCCTTCTTCGCTGGAGTCATGCGGCTGATATTATCATCTTCGAAGAATTTAACAATGTTGGTCTTAATATTTTTGGAAATGAGATGTTCCTTTTTCCTTGTATAATTGAAAACAATATTTCCATTTCTGACTTTAAGTAATGAATTGATTCTGTAAGAAAAAATGTGCTTCAGTTGTCTTTGTACACTGTACTTCCTTATTACTTCATTTCTTATTGTCTCCCTTTAGTTCGTGGCTTTGTGGGATCAGTTTGGTGTTTCAACTGTTTTTCCAAGGCATAGCGAATAAACAATTACTTTTTTATCCTTTTTCCAAACTTTTGTTTTCCAATCAGCTGCTGAACTTTGTCCTTAGGAGAAGGTGATATCTTTTTTCTTCTCTCTCTGTAACCTCTTCTTATATTTTTCTAGTTTTCGTTTCAATTCATCTATTTCTTTTTCCTGCTTCTTTATTACTCGATATGCTTTGGACCGTCTACGACTGACTTGCCGTCTTCGACATTCTTTTTGAAAAGATTCTTGTGAAGGAGGCGTTGTATCCTCATCTGAATGTTGGGGAGTCTGCACAACATTCTTCTTTAGCCTGTATTTTTTGCTCTCTGTTTTCCATGTTTTTCTCTTGCTCCTCTGTTCTCTGGGAGATAATTTTTTAATACATTTCAATGTCCCTTCTTCCTTCTTTCTTTTATACAACTGGCTGTGTTTCTGCCTCTTCTTCTCCCAGTCTTCTTCACTCATTTTTGCCCTTCTTCTTCTCTGTCGCTTAGCATCCAACTCTTTCTGGTGTCGGTACTTTGCTGATTCTTTCTCTTTCTCTCTACTTCATCATTTTTCTTGATTCCAAAATTTTGCAACTCTAAAAGAATGAAAAACGGAAATCTTGGATCTCTGCTATTAAGCATCATTGTCTTGAGTCTCTGATCCCGGATAGCATTTGATTTTAAGTGGAACATTTATGAACTTAAATTAATTTCATGCGTTGTTTAACACAACGATTTGCTTCGTCAATCCGGTCACGTGATTGGAAAATTGGTCATTTCGGTCACAGGTTAAAAGCTAGGTCACCAGACCGAAATGACGTTTGAGCATGTTGGTAATATTTGTTTGCTACATTGTAACAAAGGGCGGGAAACGGTGGAGGTTATGTTATATTTCCTAATGTAATAAACCTTGGAAAAACGTTTAATTTGTAAGCAACATTAAGAAAATCGTGTGACCGTAATGATGAGCAATTAAAATACGCTACAGGTTTTTCACAATATTGTACGAAATATAATGTCTTACTCTTACCTTATACGGAAGAACACGATACGTGGAGAAACATCACTATTTATTGCTTCTCACTGCCAAAGCTTACGAAGTTGCCAGCACTGATACTAGTCCTTTTGGCGCAAAATGCAATCCACAAGCGCAAGATTTAAAATTTAGAGGACAGCAGTGATTCATAAAACAATCCTACTGCAGAAAACATTTTGACATTTTGTGGTGTTTTGAAGAAATGCCATGTTTGAAATGTACAGATACATAATAGTACCGTGAAACATAAAAATTTTTATTCTGTTTATTTATATGGTAACTTATGAAAACCTTTGATCAAGGACAGTGACCGAAATGATAATTTAATAACACCATCTTCAAAATACTTCAAAATGTTCAGTTTTTTATTACTTTCTCTATACGAACTATGTACATACTGCATAGAGAAGATATTGCAACCCACCAAAATATTCGATACCGAGATTTCACCGGAAATATATGTTTTAGGGTCCCCTGTATATATCCAAAAAAAAAACTATTTTCAGAAAAAGGTCCGTGTCAGTGTGTCCGTGTATCCGTATGCCTGTGAACACGATAACTCAAAAACAAAAAGTCGGTAAAATACCAAACTTGGTATTTAAGTTTAGTATCTTCCAGGGATGCAACACGAAGATTTTGAGAAAAATCCCCCCACCCCACCTACCCTTTACATGGAACTTTTTTCGAAAATTTTGAGTAAAATTTCATACATTAAAGATATTTGCCTGACAAATAAAAAGTATATCCTGAATTTTCTGGGAATAGTCTCTGAAGAGTAGTTTATTCTGGATGAATTTTACTAAATTTTGAATAACTGCTAAACCGTAAGAGATTGACAAAAACTTACTACACGAAAAATGTAGCGGACGTTAAAACACACAATTTATGTTATATACATTTTTTTTTTTTTTTTGTGGAGTTCGTCGTTTTTGAGACATTCCTTATTTTTGGTTTCTGCTATGAAAAACTTATACTTTTCTCATATAGGAATTTGTCAACTGCTGTCCATACAAACAAAAAAACTTTAGTGACATAGCAACCAGCTTTTGATTAAGGAAGCAAGTAATATGGCTATTTCTGCTAATTTTTTACTGATTAGCATGAAGTAAATAGAGGTATAAGCTTTTTAAGAATAATTTATTGCAGAAATGTAGAGAAAGTCCTGTGAATGGTACACATCAGATTTTTTATATAAGAGTTGCAATATATGCAACATAAATGTTTCGATAACCTTGACAAAGTTCTGAAATTTCTACCGCATATAAATTATATTTATCACCTGGGGAATCAATTTGTACCACTTTGTGAGAACGACCCTTACGCAGTTGTTATCCAATCAGTAGCGCGTTTCTAAACTATCCCACGAATAAGAACGGGTAGAAGGAAAACTATGAAGTTCCAATGTTCCGCGTAGTAATCTCCCTTGGCGCCACGTGGTTACGAAAGTAGTCCCGTTAGCCCTCCAATCAGAGCAAGTAAGCGGAGGAGTGCTTGCTTTACATGAGAACAAATTCACCTGGTGAAAAGGGTCTAGTGGGAGAGCGGACAGTGAATGTACAGACCCCGTCCACTGTCACTGACGTCACCAATTCCCGTTGCATTACTAACTTGTAGGCCTTCAAACATTACCCCAACAACGATTTCTATTCATAATATTGCTTGTTGCTGTCCTGAAATCACGTGCTCACAACAGCACCTTGAATAAACAGAAATCACTAGATCTGGAGCGTAGGTTTGAAACGTTAGCGACCGAATGAGTGAAATGTAGTGCTTTCAGTTGTAAGAGTGCGTTAGGTTTTATATAATAGTCTCAGAATTACAGACCTCACGTTGAAACTGCTGTAACAATTCCTTGCCCATCTCATAAGTGAGGGGGTAAAGTGACTGCGAGTCGAATCTCGCTTTGGGCCAGTTACTCAGATAAGGTTTTTTTTTTCGTGGTTTGCCCTTATCTTGCTAAGGCAAATGTCAAGCAATTAAAGCTCCATTGACCCCGAAATCATGAGCATCATTTAACCCATTTTTATTATTTTTTCTTTAGCTTAACGTTCTTTAACCTGGCTGGTCATATCGGATGAATGAAATTTGTGAAATAATGCTCAAATGATCTCAAGGTCAATGCAACTTAAAGTTACTCGACATTCATTGACCAGGAAAAGGGAAAACCAAAAAAAAAAAAAAAAACTTATCCGGGTAACTCACCCTTCGCGTTACCTGTTGAATGTTAGGTACACGCTACTACCACACTACCCAGGCGGGCCTTCACCGATTTCGTTCATCTTCCAATATGACCAAGCCAGGTTAAAGAATGTTAAACCACAAAAAAACATTTAAACATATTCCTAGTGCGTCTGGCGCACATGTGCACGCTTGTAACGGAGAGTTTCACATCTGTATGGTCCAAAAACATTACACAGTCTATCCAGCCCACTTAGCGAGAGTGCCTGTCAGAATAGTCACGTCCACTTGCTCTCTACTCAGAGGCATCTTTATCAGGCTTTAGGTTCTTTTATGTGTCGTAAATCTACGACACGGGACCAATGGCTTTACTTCCCTTCCGAAGGAATCCATGCTAAGGATTTTTACGCCCGAAAAAAATAAAACGTCCATAAATAAAACTCCATTTCATTTTTTGCTCTCTGCACAAACAACAATGTGTTTGTATATGTTTCTGCGCATTATGTAGTTTACTTTTACTAAACGTTTCACCCTTCAAGTTTATTGGACGTTTATGTGGTGTATATTTTTAAGGCAATTTCTGCCCAGTTAAAGTGATTTGGAAAGTTCCTATATAATTCGTTGCCATTCATAGCTGAATGAACTCATTATTGCTTCACTGCCAGCGACCGTTCTCGGTTAACGTGTGGTCAGTCAGTCTGTGCCCAGTTCCACATTCAGTCAGGGATTTCAGCTGATTCCTGTATACCTACGCGACTTATATTTCTTGTTTTTGCAGCGGCCTATGTTTAATTTCCGTATTGATTGCCTTTCAAGTTTTGTTCATGGTTATAGATTCTATTTTATTTGTCGCTGCCAATTCTCTCTCCTACAAGTGAACTTTCGAACTCCAAAGAATGCAATATAATAATTGCAGTGATCGGCGTACCCGAACAAGGCCATGGTCAACGCGCAGTACCATGCCGCGCTGGTACTGCTGACAGCAGAATCAGGGTATAACAAACAAATGAGGGACAAGGGTTGAATGTTTTCGTTCAGGTTGCACAGTACATCATGTTGAATACAACTTACGGGAACAAGGCTAGAAGATTGCCGACGATAGAGAGCACAAACATCTGATGTGTTCCATTCACATGAGTTTCTCTACATCTCTGCTACAAATTATTGTTAAAAGCTTATTTTTCTATTTACTTCATACTAATCGAGAACAAATTAGCAGAAATGTCTTTATTACTTGTTACCTTGTAAGTAGAAAGGAAATAAGGGAGTACCATAGGTAAAGTGATGTGAAAAGCTGGTTGCTATGTGACTGAAATTCCTTTGTTTGTATGGTCAGGAGTTGACAAATTTCTGTATGAGAAAAGTATGTTATTCAAAACTGAAACCAAAAACAAGGAACATCTATAAAACGATCAACTCCACGAATAAATGTATAGGTACAACATAAATTGTGTGTTTTAACGTGCTCTACATTTTTATGTGGTAAGTTTTTGTCCATCTCTTACGGTTTAGCAGTTATACAAAATTTGGTAAAATTCATCCAGAATAAAGTAGTCTTCAGATGCTATTCCCAGAAAGTTTAAGATATACATTTTATTTGTCAGGTAAATATATTTAATATACGATATATTAATCAAAATCGTTAGAGCCAGTTTACAGAAAATTAAAATTTTCAAACATTTATCCATGTAAAGGGTAGTTGGGGGTGGGGAGATTTTCTGGAAAATCTTTGTGTCGCAACCCTGGAACATTCTGTACTTAAATACCGAGTTTGGTATTTAACGGACTTTTCGTTTTTGAGTTATGCTGCTCACAGACATACAGACAGACACACACATACACACACATGCACATTTTTCTAAAAATTCTTTTTTTGGATTCAGGGTGTCTCAAAACATACATTGCCGGGGAAATCTCGGTATCGAATTTTGGGTGCATTACAATACCTTCTCTATGCACTATGTACATAGTTCGTGTAGAGAAAGTAATAAAATACAGTTGTAAAGAGAAGTCTGAATGCTTTTTATCTACAAAAGAACTATTATTGCAGACACTAGGTGCATAAACAATACTATTTAGCTTATACAAAGCAATCACTAACATATTGTACTGTAGGCAGATCTAGACTCTTACCCTAAGGTTCTTTGTACTTTGATGTGATACAGAAAGTATTCATGTAAAACATTATTATAATAGACAACAGCTTAATTATAATCAACTGGCATATTTATGAAGTAGAATAACACTCCAAATAATCTGAACACAGTACAAATAATTACATTGTTTCCTATAAGATAAATGATACCGTTGCATTCACGTGCACACACTGCCGATGCTATAGTTGCAGGCATGTCACAATGAATTCAAAGTGTTATCGTCAGGCGCGAAAGATGATGTAGTCATGAGCTTTGTAACTGAGAAGACAAAAATTAATTGCTGCTGATGATTATTGGGAAAAGGAGTTGGAACAAGAAGTTGTAAGCTTGATACTTTATGTCGGAGTAGACAGCAATGATAGTAAGCTGTAAGCCATCTTTCGGTGGCTGTTCATGGACACTGTTGATGAAAATTTGACGTTTTTTAATTTTGCCACTTGAATATCTCCTTTTTATTAATTATTCCAAATGTAAAGATTGATCACAATTCAGAAATTACTTATATTAGCAACTACCTACAGAAACTTTTACTTAATAAGAAAAATGCAGTTACTAATTTGGTTTGTTTTCTTTTTCTCTTTTTACTTTCTCTACCGGTACATGGCGTTATGCTGGGCTCAAGTGTGGACAATATTGTGGCATCATGGTTGCATGGAAATGATGTGGCAACAGTGAGTTGGTTTTAGTTTCATATGTTGGTGATACTGACAACCTGCGTGTGGGGACGTCTCTTTTTAATTACAAGTACTATGAGATAATGGCAACGCAGGAGGGCGGCTCGGCCAGGTACCAGGATGGAAGATTGTCAGGTAAAGACTTCTTAGGGGTACATATATGTTTCCTGAATGATCACAAAGTAACGAAAAATATTTCATCTAGAGAAATTTGAAATGTTTTACCGGTATACCCAACAATGATAACATACAGTTGCGCTCGCTAATAATTTGTGTTGTTTGTTTCAAACGCGACAACAATAAGTGTCTGAGAATGTACGTCAGTTAACTGTTAATCTACTAACAGTTCAGTACTCAGTATATTTTCTCATTCTTTATATTTGTGAATTGTTGAATGTCTTTGTTGTGATAGTCCACTGTTTTAACTTTTGTTGTAGGATGAATAAATTCGTTATGAGGAAAACGTAAACTCAGTGAAACAAGTGATAGTGCCGATAATGTTGAACCAGCGCAAGTGACAACGCTTGTTCCACCACGGGACGTTGCTGAAAATAGTGTTGAAGTTGAACCATCTACGAGCAAGTCGAAAACCCCGAGAAATGTGAAATACAGATATTACAGTGAATCTTACATTAAATATGGTTTCGTATCAAATATGTGTGATCCACCTCTTGCCCTCTGCATTATTTGCAACCAATCTCTGTAGAACCATTCTATGAAACCATCCCTACTTCACAGTCATTTGGTAACCAATCACAGCGAATGTAATATAGACAAGTCAGTTGAATTTTTCCAGCGCAAAGCAGAAAATTTGAATAAAAGTTCAAACGTGATACACAGTTTTACAAAATAAACTAAGGTGGCACTGGAGTCATGGTATGAATATGAGTTAGCGTTGCACCTTATACCACAGTTGAATCTCTATTATTCCCGGTTCTTTGATTACAGCAGGTAAAATGTCACACAAAGATTCAGCTGGCAGGGGAAACTGGAGAACCTGGAGAAAACCCTCCCCTGCGTCGCTTTGTCCACCACAAATCCCACATTCGGTCGCTTGGGATCGAACCCCGGCCACCTAGACGAGAGGCGAGTGGTCTAACCACTCGGCCATGACACGCCCAATCGCTCCGCCATCACCTTTCCTACCATCTATCTCGCTTGCATTTCATATCATTCGCTTCTCACGCTCATGTCTGGCTACGGGCCGAACACTCGTTCCAGGTTCTTCATTCTACGGTTAGATGTCGCTGGCTCCCCAAAAGGCTTCTGACTCCTAGGCATCTGCTAGGACTTACTCCTGGGCACCTGCTTATAAGTCTTAAGGGCAGACTTGTGTAAAACTTTAGTAAGATAGGTTTGTGATTAGGAAAAATCTGATATCCTCGATTGACATGACCTTCTCTACATCTTTGTAATAAATTATTTTTAATACGCTTATTCTTCTATCTACTTCATGCTAATCGAGATAAACACTAGCAGTAACGGTCTTATTACTTAGTTCCTTATAAATAGAAGGCACATAAGGGAATACACTAAACTAAACCGACAGTCAAATGTTTTAAAAGCTGATTGAAATTCGTTTCTTTGCGTGGCCAGTAGTTGACAAGTTCCCATATGAGAAAAGTTAAAGTATTTTACAACTGAAACCAATAATAAGCAATATCTCGAAAACGGTCAACTCCATAAAAAAATGTATATAAATTGTGTGTTATAAAGAGCTATACATTTGTTGTGTAGTAAGTCTTCGTTTATCTCTTACGGTTTACCAGTTATACAAAATTCAGAAAAAGCATCCAGAATAAAGAGGTCTTCAGAAACTAGTCCCAGAATATTAAAGATGTACTTTTTATTTTTCATATAAATACGAGGACAATCCAGAAAGTAACAGACGATTTGTCATAAATAAATAATAACGAAAAATAGCAATACTAAACTTCATTTACAAAGTTACAGAACTTTGCTCTTTCTCAACGTAATCGCCATTGCTATCAAGGTATTTATTGTCACGCGGAACCGGTTTTTCAATGCAGATGTTATACTGAGCCAAGATGTACTGCCACTTTGAGGTTCAGAAATCATGAGTACTCGTAAATCGAAAGTAAAAGTTGTTACTCGAGTTGTATTTAAAAAGTCTATTTCGTGAATAAAATAACAATGACTAGCCTATATGGACACGAAGAATAATATTCCTAAAATTCCATTTGGCTTGACGTATATTTGCACCGAAATCAGTGCAACTTGATGTCCATAACACAAATCATGGCCTCATTGCTTACAGTTGAACTGGTTCCACACTCTTTCTCTCTCTGTTGTTTTTAATATTCTGCGGCTTTGAGTTTTTAATTAATATATCTATTTCAGCCTTTTCAGACGTTTCCCTAAAACGTTTTGGAACTTCCGGCTTTATGTACGAGAATATCACTGCACACTGATATTACTACTATTAGACGAACATTGGTTCACAGAATAAACAAATGCAGTGGGCGCGATAAATTTAGAAAAACCATTGCAGAGCTTTGTGGGTGTGATAAAAGTAACGATTATAATGCAGAGATAATGACTCCCGATTGGTTGCATCTTTACGCGCCAATGTACTGGATTGGCCGCTTCCTACGATCATATGGCTTGAATGAAATTGTTACCTAAAAAGTCATGTATGATGTCCATAGTGAAACACCGGTTTTTATGAATTCTTTTATCAACATTTATTTTCAACTCCTCCATAACTATCGAAGAAGTTCCACTCCGGTCATGGCCAATTAGTATTGCAATGAGGGCTAGAATACAATAAGGACCTTATTGGAGGGCCAGAAAAATTAATAGTAACTGTATTAAAAATAAAATAATAGCAATGACAATTAGGAGTATATTATTTTTAATACTATCACATGCACAATGAAGCAACAAGCATTGCTTTTTAATGAAAACAATGGGGTTTGTAAAATATTTTCAAGAGATTTAAAATCTACTTCCAGTTCTGATGCAGCAATCTTAAGAATATGAGATAACATTGAATCAGTTAAGCTGTTTCTGGACTTTGATTTCACTAGTTTCATAGCAAGGAAGGCAGTTTCGCATATTTAAGTACTACCAAATATGGAAGGAAGTTTTAAAGCCCAGTTTCTAAGATGTGGAAAACGTTCCTTTGAAATGAGTTTCCTAAAAACAACAGTTGCATCTGTTGTTTGAAGAGATGAATCACATTGGAGCTCACATAGTTATAACAGTAGATCCTCGGGCTGGCACTCTACTTTACATCTCGTGACATTGTTGAAAAATTCCATTTGTGATCGAAATACTTAAAATCTTGAAATCTACCATCAAATTCTAAAATGAGATCTTCAATAAACTGCACATACTTCTTAAAACTGAATCTTTCTTCTTCATACAGTTGGTTAGAACAGGAGAAGTGACATAAATTATCTGCCTTCAACATCTGCTGGAATAGATATAACTTCTTTTTGAAACCATCTACAAATCCCATCATTACAAAAATTGTATGCAATTGCATATTAAGTGTGTTTAAATGTTGAGTACTAACTGTCAGAAATGCTACATCTTGAAGAAAGATAATATCTTTGAGTTTCTTTCGAAAGTCAAGTGAATGTGGAAGATTGTCACGTAGAAATTCAAATATTTAATTTCTTAGTTAAAAAAAATCGAACAAGCATTTTTCTCGACTTAACCATCTAACTTCAGCGTGTAAAAATAGATCACCATACGTGGAAATTATTTCCTCCAAGAATGATGCAGCAAACTTCCGGGTGTGAGAGATTTGTGTCCTTTAATTAAATTTATTATTTTTACTGTAGTAGCCATGGCCTAGGACAGATCTATGGACTTTTTTTTTATTGGAAGAAAACTCTGTTGTACAATTAGGTTCAATGCAGTTGAGCTAATTAGACACACAGAACAGCATGTAATATGTGGTTGGGGTACCATCCAGCGATGGGCCCAAAAAAATAGTACAAAGAAAGTAGCACAGAAAATAATAAAAGAGCTAAATGTTCAGTCACAGATCAGAGTGCCAGCGGCGCTTCAGTCTTCGTCGTTGAGGTTCAGGAGGAAGATAAAGATGGCGGAAGAGGATTGCTGTGGCGCAAACAGGATAGATGTAGCCTCTTGTAGCTGATGCGGAGGACACACATTACCTCCGACAGGCCTATGTCAGCGTGCAGAGTTGAGTTGCGCACGTACCATGGAGCGCCAGTCATAAGGCGGAGAAAACGGTTCTGTGTGCGCTGGAGTTTGATGGCCTGCGACGGAGCGGCAGAACCCCATATTGCACAGCTATATTGCCACATGGGTCGAATTAAGGAAGTGTAGACAAGACGCTTGTACCGCAAAGGCAATGGCGAGGAACCGGACACAAGATGATGGACGTCGCGGATGCGATGACGAATCCTCTGCACTAGACTGGAGAAATGGGGACCCCAAGGAAGCCGGTTGTCCAAGATAAGGCCGAGGTACCTTATAGAAGTCCCGGTAGGTATCTCCGTCCCATTGAGAGAAATGGGATGATGGGTCACGTTCGTTTTGTAGGTGAACTTCACAACACGGGCTTTATGAGCATTCATAGTCACTCTCCAACGTTGGCACCAGGAGTGAATTTGGTTGCAGAAGTCCTGAAGGTGGCTTGCCGCCGTAGCACAAGTACCCACACTTAGCGCCGCCACAACGTCGGCATAGTGAGCAATGGTGAGTTGCGGATGACTAGGAAAATCCGAGGTATAATAAGGGGCCCAGTACGCTCCCTTGCGGCACACCAGAGGAGATAGGAAGGGTCTTGGAAAATGTACGATCATGTTTAACAGAGAAGATGCGATTGAGCAAATAGGACTGTACAAGGCGAAAATAAGTGTCCGAGAGATGCGATTTGATTTTGAATAACAATCCATCGTGCCAAACTTTATCAAAGGCCTTCTCCGTATCCAAAAACAGTCCTAGGCACACAGATTGACGCTCGTAGGAATCAAGAATAGCGTCAACGACACGATGGAGCTGCTGAGAGCAGGAGTGAAGAGAGCGATAACCAAACTGGGTGTCAGGGATAATCGGTGTGAGCTGAGGCAAAAGACGAGGCAGAAGGAGACGTTCGAAGATTTTGGAGAGAAGGGGGAGTAAACTAATAGGACGATAATTGAGGGGATCATTCTTGACTTTATCAGGTTTGAGAAGAAGGATAACTGTAGCGTGTTTCCATTGATGAGGAAAATGAGCAGTGCGGAGGATAGCGTTGTAGATTTGCGTCAACAAAACCAGCGCATTCCGGGGTAAATGAAGGAGTAAGGGTTGCACAACAAGATCAGGACCGGGAGCTTTGTGAGCTGAAGAGCGAGCGACGATGTTTTTAACTTCAGCAGGGGTAAAGAAATGCCGGAAAGGAATGAGCAAAAAAGGTTGCGTGAGTTCTTCACACGATGAGCAAAGTCCACGTCCAGCACAGGATTCGGGGAAAACTGACGTTCCAGGAGTTCTGAGTACAAATTCACCTTTTCAAGGGGCGTAGAAAACCAGGTGTTCCCAACCTTAAGAGGCGGCATGGCAGCAGAAGGACGTGTCAAAGTTTTAGTCTTCTGCCATAGTGACCCATCACTGGCGTTTAAGTCTTGTAGTCGGTGTTCAGCAGCAGTGCAGCGTGCAGCACATAAGGCAGCCTTCAGCTCCCGAGTAGCGCGATTAAAATTGGTTTTGTGAAGCGGGAAACGCGTACGTTCCTAGAGTTTCCGACAGTCTCCCTTGATGGAGTGCAGTAGACGGATCTCGGGAGAATAGAATGGCACAAAACGAGGAGGACGAAGATCCTGGAGAGTACTGCTGACAAGGTTGGCCGCACACTGGATATTGCGAGTCAGGGTAGAAACAGCCACATCGACATCACGGGGTGACTTAAGCGGCACAGTCGTAATAGTGAGATTGGCAAGCAAAGAGGTGTACAAAGGCCAGTCAAAAGGAGGTCGTATCAGGGATGGGGGTAAGTTTTTGTACTTCGCACCATCGGAGAGAGTGAGCAGGACTGGTAAATGATCGGAGCTCAGATCATGAACAACGGAGAGACGGGAACAATGACGGGAAATGTTACGTCCAATGAAAATATCCATAAATCTACGGACTTGGCACATAGAGCGTCCTGGTGAACGATACACTGTAAGCTAGGAACACTGACTTTTTGTTTCAAGAGTCCAAAAGCCAATTTTATTCCCAACCATTGCTCTCGCACCATCCATAATACACAAAACAACTTTTCAAATCCACCATATTTTTCTCTGCACCTTCAACAGCATTAAATTGTAGCTCCGTGTAAAGAGCAAACCTTCAATAACTCTTCAAGAGATGTAAAATGTTCCCTCACTACCTTAGATAGATAAGAAGCTGACATGTATCTGATATATCAGTACTTTCATCAAGAGCCAATGAAAAATACGGCGAAGAGTCAATAATAGATTTCAGAGTGTCACTTAACTGAAACTTATATCTTCCGTTCTCCTAGTCATGTCAGCTTTGACAAAGGAACAGCTTGAAATTCTCTTTTACACTTATCCTCATTAACGCTTCCGCTATTTTAAACTGCGCAATGCTTTACAAATTCTCCACCTGACAAAGGCTTTTTAGCTTTCATTAATTCATAAGAAACACATAGGAAGCCAAAAGAGAGATTCCTGTATTTTGCATACATTACCAATTACACTTTTCTGCTGATTAAGCTTCTTCTTAAGTTGTTCAATAACTATTTTGCATGACTCACACGAATGGTCGTTGTATTTCTTCTGATGATTCTTTTGAGGCTATATTCCTTGAAAACGGACATCTGTAGACAAACTAAGCATTGAGGTTTTTTATTCTTATTCATATTACACAAATAGTCTAATTCCCATTCTGTCTTGAAATTACGATTTTCAGTATCTACTTTCTTATATTTCGTAAATATGTTACGAACAAGCTCGTATGAATGCAGAAGAGCAACTGTTAACCTGCTGTATTTCATATTATTACCTGCTGGTAGAGGATATGAGATCCAGTAAGCACTGACACAACAGTGTTGCGAATCCATTTTGAAGAATTCCGCTTGTGTGAGTACCCAATCAATACTGCGAAATATATGAGGCCGAAAAATTCTAATTCCGATTAATGAAAATATTTTTATAAATATAATAAAATCTCGATTAAGCTACATTATGATGGCCAGCTAGATAACTTCTATGCAGGAAGTAAAACAAACAAAAAAACAAAAAAAAACAACGAATAAATAATATATTTATTCGCGGTCCGGATGAAACACACTCGCGGACCACATTTGGCCATCACTGCCCTAAATCATGAGTCATTTCCTAACTGAAGACTCGTTCATTGTATTATCAACATACACTAGCGTTATCTGCCTATAACAATTGATTGACCGAGCATTGTGTACCTTCAAAAAAAAAAAACAAAAAAAAAACCGAATTAGTCCTTTGGCGGTAGAAAGGTATGACATCGGCATTGAAAAACTGATACCACGTGATAATAAATGTCTTGAGAGAATGGACATTACGTTGAGAAATAGAGTAGGTAATTTAACTTTATAAATAAAGTTTTATGTTGATATTTTTCGTTGTTACTTAGTTATGCCAAATCATGTGCTACGTTCTGGATTGCCCTCGTATCGTAAAAGTAAGAGATTTTAATCAAAATCGTTAGAATCTGTTTGAGAAAATCAACATTTTTGAAACCTTTTTCATGTCAAGGGTAATTGAGGGTGGTGGGATTTTTTGAAAACCTGCGTGTCACATTCTTGGAAGATACTGAACCACTTTGATATACAACGGACTCATTTTTGAGCTATGCTGCACACACACATATACACGGATATGTTTCTAAAAATGCGTTTTCATTTTCTTCAGGGGGTTTCAAAGTACGTATTTTGGTGAAATTTTGGTATCGAATTTTAGGGTGCAATACAATACCTTCTCTATACACTAGGTACATAATACGTGTAGAGAAAGTAAAAAACTAGCAGTTTACACTAACAATAAAATCACACTTCAATCATTACGTAACAACAAAAATCACAACCACTTGATAGAAGCTATACTTACAACATAACTTAGAACAACTAAATCAAAAAGAATGGATAAAAGCACACACAGGAATAGACGGTAATGAAATGGCAGATAAACTTGCAAAACAAGCAACAACAAATGACAGAACAGCAGGTTATAACACATAACCAAAAAGCGCAATTAGGAAAAAATTACAAAGAAACATTAAGAAAATGGAAAATAGAATGGGAAAACACATCAAAAGGACATGAGACGAAACAATATTATCCTACCGAAGCAAAACGGCTAGAACGAAGAATCAAACTACTTACAACAAATCTCACCACCATGCTAACAGGATACGGATGACTTAGGACGTACTGTTATAGATTCCACATAATCGACAACCCAAGGAAATGGCGAGAAGATTTTCAAGAAAATCCCCCATCCCCAACTACGGAAAAAATTTCGAAAATATTGATTTTCTCAAAAATGTCACTAACGATTTTCACAAAATCTCTTATATTTAAGATGTTTACATTACAAATAAAATTTGTATCTTGTTTTTTCTGGGTAGAGCCTCTGAAGAACCTCTTAATTCTGGATGAGTTTTACTGAATTTTGTATAACCGTTAAATCGTAAGAGATAAACAAAAACTTACAACATAGACAATGTAGATCTTGTCAAAACACATAATTTATGTCATAAATGATTTTCTTGTAGAGTTAGCCGTTTTCGAGAAATTCCTTGGTTTCAATTTTAAATTACCTTTTCTCAAACGGGACCTATAAAGCAAATTGAACCTCAATTGTGTCATAGAGCGACCGGCTTTTAAAAGATACGAATGTCGCTTTAGCCAGTGTTTTCCTTTCTATTTACAAAGAATAAGATACAAGACAAGTCCTATTAATCTTCATAAGGATTAGCACATTGTTGCAGCGTATATTTCGATGCTTGTTTGTGGGGCACGTTATGTGCCATATGCGGGAGTATTTTAGTTTGTTGATTTTACGCCTCCCTTTGGGCGCTTATGTGCAGCGTAACTAAGTGTCACTTCCAATCAACTCTACTACACTCACGTACCTGGTACTGAAGCTCTTCTGGGATGAGTTGTCACGGCGTTGCTCAGTCTTGCATGAACATTGACTGTTCGAGGCGTGGATTTGGCTAGTGGGAGGAGTTGTAGGAGTGATCTTGTAATTGTTAAGAAAATACTTGTAACCTTTTACTGCTGTTTATTCTAAAGGAGTTTTGAACACAAGCACCTGGTTATACACTTTATACTGCAGACTGATGTTCTTTAACACTTACTCACAAGTACTTTCAATTACACTGTTTTAGTTGAGTACATGGCACTAATCACTTTCACCTAATCACGAGCCGATTGTTAAATAGTTGAGCGACGTTACTTTACTTCACATAGAGTTTCTTATTATAATAAACTTACTTGGCTAACTTCTTAACAAACGACCTTGCCTCACACGGGCGAATTCTTAATATGCGACGACATTGCTTCTCTCACGGGTAAATTCTTAGCAAAACGACCTCGATGTGCCAACCCTTACTTCATATACACAAAAAACAGTGTCATGGTGGCTTCTTTCTGATTGGTTGGAAGGTCCGCCAAAATGACACCATCGTTACCCAAAAACCATTGCAAATCTCCCAGAATGCGTCATCATAATCACGTGATACCACGAATATAAAGAAGTCCCCTTGTGTGCTTTAAACTGTGGTTTCCCCTTATACTAAACTCGAACTTGACTTTCACAAAAGAAGCAACTTCGCACCCCT
Organism: Hymenopus coronatus; assembly: GCA_030762935.1. Lineage (NCBI taxonomy): Eukaryota > Metazoa > Arthropoda > Insecta > Mantodea > Hymenopodidae > Hymenopus > Hymenopus coronatus. The sequence goes on from CM060881.1 coordinate 164,760,936, forward strand.
CTATCCAGTCTGGCGTCATGATTCTGAGTAAATTTTAAGTAAACTTGATTTCTATGCATACAACTTATTAAATATCAACTTTCTTTACACACATTTAGATAATTAATAAAAATGATTGTTATTATTATTACGAGGCTAATTAACGGTCTCATTGTAGATAAAAGAATAATCTTTTGCAAGAAAATTGTTTGCAGACCAGCTAGAGAAAGCTATGTGAATGGAACACATCAGATTTTTTCCAATTTAATTTTAAGAACGAAGAAATGGAGAAGAGTTTCTTTGCATTATTGAAACGTGCTAAAGTTCAATAAAGTGTTTTATATTTATCTACCACTGATATTTAATAAGTATTGTAATCTAACCAAAAGTTCGAATCGATATTATGCCTTTAATAAACGTAATAAACAATTTTGGTCCCTTGAATCTGAAAAAGACCAATAAACAATTTTGGGTGAGAGGTGTGTGGGGTGAAGACTGCATACTTCCAAAATAAAATGTTGAAAATATTCCTAACTGGGTATTTAAGATCAGCATGTTTGAAGAGTGCAACACAAAAAATCTGATGTGTTCTATTCACATGACTTTCTCTACATCGCTATAACAAATTGTTGTTAGAAAGCATATTCTTCTGTCTACTTTATAAAATCGAGATAAATATTAGCGGAAATTGTCATAATTACTTGCTTCCCAGTAAGCAGAAGGAAATAAGGGAATACACTAAGCCAAAACGATAGTCAAATGTTTTAAAAGCCGATTGCTACGTGGATGTAATGCATGGCCAGGAGTTTATAAATTTCAGTGTGAAAACAAGTTTAAGTATTTTAAATATGAAACAAATAACAAAGAATATCTCAGAAATGGTCAACTCAACGAAAAAAAAATACGTATATGATAGCTATATATTGTGTATTTTTAGGTGATCTACATTTTTTGTGTAGTAAATTTTTGTCTATCTCTTACGGTTTACCAGTTACGCAAAATTCAGCAAAATTCATTCATAATAAAGACGTGTTTAGAGGCTGTTCTCAGAAAAATCAGAATATATGTTTTATTTGTTAGGTAAATATCTTTAATGTGTGGTATTTAAATCAAAATCGTTAGACATTTTTTAGAAAATCAAAATTTTCGAAATTCTTTCCAAGTAAAGGGTAGTTTCGGTAGTGAGGATTTTTCTCAAAATCTTTGTATGCATCCCTGGAAGATAAAATAAGAATTGGCGTGTTATTTATGGACGCTCTTCAACTACTGTTGTTCTCAGCGTCCCATTCTATACTGTGCGTGAAAGACCGCTTAATTTTGCTCAGAGGCCTCTCTATCAGGCTTGAGCTTCTTTTACGTGCCGTAAATCTATTACACGGGACCAACGGCTTTACTTCCCTTCCGAAGGAGACCACGCTAAGGATTTTTATACCCGAAAAAATCCATCGACCTCCGCCGGGTTTGAACCGGCGACCTTGGGTATATGAAACCATGGAAGATACTAAATTTAAATACCAAGTTTGGTATTTTACCGACTCACACACACACACAAGGACCTACTTTTCTTTTTTTTTTTTTTTTTGGTGGAATGGAATACTTCTCTATACACTATGTATACAGTACGTGTAGAAAGTGAAATCACCAATTATATTTTCCCGCCTCAAACTATCGCCCTCCGTGGTGTAATGGTTACCATGCTTCATATACCCAAGGTCGCGGGTTCAAACCCGGCGGAGGACTATGGATTTTTTCGGGTGTAAAAATCCTTAGCATGGCTTCCTTCGGAAGGTAAGTAAAGCCGTTGGTCCCGTGGCGTAGATTTACGGCACGTAAAAGAACCTCAAGCCTGATAAAGAGGCCTCTGAGCAAAATTAAGCGGTCTTTCACACCCAGTATAGAATGGGACGCTGAGAACCACAGCAGTTATAGAGCGTCCATAAATAACACGCCATTTCCATTTCGCCTCAAACTACTACTTATCCTTTGATATGGAAAACATGTTTGTCATTTTTAATCGTTAATAACTAGCAATTTTTTATTAAAATAACAGTTGCATGACAAAAATATGTATTTTACTTCCTCTACTCGTACTATGTACATAGAGTATAGAGAGGTATTGCATTCCACCCAAAAATTCGATACCGAGATTTCACTGGAAATAGACCTTCTAGGGTCCCCTATATCCAAAAAAGTATTTTCCGAAAAAGTTTCGCACGCACGTGTGTGTGTGTGTGTGTGTGTGTGTGTGTGTGTGTGTGTGTCCGTGTCTGTGAACACGATAACTCAAAAACGAAAAGTCGGTAAAATACCAAACTTGATATTTAAGTTTAGTATCTTCCAGGGACACGAGGGTTTTGAGAAAGATCTCCTCACCCCAAGCTACCCTTAACATGGAAAAAATGTTGAACATTTTGATTTTATGGCTCTAACGAATTTGGTTAAAATACCGTATATTAATGATATTTATATTGCAAATAAAATGTGTATCTTGAATTTTCTGGGATTAGCCTCTAAAGACCTCTTTATTCTAAACGAAGTTTGCGTAACTGATAAACCGTAAGGGAGACAAAAACTTACTACCCAAAAAATGTAGATTACCTTAAAACACACAATTTATGGCATACACGTTTTTTTTTTTTGTTTTTTTTTTCGTGGCATTGACCATTTCTGAGCTATTCCTTGTTATTTCCTTCAGCTTTAAAATACTTAAACTTTTCTCACATGAATAGTTGTAAACTCCCTGCCCTACATAGAAACGGTTTTCAAACACGTGGCTACTAGCTTTTAAAATATTTTACCATCACTTTAGTCTGGTGTATTCCATTATTTTCCTTTTACTTACAAGGAAACAAGTAATTAAGACAATATCTGCTAATGTTTACCTCGATTACCATGAAGTAGATAGAGGATTAAGTTTTTTAACAAAAATTTGTTACAGAGATGTAGAGAAAGTCATGTGTGTGGAACACATAAGATTTTTGTGATTAATCTATTCTGTCCAATTGAAATGAGTGTTGTTTACATTTCCATAAGCATTAAGCCGTAAGATTTAAAACCTACTGTAAAAGAATATAGATTGAAAACCTCAAAAGTCAGACTTTTAATTGATTTAACCGCTCGATAATAGTCTGATGTTTCAAATGTAATATAGCTATTTTAAATCCTAAGTTGTTATTCGTTTGTTTGTGGTGGTCAAGCAATGAGGGAAATTTCAAAGCCATCCCTTTTTAAAGCATTGTCTATCACTTTGATCCTGTATGCAGGGTTTGGACTATACATCGGAGGGATACACTGTGGCTACAGGAGGCTACATGCCGCAGTCAGATAGGGCACACACCTGCGCAGAAGTGCATAACAATTCCAAACTCGAAGATCCGTCCAGAGCCGGAGCTGCCCATAAATACCGGTTACCGATTCGTCGACCAGGCAGACCTCTAGTGTCCACAGATTGTATTTTCTTTGAGCAAGCAATTGCCCGTCGTTCGCCACCGCCATATGTCATTTAGAAGCATCATGAGAAGGAAACAGTATGAAGAGAAAATGATGGAAAGAAAATAGTGCTAAATGAGGAATCACCCCAGCATTCACTAATCGATATGTTGGAGTAGTGGTTGCCGTGGATCGAACCCGAGACCTCTTAACTACGAGTCGCGCACGTTACCGCGGCGTGATCTTGCTCACGTAAGCAGCTCCATGCCTAACAGAATTTCTGCAAACGTTGTGTCAAGTAACTGGAATACTTAGAGAAATAATACTTTGAAAAAAGCTCGTTTTAATATTTTGAAAAAGACCCACAAATCTCGGTATGGAGATTTTGGTTAGAATGCAATAGTTTGTGTATCTACAACATTAATAACGGTAGTGAAAATTTGAAATCCAAAAATGAGATATTTGCTTTACATGTTTTCTGAAGAAAGGGTATGTGTTGACACTTCTTGGCAACCAACTAATTTGAAAAAAGAAGTCAGTAAATTGAATTTTTCCGGCATTGATTGAAGTATACACATAATTAATCTAAATGTCAGTGAAGTGAATTTTTGTGCCCTTTTTTACACAGCTAAAAGAGTAGCGAACAGAAAATAAAACAAAGGTATTGAAAAATAAGCAGGAATTCCTGACAAAAAATATCTTAGGAAGCGTTCGGTGCTGCGACACTAATACTCTAGAAACCTGTCGAAGAGCTAGAGGTTGTCAAAGAAGGTAATTTATAATGAGAAATGAGCTACAAATAAACCAAAAGAAAGAAAGAGACGCTGAACAGCAACGCAGTCTGGTTAAAATAATAGGAAAATTATAAAATGTAAGCAGTAATACGTGGTTGAGGAGTTAAATGCTAATGAACGCTAACATAATATTGTAAAATGTCTGACAAGAAGGATGAATAATGAATGTTGTGATTGCAGAAGTGGACGTGTTTAAAACGCTAGCGCTAATAGGGGACCTCTTCCATTTTAACAAATGATGTTGCTCAGATTCCCTTCCCACTCTCGCTGTAACAGGTTGGAGCAATTACAGCGATGAGGGGCGCCGCGGGAACTGAGGGCCCCCCGCTGGGGTCTCTTCCCAAACCCCCTAAAACTTCCTCAAAACAATATTCTTCTCCGTCCATAAATATCTGCCGCCTTAACAAAGCTAATGATTCTCTATGAAGCATGCTCGTATTTTAGGATTCGTGTAGATCGCTAATTGCGAATTTCCGTCGTTGAGGAACCCAACTTAAATACGTTCGCGCTGAATGAATAACGAGCACCTACAAAATGCTCCATGATTGCTTAATTTATATCTGACAAAAATATTTTTTTAAGGAATGTGTGTTCTCTCTGGGTACCAAGAAGCTTATTATTAAATGCCAGTTTGACATGAAGAAAATGTGCTAACGTATAAAAATCTTGTGTGTTCCATTCACATGACTGACTTTCTCTACATCGCTGTAACAAATTTTGATAAAAAGCATATTCATCCGTCTACTTTATTTCAATTCAGATAACCGTTAGCAGAAATGTTCTTAATTACTTGATTTCTTGTAAGTGGAAGGGAAGTAATGGGATACACTAGAATAAAACGATAGTCAAATATTTTAAAAGCTGGTTACCATGTGGTTGAAATCCGTTACTATGCAGGGAGCTTACAACTTTCCGTGTCAGAAAAATTTAAGTATTTTGACTCTGAAACAAATAACAAGAAACATCTTAGAAATGTCCAATTCAATGAAGAAAAAAAAATCATATGACATAAATTGTGTGTTTTAACGTGATCTACATTTTTGTGTCGTAAGTTTCTGTCTGTCTATTACGGTTTACCAATTACGCAAAATTCTTTAGAGGCTATTTCCAGAAAATTCAAGGTACATATTTTATTTGCCATATAAATATCTTTAATATACGGCATTTTAATCAAAATCGTTAGAGATATTTCGAAATTTTTTGCATTTAGCTTCGGATGGGGGGGATTTTTCTCAAAATCTTCGTGTCGCACCCCTGGAAGATACTAAACTTACTATATATACAGGGTTACTACAAAAGAAATAGACAACTTCAACTGCTTGTAAAATAAAAACTATTAGAGATAGCAACCTAATTATTTTGGAGGTATGTTGAGAAACTTTCAAAGTTTTGTTTGCTACTATTAATAACGCTGTAGTGTTTTTTTTTTTTGTTGTTGCAGAAGCTGAAATGGCGGAAAAGCCTGTGGAAAAGGCATATTGCGTGTTGGAATTTGCTAGAACGCAATTAGCAACTGTTGTCCAACGACATTTTAGAACACGTTACCACAAAACGCCACCGACTAGACAGTCAATCTACGACTGGTATAGAAAATTCGAGACAGCGGGATGTTTGTGCAAAGGGAAGAGCTCGGGAAGACCAAGAGTTTCGGAAGAAAACGTTGAACGTGTTCGTTCTGCCTACATAAGAAGCCCACAGAAATCGACATCTAGGGCAAGCATGCAATTACAAATTCCACAGCAAACTGTATGGAAAATCTTGCGGAAGCGACTGCACATGATGCCTTACAGATTACAGATGTTGCAGTTTCTGAGTGAAGAAGATAAGGTCATACGGCGAGACTTTTGCATTGACATGTTGCGACATGATGAAGACGATGCTGGTTTTTGTGAGCGCATCATTTCATTTTTGTGGTAACGTGTTCTAAAATGTCGTTGGACAACAGTTGCTGATTGCGTTCTAGCAAATTTCAACACGCAATATGCCTTTTCCACAGGATTTTCCGCCATTTCAGCTTCTGCAACAACAAACAAAACACTACAGCGTTACCAATAGAAACAAACGCAGCTTTGAGAGTTTCTCAACATACCTCCAAAATAATTAGGTTGCTATCTCTAATAGTTTTTGTTTTACAGGCAGTTGAAGTTGTCTATTTCTTTTGTAGTAACCCTGTAAATTAACCTATGGTACTCCCTTATTTCGCTTCTACTTACATGGAAATAAGTAATAAGACCATTTCTCAATTAGTATGAAGTAAATAGAGGCATAAGCTTTTAGCAATTGTCTCAGAGATGTAGAGAAAGTCGTGTGAGTGGAACACATATGATTTTTCTTTCAATCTATTTTATTTTACGTTGCTTTTGCTTCTAGATCGAATCGCGAAGGATCTGTTCAGAGGATACCTCGTTGACGGAATGTGTGGTGTTTCCCCGTACAATAGCACTTCTCCTTCGTGCCATGCGTATGGCTATACAAATAAATGAGTTTTTATTCGCTTCTTTTCAAGTTTCGAGAACGTTCTAGCAAATTATGATGTCTTTCCAAATGCACTAGAAAGTAGATTTCTCTATAAATACCAAGTTCCAGCCGTTCGTGCTCACTGTGAAGCAATGTTTTCGAATGGAGAGATTTGGATTTGCTGCAAGTATCCGGAGAAGCGCTGCAAAGTGCAACGGGGCACGTCGTCTATACCTACAGAGTATCCGCAGAGAGCATATCCTCTTAAAAGAGCTGGTAGAGCTCTCCCTACTTACGACTGTTAAAGCCATTTCTACAAACATGTATCAGGAAGTAGATAGAGGACTAAGCTTTGTAAGAACATTTTATTGAAGAATGAACAGAGAAAGTCATGTGAATGTAAAACATTAGCTATTTTCATCCACTTCTCGCACATGCTATTATGCGTGGGAAGTTGAAATAGGTGCATTCCGTGAATTCTGAAGTTTATGTAATCCTCCAAATATTGACATGTATATGTATAGTTGCAACATACAATATACCTGACGTGTCTTCTTAGCTTCCGGAGAAGGCCGCGTCATTTGCATGGGATTGCCAACGTTTCGCTCATCTTGCCGTGAGCTTCTTCTGGGCTCTTGTGCTTGTGAGCGAAACGTCGGCAATCCCATGCAAGATACGCGGCCTTGTCCGGAAGCTAAGAAGACACATCAAGACACAGGTCGTGGAAGCCTACACATCTATTTATACAATATACCTAACTATATTTGTTGCTAATTTGTTTTTAAATTTAAATGTTACCATATTTACTTCCCATTAATTCCTATTTACTTACGATTTAATTTATGCGGCATTTAAATATAACTGATTCGGCGCATGTATTCATGGTCAACACCACCAGGCGGGATTAATCGATTAATGAAAAGGTTGTACTGGTCCATCTTGACACTGCTTTTAAACAGCTGACAGTAATGAATGTTACTATCGTGAACATTTTTCTTGTTCAATATCGACTTCACCTCGTATTTTCATACTTCGTAGTTCTGTAAGGTTGCACTTCCTGAACTTGTATCGCATTACACTATTATTTCATATTGTGTAAAATGTTATTAATTGTAATAATCAAATAATTTTGAAATTGGTAAAATAACTACGGTCATTGCACCTATACAGGGACAATTGATAAACAGATGGGCGAATTGACCAGCTTTTTATAAGTGGAACAATACAATTTGCAAGTAAATAAGAGTTTCTGAAAATAATTTCCATGACATAATTTTTATTATAAAATAATCTTCAAGTAAATAAGGGAATTGCCCTTATTATTTCTCCATATTACTTACTATCTTACCTTGTTTATTTGTAACAGCATCGTGTGTTGGGAAATCCGACATCGCTTTTCTAATATTATCGTACTATTTATCCTGTGCTGTAGGCCAGAGTGTTGAGCTCCAGTTTTTGACCACGGAATGTGCCCGTGCTCGATGTCATCCATGGAGGTGCGGGTTTAATTCCCAGATATTGGAAAATCACCCATTTCAGCCGTGCGTATAATTGGGCGTCAAGCCGGCAGCTAAGTTGGCAAGGTCACATGAGGATGGTACACACAGACCCCAAAAAGTATTGGTTTCAGAGCTCTAATGACGAAAAATTAACTGTGTATTCAATAGAACGTAAATATTGTTTCAATCATTATAGTGTTATAAATGTTCATTCACAACAGTTCTTCTAACATGTGAACGAAAAAGACAAATTTCCGTGATGTTTTCATGGTGTAAATACAATCTAATTCAAGTGCTTTTCTGCTCCAAAATAAATATTGGTTCTTTTTACTTTCTCTACACGTACGATGTACATAGTGTATAGAGAAGGTATTGCACTCCACCCAAAAATTCAATACCGAGATTTCACCTGAAATATACGTTTTAGGATCCCCTGTAACCAAAAAAAGTATTTTCAGAAAAAGGTCCGTGTGCGTGTGTGTGTATCCGTGTGTCAGCGTGTCCGTGTGTCTGTGAACACGATAACTCAAAAACGAAAAGTCGGTAAAGTACCAAACTTGGTATTACAGTTTAGTATCTTCCAAGGATGCGACACTAAGATTTTCAAGAAAATCTCTCCACCCCCAACTACCCTTTACATGACATTTTTTTCGAATATTTGATTTTTCTCAAAAATGGCTCTAACGATTTTGATTATAACCTCTTATATTTAAGATATTTACCTGCCAAATGAAATGTATATATTGAATTTTCTGGGAATAGCCTATGAAGACTACTTTATTCTGGATGAATTTTACGGAATTTTGCATAACTGCTAAACTGTAAGAGATGGACAAAAGCTTACCACACAAAAATTGTGGAGCACGTTAAAGCACACAATTTGTGTCATTTGCAGTTTTTTTCGTGCAGTGATCGTTTTTGACATATTCCTTGTTTTTGGTTTCAGCTTCAAATACTTTTCTTTTCTCATGCGGAAATTTGTCAATTATGGCCATACAAACAAAGGAACTTCAATCACATAGCAATCAGCTTTTAAAAGATTTGACTTTCGGTTTGGCCTATGCGATTATCATGAAATAAATAGAGGCATAAGCTATTTAACAATAATTTGTTGCAGAGTGGTAGAGAAAGTCATGTGAATGGAACACATCAGATGTTTTAGATGTTGGTTTCAGTTATAAATTTTATTATTGCTTTTAGTTTTAAAATGCTTATACTTTTCTCATACGGAAATTTGTCAATTGCGATCACACAGAGAAAGGAACTTCAATCACATAGCAACTAGATTTTTAAGATTTGACTTTCGGTTTAGCGTATGGTATACGGCGTACGGTTTTAGAAGGCATATGAGCCTGCCGTAGCTGCCAAGTGCTGCGCCAGAGCGAAAAAGAAGGAAAGTAGTATTCACCGAGGCACAAACTGTCAGAACGTAAACTTACGTAGCAAACGATGCTTCTACCTATCGCATTAAAACATGTAACATTAACATTAATGTCCTTTTTTACTGAAAACATACATGAATTTCTGAAAGCGATTTATTGTAGAGGAGTTGCTAGCTCATCGCTATCCTCCTCGTCCTCACTTAATGCGAAATCAGTTTCCTGCAAATTGATAACTAGCTTTTGCACGGTGCTATTTCGAGCTACTTCTTTGTGGAAATCCTCTTCCTGGAGTTTTTCACAGTGAGCAACACGACTAGCCCAGTCACGTGCCTTTCAACATCCGCAAGACGAAAAGCGACTTCCCCCTTTACCTTGGCCCAAATCAATTCTGTGGGGTTGTACTAGCAATGATAAGAAGGTAAACGAATAATTTAGTGCCCGTTTTCTACTGCAATTTGATCGAGCTCGTACTTTCTTCCCGGCGTTTTGTACTGCTAAACTTTTTGTAATAATTCTGCTCTAGTTTTAGAAGGGTGGAGTGCTATATTATTACATGTCAGCCAGTTCTGAATGTCTTGGTTTTTAGAATTAGTAGAGGGAGGCTTATCTAAGATTTTAGAATGGTAACTTGCATTATCGATGACGATACTAAAAAATGGATAAACTTGTTTATGAACTATTCTGTGTAAGAATCTGCGTTCATTTCAGAATGATAATCAACATTTTAATTCCCTGGTCTGGAACGGAAAACCCACTTACCCTCGGGAATGAATCCTGTTTTCTTTCCCTACAGTATCTTGAGTCCACCTCTTCCCGTCGAATCTTGCCATATGTTTCACTTGCAATGATTCTGATTTATCCACGTCTCATCAAGATAAAACATGGGGCGAATATCTCTTACTCCCTAAGCATGTGCATAGTTCTTAAAAATTCTATACTCGCAGCAATAATATCCACGCTTTCCTGCAAGAATTTACGCGCATCGTTAGTTTTTCCCTTCGCAAGGGAAGTAAAGCCGTTGGTCCCGTGTCGTAGACTTACGGCTCGTAAAAGAACCTCAAGACTGATAGAGAGGCCTCTGAGAAAATTAAGCGGTCTTTCACGACCAATTGAGGCGTATAGAGCTGGTGGACGTACCTGGTGGGACTGGGCTGCGCAGAGACGACTGGTCCTCTCTCCGGCGTTGCAGCTGCTAAAGTCGATTCTCGACGCTCCTCGGCTATTGGTGGCCTTAGCGAAGAGAAATTGAGACCTATTTATATCTAGCTTTGATATTTAGCTACGGTGATCTCCAGGGTGTGGTATGGGAATTAACTTAAATAACTTCGGCTTTTTCGTTGAATCAAGGTTTATTTCTCTTTTTCAAGCGCTCCCGAGAATGTTCCTGGCGCGATTGAGTTTCGATAATTTCCCCCGAACATAAAGTTAACTAAACTTTACGCGGCGACAAGTGCAACGGTTACGTGCAGAATAATTGTAGACACTTTAAATTTCCGCCGTAGCTTCCTTACGCCTGACATTTATTTCAACTGTGTGAATCACTGTAATAACTTTACTATGATTACGAGTATTCCTGACTCGGGCATCACAGAGTCTACGTGTAGTTACATTCCAACTGCCTATCACTATAATAACTTGACTAATTCGCGCATACCCTGGTTTTGTGCGTCGCAGGTTTCCCCTTGGAGTTACATCTCAACTGCGTAAAAATTGCGGTGAATACTCTATATTTATAACAAATTCTACCCACGCGCAAAACCCTCAACTCGTAATCTCATTGGCCCATTTTTGGCGCCGAAAGTGGCTTGGGGTGCGCTTCTGCCGTGACGTGATTAATTGAAATTGCTCAATGCGTCTTTCACGTGATTCTTGGCCTAAATTTCCTCGTGGTTCCCCGGTTTATGTCACCTTCACATTCTCTTGCGGAGACGTGACCACACAATAGCGTCTTTCCCCTCTTGTAATAGACAAAGAAATAGCGTAAACAACTGAATTCGTCGCTTGAGAACTCTCGGGTTGAAGTTAGAAACGCTTTCCAGGAACAATCTCTCTGAACATCCAATATACAATAAATACATGATATCTTACTTACTAATTAACCTAAACAATTTAATCAATTACAAATATTGGTTATGCGCTTATTCACATGGGCGATAATCCGTCTCACAATTTAGAATGGGACACTGAGAACCACAGCAGTTAAAGAGCGTCCATAAATAACATACCATTTACATTTTGAGTTTGTGTATCTGAAGCCCAAGCTTTTCAGTATTAATCCCATTGAAGTAGAGGAACTCATTATAATCTATTTTTCCTTCATAATATGAACCAGCATTTTAATAGTAGGATATTCGCCACTGTCATACATTTCATATATTGTGCGGCGAAGTACGTCTTTTTCAAAAGCATCTAAATTGAAAACACTATTTTGCTTTCTGGCATGGTTTCCTGGAAATTTAAACCAAGGTTCGCCAATTTCTGTATTAGGTGCTTAACCCTCTTTTACAACGCGCGACACGGTATGTACACTAACGTTGCACGCTTTAACTGTGAGTTCCTGGCTTTGTGAACAAATTATTTGATTACACACTTCCTCAGATGACAATTCCTTAAAGAAAGAGTACACTTTAAAAATAATATTTCTGGCCTGTGAGCGCAGTACTTTACCCTTAGTGCCTGCAGCGCTGGTACCAGGTTTTGAAAGTGACATTGCTAACACTTCACTAAACAGAGCATGTAAAAATAAACACATTATGCTTATTGTCACAGTTACACAAAGCACTTAATTTGCCTTAAGCAGTGGTCACTAAGCGAACTTAAACGAACGCGCGCACGCTTCCGCACTGCAGTAAACCGTTCAATTAATTTATAAAGGAAATACTGCAGTTTAGAACCTTACTCCGTAAATGCCTGGTTGACTACTGCTAATGAAAAGAAACAACACATGGGCAAGATAGTTGGCACATACCGTAAACAAGTACGCGAGAGTAAGCGATGTTTATTCCTAGAACAATAACTCGAGAAGTATACAACGTAGAAACATGGTCTTTGGGCAGGCTGCTTCAAAATGTTTTGCCGCATATACCTAGGCACATTATAATATCGAATTTCCAGTAGTCATTTTGGGCGCATGAAAGAGAGGTTTGTGCCGTGGGCGCCCCAACTAGGCAACACTGCATGTCTATGATAGGTCAGTACCGCCTCACATGCCTTCTAATATCGATCGCCGTTTAGTCCCTATTTCTCTCCTACTTACAAGGAAGGAAGCAAGCAATAAGACCATTTATGCTAATTTTTTCTCGATTAGTATAACGTAATAGAGGGATACTCTTTTTAACAATAATTTTTGCAGAGATGTAGATAAAGTCATGTGAATGGAAGAAATAAGATTTTTCTTAATAGTTATAATTAAAGTCTTAAAGAGGTTTTACTTATTGTCATAGCTTTAGGTTTCATTAGCGATATTTTCATGCGAACTTTTAGCATATAAAATACATATACTAATCTTTGTAAACCATCCTCAGTGTTCGCCATCAAGACCACATCACTCGCACGAGATGTATTTTATTTAAGCCGAAAGTACCAGAAATAAAAAGAGCCGGGCTGATTTAACGAGGCAAGACAACGAAAAAAAAAAAAAAAAATAAAAACACCTTGATTTAGAATCTCTTCAAGATTAATTATGAATTTATGAACTCACTAAAAATAATTTTCTAATAGAGCGTATTATTAAACACTCTAATTCTTTTGTATCACAAAAGTAATGGCATGTGCCTTCTAAAATGTTTCAGTTTTTAAGCAAACCGTTACACGTACGCAGTAAACGTTTATAGGCAAGAGTATGTACAAACTTTATCGATGTCTTTCAAAGCCTTCTACTAAAGATGAAAAGCCGACGAATTGTAGTTCAAATTTTATTTCCGAAGAAACTGAAGACTATACAGCTTTACTAACAGAAATACTGCAATGAAGTATGCTTACTCATACCTGGATACAAATAGGGCAGAAGGAAATTCACGCACTGTTTTCGTTTATGTTTTTGTTTCATGCAGGGACTGCAATACTTCAGGCTGTTCCAGCTAGGGTGCTCGCCGGAGATCTATTCAAATGGGCCACAGAAGCCCCTGCAGCAGTTCAGTTTTAAGGGCAAGCTGGCTCACGGCTGAATGAATAGTAGGAAGAGCAAGCATTTGTGCTAAGACCTTCGCTCAGTAACTTATTGATAGAGCTCGGAAGTTCGTACCGTAATATAGGTTGCGACCGACCGTTTCGCCGAATCAAAACAAGTAATAGATAAGAACGCACGGTGGAGAGGAAAGCAAATCTGTTTTCAAGTAAACAGTACTGTTTCCAGAGTTCAAAAATAACATGAGGCATTCGTAAAAGCACACTTATTTGGATCATTAATCATGTACGACATACAAAGTGTTACATATATACAGGCTGACTCTGACTGATTTCCTTCTTTACATATGTACATTATGAAAACACCAAAGAAGTTATAACAGGGATTTTAATATTTCCTGATCGAATGTAAAATAATATCCAAGTAATAAAATTAATTTCCTAAATACGAGGGCTGTAAAGAAAGTAGTGGCAACATTGTCCCCAGATTCACAGGAGAGTGGGTATGAGCCAATAGGATATGGGAGCGATCAGGTGACTGACTAGTGTCGATGTGTGGTGTGCATTGGTCGGGCTGCCAGTTGAGAGTGTTGAAGTAGTGCTGTGTAGCGTTGAAGTGAACAGTGTCAAGTGCACCGCTCTAAAGCATATTTACCAAAGGCGATCGGCGTTCGTGGATTAAAATCGATTGCCCGTGGAAAAAATACATCAGCATGTTATCGAGGATTACACGAAGCCTGTGGCGGGAATGCATTGCCGTACAGGACGGTAGCACGATGGGTCAATGCGTTTCGTGCAGGTCGGACTGAGGCTGCGGATTTGCACCGGACAGGCTGGCTGTCCATTCCCCAAGATCAGATTGACATCATGAGTGGTCTCGTTGCCATGGACCATCGATGGACTGTCCGGGAGTTATCTTAGTCATCAAACTGTGTGGCATATCCTGACGAAATGTCTTCACCTGAGGAAAATTGCGTCCCGTTGGGTTCCACATCGACTCACTGAGGTACAGAAATGGCACCGGTATGCTCTGGCTGGCATCCACCTGGACAGATACCGCAACGGAGACGCATTTCTGCAGCGTATTGTCGCCATTGATGAGTCGTGGGCACGAGCCTATCAGCAGAGAACTTGTTCGACAGGAACCCAGTCGGGTGAAGCTGATGCTGATTGTGGCATACGGCCTCGAGGGGGTTATTCTTACGCATGCTGTGTCTGAGGGACAAACCATCAACAGTGACTACTATTCCCGATTTCTGGAGCGACATCTTCGTCCGTCTATGCGGCGCAAACGTCCACGTTTATTACGAGACGACTACCCCATAGTGTTGCATGACAACGCACGTTGTCATGTCGCAAACAATGCCCAGCTCTTATTGCAACGGTGGCATTGGGAGGTTTTGGAACATCCTCCGTATTCACCAGACATGAGTCCTTGTGACTTCGACGTATTTCCGAAGTTGTCAGGAACTCCTCCGAGGCCGCGGATTTCCTGACGTGGCATCTGTAGTCCGCGCAGTAGGGCTCCGTCGCAGTCATCAACAGAGATCGCCTTGCCAACGGTCCCCAACGCTTGCCCTACATTTGGCAAAAGGTCAGGGACTTTGCGGGTGACTACATTGAAGGAATGTAATGCAGTTGTACTTGTGAGTTCAATAAATATTATGTACTATCAATGTTGCCACTCGTATCTCGTATCTTAAGACTCTTAACGTGTAAAAACCAAGGGGGAATTAAACTAAATCTTTACTCAACTGCAGCCGTACTTCTTAAAATAATAATGTACTTCTGAAGCCTTTAAAATGAAAAACTCGTTCTACGTTCCTACAAACAAGATTGGCAATGCGAAAAAGTTCATTCCGCTTCGTATATTTGAAATATATTATCACTTCTGTATTAGTATCACCAAGCAAATGGGATCTAAAAGTGCAGCTTACTGCAATACATCACACTGAACCCTGCATTCTTTTCAAAAACACTTCTCATTTTCATCCTTATTTCAATTAGGATGTTTGTGGATTAGTAAATCCTGCTGACAGTTCTTCTACATGTCGCACAGATTCAGTCAGCTTAACAGTGTGATAGCGGTAAGTAATTTTTTGAACAAATTTTCAATCAATAATATTGTTTCTGTGAAGCTGTTCTGTTATTAGACATTTGGCAGTTTGTGCATTAGATTTGCCATCGGTTTCCAAGTAAATACACGAATAAGTACTGCTAGAAAACTTAACTATAGTTGTAAAACAAATAAATTTTGCTCACATTTGAGTACAACAAAAATGTTATTCGAACGCCTTCCTACCGACATGGTTCTGTATAATGTAGTGATATCAGTTGCAGTAAGGGTTGCACTCTACGTTGACCTCTGCTCGCGCAAGTAACCTTACATGGTATTGCTAAGTCTGGCTGCTCTTACTCTGCATAAGGAAATCGGTACGAAGTTCATAGCTCTGCTTATTGGCTATTACACTCCCCCTCCAGCCGGACTCTGAGCACTGTTGGTGCGTAAACGCGAGTACTCTGACTCAGCCGAGCAAATTAGAGCACTTTGCAATACATGGCAATGGCATAAAAACTAATAATGCTTTTATAGAAACAGATTCCAAACAGAACTGCGTGGTGTAATGTTCTATGCTCTTTGCTTGTCATGCGTTTTAAAATTATTTTGATTTATAACTTAGATCTGGCTATTATTTTAAATGTATTGCTGCAATTTGAGGCATTTTAAAGCATTGCGGTGTCTTTGCACACTCCCAGAAATTCTTTATTCTTGGCCACACTTTTAGATATTATCACAAATAAAACAATGCAACATTTTCGATTAAAAAGCACATACTAGTTCTTAGAGAATCTTGTAGACATACAAAATATAACGGTGGTACTTTTATAATGTAGATAGGCCTGCAAACTGCACGCTGATGTGTCGAATGAAACATGTGTCGGATATGTTGTTACTATTTAAATAATGAGAAAGCAAGTAAACGTGTGAAATAAATAATTTAAAAAATAATATTTATAATATTAATGAATATAATTTACTATAAATAATTCACATTTTCGAGTAGCCCATATGGTGATTATGAAAATGCATGTGATTTTAGGATCGTTTCCTAAAATTCCTAAATATCTAAAATTGTCATATAACTCATATTTAACTTCATTTTACGAACGCAACTGAAGTAATGTAATCCTGTGTGATCATTTATATCTTGTAATTTTATTTTCCTTACTACAAATTTATTCCGCCTTCCAGTTTCAACGGAAGTATATGGTTTAAAGTCTCCTGAAGAGGCGTTTTCAGAAAACTCAGCGAGTGTGTTTACTTATTTAAGTATCATTGGTACGATTCAGCATCCTATGAGGGTGCGACCCGAAAATATTCAAGAAAATGCTCACATCCGAAACAACATTTTATACGGTTGTTTTCAAAAGTTTTTATTTTCTCAAAAATGGCAGTGATAAATTTTGTTAAAATACCGTATGTTTAAAATATTTTCATAACCTCAATAATTACTTAGTCCTCCTAATTTGAATAACTTAAGCATAACTGGAAAACCGCAAGAAAAAATCTGATGTGTTTCATTCACATGACTTTCTCTACTTCTGTGTAACAAATGATTATTAATAAGCTTATTATTCTATTTACTTCATGCTAATCGAGAAAAATTAGCAGAAATAGTCACATTACATGGTTCCTTGTAAGTAGATGCGAAATATGGGAGTATCATAGGTTAAAGTGAAGTCAAAAGCGGGTTACTAGGTGACTGAAGTTCCTTTGTTTGTATGTACACGAATTGACAAATTCCTGTATGAGAAAACTACAAGTTTTTTAAACCTGAAACCAATAACAAGGAATATCTCAAAAACGATCAAATCCTAGAAAAAAACTATGTATAACATAAATTGTGTGTTTTAATGTGCTCTATATTTTTTGTGTGGTAAGTTTTTGTTCATTTCTTATATTTAGCAGTTATGCAAAATTCCTCCAGAATAAAGTAGCCTTCAAAGGCTGTTCCCAGAAAATTCAAGATATACATATTATTTTTCAGGTAAATATCTTTAATATACGATATTTTAAGCAAAATCGTTAGAGTCATCTTTGAGAAAATTAAAATTTTCAAAAAAAAATTACATGTAAAGGGTAGTTGTGGGTGGGGGGATTTTCTTGAAAATCTTCGTGTCGTATCCTTGGAAGATACCAAACTTAAATACATAAAACGACAATAAAAAGTTTGGTATTTAACGGTATTTTCGTTTTTGAGCTATACTGTCCACAGACACACACACACACACACACACACACACAGACACACACAGACCTTTTTCCAAAAATGCTTTTTTTTATTCAGGAGGACCCAAAACATGTATTTCCGGTGAAATCTCGGTATCGAATTTTTGGGTGCATTACAATACCTTCTCTATACACTATGTACATAGTATGTGTAGAGAAAGTAAATATAACAGAAGAAAATGCATATGTTATTTATGATTTTGTTTATATTTATTTTCTTTTTTGCGATGCTGATCATACCAAATTACTCTTTGTTATTGGTTTGAATTTTTAAATACTTATACTATTCTCAAATGGGAAGTGTTACTTTTTTTCCTTCCATTCTTTCTTAGCCATGCAAAGAGAACTAGAAAAATTGCGTTTTACATATGGATGCTCTTTAACTGATTTGGTTCTTAGAGTCCCATTCTGTATTGGGCGTCAGGTTAAATTTGCTCAAAGGCCTGTATCTGGATTGAGGTTCTCTTATGTGCCGATTTTATGCCCCAAAAAGAATCGCCACCTCCGCCGGGTTTGGATCACCGAGAAAGAGAATTACATTTCTGTGTCATTACATAGCTACCCGCTCTTGATTTGAATACCACTTAACGTCTGCCTGATCCGCTTGTACCTTCAAGGTGATATACCTGGATCAGCATGAAGTAGGTGGAAGAATAACCTTTTGTCACAATAATTTGTAAAAGAGTGAATAGAGAGTCATGTGAGTGCAATACATAATACTTTTAGTGTATATGTTTACTTTAAGTTGTTAGGTCACATTGCCGGCTTATATCCAGAGGCTATTCACAGAAAATTCAAGATATGCATTTTATTTGGAATGTAAATATCTTTAATATACGGTATTTTAATCAAAATTGTTACAGCCATTTTTGATAAAATCAAATTTTTCGAAAATGTTTCCATGTAGTTTGTGGCGGGGGGGATTTTTTTTAAACAAATCTTCGTGTCGCATTTTGAAAGGTACTAAACCTAAATACCAAGTTTGGAATTTAACGGGCTTTTCATTTTTGAACTATGATGTCCACAGACATACACACACATACACACACACACGGACATTTTTATAAAAATTGTTTTTTGGATTCAGGTGTCCCAAAACATGTATTTCCGGTGAAATCTCGGTATCAAATTTTTGGGTGCATTGCAATACCTTCTCTATACAGCATGTACATGGTACGTGTAGAGAAATTAAAAACATAAATTAAAGGCAGTGAAATAAATTTTGATTCGTCATCTAATAAGAACAAGTTTCACGGTGTGCATGAGCTCATTAGTAACACGCATTGCTTTAAGATATGAAAGTGAATAATTAAGTTTTATTTTCATCTCGTGCACACAAGTTCACATTGCCTATTCTGAAAGGACTTCTAGGTACAAGAATAAATGACCGAGCGAGATGGCTTCGCGGCAACGTGCTCAGGAGGTTCGGGCTCTATTTCCGGGGCCGCAAACGCGATTTTCTCATGGTCGCCAAGGTAAATACTGGGGGCTGTATTCTGCAGATACTTTCCTTTCCCTTTCAGGTTCGCGGTGCCGGGTAGATGGCACAGTTGCTTGCGCTGTGGCTGCCTGAGAGAGCTGTCCCACCTGGTAGGGTCGCTGTGTTAAGGACTTCTGCGCGTTTCCGTGGGCATGTCTGCCTGCAGGCCTGGGACCTCCTCCGGCTTCTTAATCTCATTCCAGCTTTCCGGAGGTACAGCCATAATCGATCGATTATGATGTCGCAGTGAGCAGGTCCCCCCCCCCCGTTCTTGTTCTATATCCTACAGGGATAAACTTAAACTGAATATAACGAACTCATATTTTATAAACAACACAATATTCAGGAGTTAAGTACAAAAAGTCCTGAGAATGAATACGTTTAGTTTTTAGAAGGAAATCTAAATACATATTTTTTGCTTTCTCTACATGCACTATGTACATAATGTATAGAGAAGGTATTGCATTCCACCCAAAAATTCGATACCGAGATTTCGCCGGAAATACATGTTTTGGGTCTCCCTGAATAAAAAAGGCATTTTTTTTAGAAAAAGGTCCGTGTGTGTCTTTGGACAGCATAGATCAAAAACGAAAATACCGTTAAATACCAAATTTGGTATTTCAGTTTGGTATTTTCCAAGGATGCGACATAAAGATTTTCAAGAAAATCCCCCACCCCAAACTACCCTTTACATGGAAAAAATTTCGAAAATTTTGATTTTCTAAACAATTGGTCTTGAATTGTCTGGGAATAGCATCTAAAGACTACTTTATTCAGGAGGAATTTTGCATAACTGCTAAACCGTAAGAAATGAACAAAAACTTACCACACAAAAAATGTAGAGCACATTAAAAACACAATTTATGTCATATGCATTTTTTTCGTGGAGTTGATCCTTTTTGAGATATTCCTAGTTGTTGGTTTCAGCTTTAAAAAACGTATAGTTTTCTGATACATGAATTTGTCAACTCCTGTCCATACAAACAAAGGAACTTCAGTCACATAGCAACCGGCTTTTGATTATCAATTTAACCTATGATACTCCCTTATTTCGCTTCTACTTACAAGGAAGCAAGTAATAAGACTACTTCTGCTAATTTTTTCTCGATTAGCATGAAGTAAATAGAAGCATAAGCTTTCTAGCAATATGTAGAGAAACTCATGTGAATGGAACGTATCAGATTTTATAGTAACAGTTTTAATTAATTTACTTTGAAATGTGTCAAATTCTTTCATTTTATACCTACTAATTTAAAACCTTTACTACATATACTTATATTATTACTGAATTGACAACTTTATTTGTGATTAGAAGGTATGACTTCAAATTAAAGTGTTTTATTATAATATTGAAGGGCATGGGAAATTTACACTGTTGAATACTTTTTGCGTACGTTTCAAATCTCTCTGTCTCTCTCTCTCTCTCTCTCTCTCTCTCTCTCTCTCTCACTCTCTATCTCTCTTTCTCACACACACTCTCTCTTAACTTAAATGAGTTAAGTTTTAGTAGGAAAAATCCTTATGATCATGTTATTTAATTGAATTTAATATTCATTACAGCTGAAAATTCTTCTGTGATTCAAAATGCAATGAAATAAGTTTATATCTATTCAACTCAAAACTTGATACCGAAACTTCATTGGAAATATATGCTTTGTTCCAAAACGAGCATTTTTTGAAAAAAGAAAATCTGATGTGGTGCACTCACATAACTTTCTCTAGCTGCTCTACAAGCTTCTTGCAAAATATTATTCTTCTTTCTACGCCATGTTCATCGAGATAAACATTAGCAGAATGTTCTTATTACTTAGTTCCTTATAAGCAGAAGGGAAATCAGGGAATTCGCCATGCTAAAGTGATGCTCAAATGTTTTAAAAGCTGTCGTTATGTGATTGTCATTACAAATTGTTTCTTTGCTTGGCCAGGAGTAGAACAAAAGAAAGAAGTTGAAGACACTTCCTGTCTGAGAAAAATATAAGTACTTCACAATTGAAACCAATAAATCAATAACAAGGAATATCTCAGAAACGGTTAAATCCTCAAAACGTAAGGACATAAATCGTGTATTTTGACGAGATATACATTTTTTGTGTAAAACGTTTTTGTCTATCTCTTACGGTTTAGCAGTTAAGCAAAATTCGGAAAAATTCATGTAGAATAAAGAAGTCTCCAGAGGCTATTCCCAGAAAATTCAAGTAATACATTTTATTTGTGATGGAAATGGTTTTATTATGTGGTATTTTCATCAAAATCGTTAGAGTCATTTTTGAAAAAAAAAAATCTAAATTTTTTCCATGTAAAGGGTAGTTTAGGTAGAGGGAATTTTCTTGAAAATATACATCCTTGGAATATACCAAAATTAAATACCAAGTTTGGTATTTAACGGTCTTTTCGTTTTTGAGCTATGCTGTCCACAGATAGACACACACACACACACACATACACGTACACACGCACATGGACCCTTTTCTGAAAATGCTTTTTTTGGATTCAGAGGGTCCTAAAACATGTATTTCCGGGGAAATCTGGGTATTGAATTTTTGGGTGCAATACAATACCTTTTGTATCCTTACATACCAGGCTACAGAAAGTAAAAATCCTTATGTATGTATGTCCGTGTCAGCATTTTCCAGAAACGCGACACGAAGAATTTCAAGCAAATCCACTTCCCCTGCATTTTTCGAATATGCTGATTTTCTCAAAAATGGGTCTTAAGGATTTAGATTAAAATGTCCTATGTTTAAGGTGTTTTATGCTAAATAATTTGCATATCATTAATATTTTGGAATAGACTCGAAATTCGGTTCATCTATATGACTTTTGCATAAGTGGTAAACCATAAGTAATAGAGAAAATCTTACTACATGAAAATTTGTTGAAATCGTTAGAACACACAATTTATGTCAAATACATTCGTTTTGTAGAGATATCCGTTTCCGAGATATTCATAGTCTTACTTTTAAATTATATTTAAATAATATAAACATATTTCTCAAAAAATTATTTATTAATATATTTTTCTCCTAGTCAAACAAAGAAAACGGAATGTCGGTGCACCACATAGCGACCAACTCTAAAAATATCTGACTATCACTTTTGCTGGTGTATTCCCGTGAATCTTCAAGGGATCACGTAATACACTTTTTTCTACAAATGTTTTTATGCGTAGACGTGAAGTAGGTAGACAAATCTGAAGTGTTCTATTCACATGACTTTCTCTCGCTGTTTCGCAAACAAACCTTTAATCCAAAAGATTAAGCTTTTAGCTACATAATGCTAATCAAGATAAATATAAGCAGAATTCGCCTTGTTACTTGCTTCCTTGCAAGTAGAAGGAAAATAACGAAATGCACTAGGATAAAGCGATAGTCAAATCCTTTTAAAGACGGTCGCTATATAAAAAAATTGAAATTCTGTTCTCTTTCCTTGCCAGAAGTAGACAAACAAGAAACGAGAAAAAAGATATTTCCCGTTTGAGAAAAGTTTAAGTGGCTAAAAATAAAACAAATAGTCCGGAATATCTCGAAAACAGTTAACTCTACAAAACATGTATATAATATAAATTTTGTGTTTTAATGAGATCTTTTTTGTGTGGTAACTTTTTGTCTATCTCTTACGGTTTGTCAGTTATACAAACATCTTTCAGAATGAACTGGTGTTCAGAGGCTATTTCCAGAAAATTCAGGATATAAATTTCGTATGTCATAAAAATATCTTAAGCATAAGGTATTTTAATCAAAATTGTTAGTCACTTTTGAGCAATTTAAAATTTTCGAAAAATGTGGGGTTTTTTCTTGAAAATCTTCGTGTCGCATTCTTTGAAGATACTCAACTTAAATACCAAGTTTGGTATTTATTCAAGTTATCGTTTTTAAGCCATGATGCCCACAGACTGCACAGATACACACAGACATGTTTCCAAAAATCTAATGTCTTCCTTCACATGACTTTCTCTACATCTCTGTAACGAATTATTGTTAATAATAAGCTTATTAACGTTATTTTATCTACTTAATGCTAATAGACATAGATATTAAAAGAAATGGTCTTATTACTTAGTTCCTCGTAAGTAGGAGGGAAATAAGGGAATATACTAAGCTAAACCGACAATCAAATGTTTTAAAATGTGGTTTAAAATGGGATCGAAATCCGATTCTTTGTGTGGCCAGGAGTTGAAGAGTTCCCGTCTGAGAAAAGTATTTTAAAACTGAAATCAATGACAATGAATATCTCGAAAACGGTCAACTCCGCGAAAAAAATGTTTGTGACATAAATTGATGTTTTAACGAGAACTGCATTTTTTCTGTAGTAAGTTTTTGTCTATTTCTTATGGTTTACCCGTTATGTAAAATTTATAAAAGTTCATTAAAAAAAATATCATCAGAGGATTTTCCCAGAAAATTCAAGACCCATGTGGGATGAAGCGGCATAGGGGCGGTTTTTTTTTCTGGTTCTCCGGTTTCCCCCGCCATCATATTCAATAGTACTCCCTCTTCGTTCCATATATAATCAGTGTCAAAGCCTGCGGTGCCTATGCAATAAAAGCGGGCGTTTAAGACCATAAAAATATTCTGCAGCCGCCATGGGTATATTATGAGTCAGAGCTCAGGAGGATAAGATGGAGGAAGGAACCACCATGGTGGATCCCTAATAGAGCCGGTCAAGGCAGCTTTCAGTCTCGCTCGTTTCTCGCTGCCGCTTAGCGCGCCTCTCGCGACCGGTGGTTTCAGCTGACCAGCGAGCGTATGGGAGTCTCGAGAGATTCTCGCAAGACTCCTGAGTCTCGCTGATAGCAAGACTACGGTGTAATGCGCGGAAACTCACATAATCAGTCTTGCAAATTGTATTTATTTCATGTGTTTAAATGGTTTAAGATTTAAATAGCCTACCAGGATGAACATGACACCTATTTAAATAACCCACACTAGGGAAAGGGTTAAAAACGAAATCTGATGTCACAGAGTCTGCAGATATGTGTACGAGGTCTCCATTTATATTAAAATAAGTGTGTATATATTTTATTACTCCTAAGACTTTTATGTTGCACGAAGTAATTATATTTTCGGTTGTAATCTGAACATACTTATACTTAGTAGCACAAAGTGAAGGTATGTTATTAACGTTTGTAATTCGAATGAATTGAAGAAAAAATTGATACATTTTCAACCAAGGTCTAAAAAAATAGAATAAAATCTTGCGATGTTGAAGGATGTTTTTCTGCCTATAGAAATATATTAAAAAGCAAAGAAAATTTGCAAATGTGGCTAGTTGTGTATAGCAAACCACCGAAATGTGAAGTTTGTTTTGAATGAGTGTTATGTATTAAAAACACATGTAAAATGTTAGTTAAAGTGTTCGAACATGAGTATACTGTGTAATAAATTACCGTTAATTAAAGCTAAAAAAAAAAAAAAAAAAAAGGCTAGGAACATTCTTAGAAAGCTAAGAAAATTGTTTAAAACCCTAAAAAGTTAATAAAAGGCTAAAAATACATTTATGAAAAGCTAAAAATCCGGCCCCAAGTAATAACACAAGATTACTCATCGTTTAACAGTACATATATTCCAAATGCGATCACAGTAAACGGTTTCAATCAACGATATTAATAAGTTAAAACCTAAAACTCCGGGTCCTAGTTATTACGTGACCAGTTTATACTAAGGATCATACGTGAATATACTCCGTCTGTAGTTACAAGAATACTCGAGTCGGCTCGCTCGTGAGCACTAGTTCTCGATACACGAGACTCTCGTTGGCACAATCTCGAGGAGTGGCGTGGCTTACGAGTAACGAGTGAGAGTGGCACGGGCTATGGGCACGGGTTTTGACCGCTCTAATCCCTAACATAATCCAAGCAGTTTTTCATCTCAACGTGGCGAGCGCTGGGAGCCCGCGCCCTGGGTCTAAGTGAACACTTATGCCGGATTCACAATGGAGCGATATTGGCGACGCGGCACGCGCGGCAAAACAATTGAGCAATAGGAATTCAGAATTGACGCGACGAAACCCGTGCGAAGAAAGTTGAATTGGATTTAACTTTTACTGCGCGGCATGGGCGTCATCCTTAGAATTACTGTTGTTTGATATTCTGTGGTCCTTGTTAAAGTTGAGATGGCGTCAACGACAAGGGAAATTCATTCATTTTCAGAAGAAATCCTTATTGAAATGGTGAACCTGCATCCCGAAACTGTCTTGGACAACCAAAATTATACCTTCATTCTAGAATAATCTTGCCACCTAATTAAAGCCACGTCTATGCTGTTGAATGAATAATAAATAAGCCCACACTAACCTCAAAGTTACACAAAGGCACTCTGCTGAAGATATTAGCTTTTGAATTGACGGTTTCTCTAAATGAGGACCAATGATGCGCAAAAGCTCATCAAATTATGATGGTGTTATTCGCATGTATTGTAATATGATTTGAGATCTTCATTACCATATTCGGAATTAGGGTATGAAAAATCCCCAAATAGGCTACGCTTCTTGAATATAGGTCGAATCCACCAACGACGGAGCTTCTGCTGTCTTCTTGTCGATTGTTTCTGTCGTTTCCAAGAACTTGTTTTATAGCCGCAGCCATTGCTCCATGTGAGCTATGCACCGGCACCGCTCAGTAATGTCAAATTGTACCGCCCTGTTGTGATCACCAGTTTCCATGGTCAGGATGAGACACATGTTCCGACGCCAGTATCGCTTCCATTGTGAATCCTACATTACAGACGATTCCAACGCCATCTTGCATTTCCAAAAGGCATTCACAGCCACGCAAGGACACCGCCAACAAAGTTACGCCGAGATTTACAACCTTGAAAGAGGCCGATTGGAATGAAATACAAATGAAATGAAGGGACAGGCAGTTCAAGGGATGAAGAAACAACTTGACTGTTGACCCAGGAAAAGCCCCGATAAAACCCACAACCTATCGAATGCCAGTCCCAGATAAAACACCCGAGTCACCTGGCTCGGTTAAGAAGGTACCACTGACTATGAGTCTTCCTGTCAATAAATTTTACAGTACTTAGGATAATAATGTGTAGAAAATATCATATGTTGCACTCATTCATGTTACTTACTCATGAATCAATAAACTATTCTTTCAAAAATCATAGTATTTTATTTTATTAATGTTTATTTAAGGTCGTTTTGATTACAAGGTGTTAACATGACCGATCATAAATATATTGTATATCAATTTACAGTTACACAGTTACTGATATGTTAACATTTACAATAAATCAGAAAGCTTTATATGCATCAGAAACTGTAGCTTCTTCAGCTTGTTGGGTGTGTTGGCCGCACTAGGAAGACTGGAAATGTCCGCTTCTTTTCTACTTCTACTTGCAGTGGGTCTACAAGGATGTGGTATATGGTTAGAGGCTTGTCACAGCTCGTACAGTTTGGAGCTTGGTCCTTAGTCAGAGGATAACAATGCGTCAATCTGAAGCGACCGATTCTGAGTCGATTCTTTTGAGAGTTCGGGAATGTAGAAAAGGTTTGGTGCAGTCAGAGAGCTTTCTGAAGTTTACTGTTAGTTGATAACCATTCCAATTTCCATTTTTCCATGTATCTACTTGTGTTTTCTATTACTTCTAGTGATAAAATTTCACTATTAACATATTTCATCGTAGGTACGAGGCGATTACATTAAGTTAAAGAGATAGTCAAATCTTTTAAAAATTGCCTCCGTGGTCGAGTGATTCTATTTTCGTCTGGGTCGGGAAGTTTTTCTTTAACCAGAATAATATCCTACCCCCTACAGAGTCTGGTAGTATGAATGTGAGAATGAATGTGCGTGTGTTTAATTATATTAAATGATTAACCTGGTGACAATAACCTGCTGCGATCAAGTCAAAGACCGCGATATGACCATAGTAGTTAAAGGAGGCTATACAAAGGCCGAGTGGTTAGACCATTCGCCTCTCACCTAGACGGCCCGGTTCGATCCCAAGCGACCTCATGTGAGATTTGTGGTGGACAAAGTGCCGCAGGGAGGCGCAGCCTAAACACATAATATTTTATTCAAATGAATAAACCATTTTTGAGAACGCAAAACACCATGAAAATGTTTCCATGTAAAGGATAGTTTGGGATGAAGGATATTTTTAATCTTCGTGTGGAGTCTTAGAATGATAATTAACAAACAAGTATTTAACCACCTTTTCCTTTTGAATAATGTTGTTCACATACACATTCGGAACTTGGATAGTGTTTAACGCCCGTGTTTACTACGTATGGCACCACAGGCGATAACACTGACAATAGAGGGAATGAAGATGGAGTATAGATGGAACCGGAGAACGCGGCCTCTGCGCCGCTTTGACCACTACATCTCCGTAATAACTTCACAATTATCACCTATCTAATCTCACCAATTTTACCTTTTTTATTTAGAATCAATAAATTAATTTATTGTAGTTCTTATATTCATTTTCATTTTATGAAAAAGTGGATATAATTTCTAATCGACCGATTCTATATTCCTCACAAATAAATAGAACTATTGATCCCACATGTAGTCACCTGGGATTAAGCCAGAGTCGCCTTGATAGAGGCGAGTGGTCTAACCCCTGGGCCACTCTTGTTGCTCATCTCACGGAGTGACCTCGGAGATTGGAATTTCTTATTATTACATAAATAATAAGATGAATTTCCTATTTTAAAAGCACTAATTCACTGACTTTGAATGATATAGACTAGAGCTGATTGCTCTGCCTTTTACATGCAGCATGGATACATATTAAATACGTCTCTATTAGTCTTTTCGCCTTTAACCTGTCTCATCTTTTTCTACCATTATTATTATTATTATTATTATTATTATTATTATAATATATTCCGTTATATTTCTTCGTATCTTATAACTTTCTCTGCACATACTATGTGAATAGTGTATAGAGAAGGTAGATATTGTATTACACCCAAAAATTTGATACCGAAATTTCGCTGGAAATACAAGTTTTGAGACCTCCTGAATCCAAAAAAAAAAATCATTTCTAGGAAAAGGTCTGTGTGTGTGTGTATCTGTGAACAGCATAGCTCAAAAACGAAAAGCCCGTTAAATACCAAACTTCAGTATCTTCCAAGGATACGACTCGAAGATTTTCAAGAAAATCCCCCACCCCCACCTACCATTTATATGGAAAAATTTTCGAAAATATTGATTTTCTCAAAAATGGCTCAACCGAATTTGATTAAAATATCGCATATTAAAGATACTTATTTGTCAAAAATGCTATCTTGAATTTTCTGGGAATAGCCTCCTAAGATATCTTTATTCTGAATGAATTTTGCATAACTGGTTAACCGTAAGAGATTAACAAAAGCTAACAACAGAAAATGTACAGCACGTTAAAACACACAATTTATGTCATATACATTTTTTTGTGGAGTTGATCGTTTTTGAGGTATTCCTTGTTGTTGGTTTCAGCTTAAAAAACATAATTTTCTAATACTGGAACTCTTGTCAAAGGAACTTCAAAGGAAATTCAGTCACATAGCAACCAACTTTTGACTATCACTTTAACCTATGGTACTGCCTTATTTCGCTTCTACTTACAAGGAAGCAAGTAATAAGACTATTTGTGCTAATTTTTTCTCGATTAGCATCAAGTAAATAGAAGCATAAGATTTTAACAAGAATTTGTTGCAGAGATGTAAAGAAAGTCATATGAATGCAACACATCGATTTTTTTCGGTGGAATTTAATACTTTTCCTATAGCTATAGGTGTGCAATAGAAATTTAATTTATATTCACATATATATATATTGCAAAATTGTTGTTATATGTATTATATAAAGGTATACTCTTGCTGAATTTGGACTGTAAGAAACGTGTCCATACATCCTACTTAGCTGACCCGTGTAATTGATCACTGCGTTCCTAATTGGATGCATCTTGAGAGAATATATGGGAAAACGGTCGGTCAGCGAATGATTAATTTAATTTACCTGTTTTAATAAACAGGCAGTCACGTCTTTGGCCGGTGCGCCGCCAACATCTTACGCTGCTAAGTAGCGCTTAAATTTACTGGGCTCGGCCGTAAAATAAATGAGCGTTAAACTTTTCCTCCTCTAGCCTTTCAATATGCTTGCTGGTTCGCAACATTCTTCTACAATATTGATACAATGCTAATTGACTACTAACAGCTATTTCAAGACAAAGGATGTCGACAAAAGAAAGGTAAATTAATGCTAAATAAGAAAAGAAATAATTCAAAGCCGTAACATTAACATGTTGGACATTGATGCTGCTTCTCATCACGAAAATGTTTTTGTTTTTCATTTCTTCCTGAAGAGCCGGGAGTATGATGGGGTCCGGTGCAGTTCGTTAGCGCAGCGTTAAGGCTGGGCCATAAATCAGTTATGGCATTATAGTGCCGGTAGGTAGAGATACCTGTGCAAGAGGAGTGCTACGTCAAAGAGATCCAGTAGTGTTTCCTCTCCCGCTTGAAACTTGCATACTCGGGTAGTTTTGTTTAGTTAGAGAAATGTAGAGTCTTTCTGTGTCTCTCCATCTCCCTCCCTCCGACTCTTCGCTAGTTTCAAAGCATAAAACAACATTTTGCAGAGGTTAAAAACAACACCAATGTCGTTATTAAAAAATCGAATGGGTTCCATTCACACGATTTTCTCTACCTGTTCTGCAAGCAAACTACTCTTATAAAGGATTATTCTTCTATCTAGGTACTTCGTGTTAATCGAGATAAACATTAACATAAATAGTCTTATTACTTGCTTCCTTGTAAGTATAAGGTAAATAAGGGAATACACTAGGCTAAAGCGATAATCAAATCTGATAAAATTTGATCGCTATGTGATGCAATTATAATTTCCTTCTCTTTGCATGGCCATAGTAAAACAAATTAAAAACGGACAACGACTTCCTGTTTTCAAAAAGGTAAATATTTAAAAATTGAAGCAAATAATAAGGAATGTCTTAAAATTGGTTAACTTTACAAAATCTGGCATAAATTGCGTACTTTAACGAGATCCACACTTTTGTGTGGTATAATTTTGTTTATCTCTTACCATTTACCAGTTGTGCAAAAGTCCTCCAGAATTTTTTTGGTAGTGTTTAACGTCAGCTTTCACTACTTGTGGCACTGCAGGCGATGATACATGAAATGAAGATGGAGCACCGGTGGAATGCGATGGCGGGGGAACCCGGAGAAAACCCGCCTCTGCACCCCTTTGTCCACCACAAATCTCACATGCGGTTCCTTGTGATCGAACCCGAGCCGTTAGGTGAGAGGCAAGTGCTCTAACCACTCGGCCATGGCGTGGCCATCCTCCGGAATGAAAATAGCTTCAGAGGGTATTTTCAGAAAATTGTTTGCCATGTAAATATATTTAATACATGACATTTTAATTAAAAAGTCTGAGATATTTTTCAGAAAATCGAACATTTCGAAAAATGTTCCATGTAATGGATATTTTAGGGTAAGGGGATTTCATTAAAAATCTTTGTGTCGAATATTTTTAAGATACTAGGTTTAGTAGTTAACTGACCTTTGGTTTTTAAGCTATGCTGTTCAAAGATACGCAAACACATTAACACACGGAGCTTTTTCTAAAAATGCTTTTCTTTTTGGGGGGTGGGGATCAGTTAACCGCAAATCATGTATTTCCAGTGTAATCTCAATATCGAATTTTGGGTGAAATGCAACACTTTCTTATACTTACTATGTATATTGTATACACACGGTAAAGAAGGTAGACTGCAGAAAACTGTTTCAGCACTGGTAGAAATCACAAGATATGATATTTACTAGTATACAACTTCGCGAAAACAAAACGTTTATAGACTTGGATAAATTCGATAAACCTGATGGAGAGCAGCTATGGAGAATACTTAAGAAAAATCTTATACCATTGCCGCGCATTAAAATGACCCTATAGAAATCTCCATTTGCTATTTGCATTATACTGTTACCAATTATGATCTATCTGTAGTACAAGGATGTTTATCATTTCAAGTGGACGAAGCCAAACAGAGTCAAAAAGACTGATATTAATATAAACTTATATAAAGCCCAGAGTACTAGAAAGGAGCACATATAGATTTCAAATAATTATAATACGTAATAGTTAACAGCAATTCTTTTAATTGTTGTTCAAACCATAATTAAACAAACTGGTTAATGTTATATGTAAATATAATCAAAAAGATAGAAAATAAATATCAAAATAAATTTAAGTTATTATAAAGCCGGTATTAGTTTACGGGAATGAATTTTTGGACTATCAATAGAAATGATTACCTTAAACTTTAGATTAGATTTAAAATTTAGATTAAATTAATCATTAAATTTCTTAGAAGTCTTCTTAGGATCTGAAGAAATTAGAAAATTAGGAATTCTAGAAATAAGAATCACTAAGCATTAACAAATTTGCAGTAAAATACAAAGCAAAAATGATTACATCAGCCATATACGTATAATAGACAAAGAAGACAACATCTAAAGTGCTACTATCATAAAAGCTATGTTGTTGAAGACATCCTTAGTCAAAGTGTCCCCTGTCGTAGATGTATGACACGTAAAAGAACCTCAAGCTTGATAAAGAGATCTCTGAGAAAATTACGCGGTCTTTCACGCCCAATATAGAATGGGACGCTGAGAACCACTGTAGTTAAAGAGTGTCCATAAATAAAACTTCATTTCATTTCATAGTTAAAGTGTAAATAAATATGTGTGTGTGTCCGTAAACAGTATAACTCAAAAACAAAAGGCCAGTTAAGTACTAAAATTGGTATTTAAGTTTAATATCTTCCAATATGCGACACGACGATTTTCAGGGAAATCCTCCTAACCTGAACTACCCTTAATGCGGAAAATTTTTCGTAATTTTTGATTTTCTCAAAAATGGCTCAAACAGTTTCAATTAAAATGTCATATATTGAATATATTTAAAAAACAAATAAAACGTATCTATTTAATTTTCTGGAAATAGTCTCTTAAGCTCTCTTCATTCTGGAAGACTTACACACACGGTAAACTTTAAGTGGTAAACAAAATTTTATGCACAAGAATTGTAGCTCTCCTTAAAATACTATCTTATAATATGCATATAGTAGCGCTACTGAATGTTATTATTATGCACAAACTTGAAAAAGTATTTTAAAACTTATATCAATATTATAATAATATATAATTCACAAAAGAAAGTCAAAATGTGGACACAAAAATAGAATAAACATTGATAACTCATTTTAAAATACTTTTACAGCCTTGGTGCATTTGTAACGTACACTAAAATAAGAAAACATTGAATAAAATTTAAACTAACTGCTTCAAATTAGAAAAAAGCTTTTCTTACTATATATACATATGCTATATGAAAATCACTGAGGTGTTAAAAATTGTAGATGGCATAAAATTGTGTAGGGCCCTCCTCTAAATTGTTGAAACATTAAAACAAGTGAAAACTACTTCAGTCTTCTTCTCCCAATTCTCTTTCCTACATTACCTCTCTTGAATTCAGGTAACAAGGTTTGCTTAACCTAGTATGTACAGTTTGGTATAGACCATGTTCTACCATGTGGTTCTCTCGCTAGAGACTCCGAAATTCTGCCCATATTGCAACCATTCACTTTTGCGATGAAAATCCGTGTGGAGATGCCACCCCTCCCAATAGGCTTGGATTGTTCCACTGACCTTGGCGTGTGTATGGTTTCAAACTTTTATCAATCACAGTCCTGGGATTTTGGACTGGTTCTTGGATGAAGCGTGAACTCTCAGAACCCTCGTATATGGGCACAAACAAATCATAATGCCCTACAGAACCTCTATATGCACAGAAAATTGGAATGTGGTGCGCAGTGTCTCGTAGACCCTATTTTTCATGAGAATACGGTAAACACTGAAGAATACATAAGAATATTCATTGACTTTATCAATCAATTAACAGATGATGAATTAGCTTACGGATATTTGAACAATATGGCGCAACAAACCACACGTCACGTGCAAGCATGAGGGAAATCGGAAGCTTTTCTGAAGATCGAATCATCTCAAAAAATCTTTGTCCAGCAATATCTCTTGACCTAACACCACGCGACTTCTTCCTGTGGAGCTGTCTGAAGAGAAAGGTATACAGAAATAGACCACATTCAATTGCAGAGTTGAAATATGCTATACGTCATGAGATTGAAGCCATTGCCGAGGAGACTTTACTAAAAGTATTCCAGAATTTGGAGCGACGTGCACAAACATGTCTGTATGTGAGATGGGAACATTTTCAGCATCGGATGTGACAGTGCATAGTTCAAGGTATGTGTACACAAATGTTCGTCAAAAAACTCACATAATTGTACAATATATAAACAAAAATTTGGGGCCTCTAGCGAGAGAATCACACTGTATATTTGGTGAACGTTTCACACATTCGCATCATGAGTTCGGAGGACTGAGCTGAGCTATATTTGTTCTACCTTACCCTGCTTTTCGGTCTTTTCTCATCCCCTCTCGCAAGAGATACGTAGTGGTAGTGGTATAGTTAATCATGTTAATGTGATGTAACTCACAGTTAACGATATGCTAGAAGCGTTCACTGACTAGAACGCATATCCGCAGATCAAGCAACAGCTATAGGCTTATGAGTCTTTTTGTATACAACAAAATACAGATATTTCAATAAATGTTGCCTTAATGTGTAACCACTTAGATGTGTTAGTTGTTATTACTTTCTCTACAAGTACTATGTACACGCTGTATTAAAGAAGGTATTGTATTGCACCCAAAAATTGGATACGGAGATTTCAGCGGAAATATATGTTTTGGGATCTCCCCTGAATCCAAAAAAAATTAGAAAAATGTCCATGTGTATGTGTGTGTGTGTGTCTGGGCAGCATACCTCAAAAGTGAAAGGTCCGTTAAATACTAAACTTGATATTTAAGCTCAGTATATTCCAAGGGTACTACTCGAAGATTTTCAAGCCCCAACTACCCTTTACATGGAAAAAAATTCGAAAATTTTGATTTTCTCAAAAATGGCTCTAACGATTTTCATTAAAATCTCTTATGATTAAGATATGACAAATAAAATGTATATCCTGAATTTTCTGGGAATTCCCTCTGAAGACCTTTTAATCCTAGATGAGTTTCTAAAATTTTGCATAACTAGTAAACCGTAAGAGATAGACAAAAACTTACTGGCCATAAAATGTAGATCACGTTAAAACACACAATTTATGTCATATACATTTTCTTCGTGGAGTGGGCCGTTTTCGAAATACTCCTTGTTATTGGTTTCAGTCTTAAAATACTTAAGCTTTTCTCTTTCGGGAAATTGTCAACCCCTGGCCACGCAAAGAAACGGAACAACCATATTTTAAAAACATTTGACTGTCGGATTAGTCTAGCATATTCCCTAATTTTCCTTCTACCTATAAGGAAGTAAGTAATTAGACCATTTCTGCTAACGTTCATCTCGATTAGCATGAAGTGGAGAGAAAAAAATCTGATGTGTTCCATTCACATGACTTTCTCTACTTCTGAGTAACAAATTATTGTTAATAAGCTTATTCTTCTATTTACTTCATGCTAATCGAGAGAAAATTAGCAGAAATAGTCTTATTACTTACTACCTTGTAAGTAGAAGTGAAATATGGGAGTACCATAGGTTAAAGTGAAATCAAAAGCTGGTTACTAGGCGACTGCAGTTCCTTTGTTTGTATGGACACAAGTTGACAAATTCCTGTATGAGAAAAGTACAAGTTTTTCAAAGCTGAAACCAAAAACAAGGAATATCTCAAAAACGATCAACTCCTCGAAAAAAATGTATGTAACATAAATTGTGTGTTTTAATGTGCTCTACATTTTTAGAGTGGTAAGTTTTTGTCGTTTCTTACGGTTTAGCAGTTATGCAAAATTCCTTCAGAATAAAGTAGTCCTCAGAGGCTATTCCCAGAAAATTCAAGATATACATATTATTTGTCAGGCAAATATCGTCAATATAGATATTTTAATAAAAATCGTTATAGCCATTTTTGAGAAAATCAAAATTTTCGAAAAAAGTTCCATGTAAAGGGTAGTTGGGGGTGGGAATTTTCTTGAAAATCTTCGTGTCGCATCCTTGGTAGATACCAAATTTAAATACCAAGTTTGGTATTTAATGGTCTTTTCGTTTTTGACCTATGCTGTCCACAGACACGCAGACACACACACATGCACACTCACGGATCTGTTTCCAAAAATGCTATTTTTGGATTCAGGGGGTCCCAAAACATGTAGTTCCAGTGAAATCTCGGTATCGAATTTTTGGGTACAATACAATACCTTCTCTATACAGTATGTACATAGTATGTGTAGAGAAAATAAGCTTATTAACAATAATTTGTTACAGAGATGTAGAGAAAGCTATGCGAATTGAACACATAAAATTGTTTTCTTTGTGACTAAAAGTTTTTCCAATCACAAAATCTATTACCTAATGTGTATATTAAAAACATAAGTTATTACCTGCGCGGTGAAATGAACAGCGCCTGTTAGTACAGATTATCCGTTTTGCTTTCACGTTTTCACACCTCAGTATGTGAGATCATTTGGCCTTGCAAAAGCACTTAAACTCAGTTCCCTACAACATTCGTTTTACGAGGCCCGCCCATTAAGGTTACGCCTACCGATCCGCTGTCACAGAGAAAATAAACACGTACCTATGTCTTGTGAGTGTATGTCACGCCTACTTGGAGGTGCGTATGTGTGTGTGTGTGTGTGTGTGTGTGTGTGTGTGTGTGTGTATCATTCCGGAGGAAGTTTCACACTGCAGCCACTAAGGGCCAATTGCTAAAACGTGGCGTAAAACTGGCCGTGGTTTAAATCCCTGAATCAGTTGCTAAAACGAGGTTTCCCGCCAAATCGCAATACATGGCTTGTATACGTGTCGAGCCATGGCAAGGGTGGGTCTGAAGCGTGGCCTCCACAGATATGGGACCGTTTTATAGCAAAATAACCTAATGTTCGCAGATGTTTTAACTCGTTTCCTTTTACTTCGGTCTATTCCACGGACATTTTAAATAGGTATCTGAAACCCCATTAGACTAGCTAACCTCGTTAGCTTCACATATCATGAGACTAATTTATTACTTTTGTCAGATGATCAACTACAACAAAGTGGTATAATCTCAATTCCTATCGATTAACGTTTAATTACTTATTATATGTAACAAAGGAAATCAGGCTGATAATTATATGCTGAGAGCAACATTTGCCAAAAGTGTATGCAGTTCTCGATTACGTATAACCATTTTCTTTATATTATTCCAATCTAAAAGTGCTTTATTGTACGCACGTTTTAGACTACAAATTTAAGTAGAAAGCTAACCTCATTTTCGCGATAGTATATTATTTATGCAGACAATCAACTGTAATAAAGATATACGTTCGTTACACCACTTGGCATATTTCAATACGAGATCTGACTTTGGTAGGTACTTTTGTTATTCTGTCATTAGAGCCACTTTGTGGCTATTTTCTGGTAAGTTATAAACGTTTAGGGCTCTAAGCCGCAAAGCGTAACCGAGAGATGTTTTTTACGAGCAGAGGAGTGCGGCCGCAACTGCGGAAGGACGAGAGGGTGTAACTAAGAGCTCTTTAAGCTAAAACCCCAATGAGCCCAAGAAGAAGTCAAAACCTCGGTTATCTAGGGTATTCACATCTGATCGAGATATTTTCAACACTTT
Organism: Hymenopus coronatus; assembly: GCA_030762935.1. Taxonomy (NCBI): domain Eukaryota; kingdom Metazoa; phylum Arthropoda; class Insecta; order Mantodea; family Hymenopodidae; genus Hymenopus; species Hymenopus coronatus. The sequence goes on from CM060881.1 coordinate 164,798,056, forward strand.
CAAATATGGATCGCCTGTGGAAGTTTCACCTATTACTTAAACTATATAAGGTATGTGTATGTGTATCCACATACCCTAATTTTTATCCAATTAAATATCAATCTTATTTCATAGGTACCTGTTTATGTTTTGGTGAATTGAATTATGCCTAATACAATGTATGCACTAAGGGAATTGAGACTGAGGGAAACATTTGGCAAATGGCTCTGAGTTTATTAATTAATAACTCTTGAGTTGAATATAACAAATTCATCTGTTATTAAGAAGGGAAAGAAATATTCAAATATAACACTTATTTGTTGAATATATGTAAACATTGTATAAATCATATGCAATAATGTCTAAAAAAAAATAAGTTTACCAAGAAAACTCACTGAAGAATGACATCGTTAATCTCTTGCAATTCCATGTAATCATTACAAACTTTAGGTCCAAGAATATGTGCTATGTCATTGCAAAGGATAGAACTACTTAACTGTAATATTAAGTTAAGCGTAAGTGTATTTTATGATAGGGGTTTAGACGTACCTATGTAAGTGGATCCATAACAAAAAACGCCACTGTTTGTAAAGCTAATTGAATCAATATTTGTTGCAGAATTAATTACTGCAACAGCTTTCCATGAATCAAGCAGGCATGCGAATGTGTGAATGGTATAATACACACTAAAAGAACAAAATCAGTAAACAATGATTATGCAAGAATATCACAACATATCTGTATGTGTTAGAAACCTATTAAAGGAGCGTCTTGACTAGGTGTGAACCAAATTTATAGAACAGAAAGCTTACACAATTCACAACTCTGTGTTTAGTTTCCATAACTTCAATTAGGCATTTAAACTGTATTGCATGTTACACCTCTAATAGTACACAACAGTGCTTGCAACTAGAGAAAATGTCATATGAGGTTTACTAATGAGAACACAGTTGTTTTGAATCCTCAGCATTCATTTAATGTAAAATTGTGACCTCTTTAGACTGCATGCAGCAATCAGTTACAATAATAGTTCTCATTTCTAATGACCGGTTTAATGTTATTAGTCATGATAAACCATACACTCTAGCTTCCATGTGTATGTATACACTACATTCTGGATATGATCAGCCATTACACCTTCTAATCCTGGAATGTAAATAAGATTTAAAGTGCGAGAATGGGAATTCTCTGTCGCAGAACTTCAAAACGAATTAAAATTACTGGGGAGAATATTCTGAATTAGTAATTCTAATTAGTGTTTTCATCTTCACAAGTATTACATTAGACAATTTTAATCTCTGGTCATATGCCAATTTAAGCACAAACTCAGTGCCAGAACAAGCAGATTAATAATTAAATTACCATTCTGTATAATATTCATATAACTAAATGCATTGGGTCTTTGTTTAATTTTACCAGATGCACCCCTCACCAACCAAACAATTAGCAAGAACAGCAGGGGTTTGCATAATAAGCTAGGTATGTTTGTGACATAGTACACACTTTACCTGCTCCAAATACAGTTTCACTAGGAAAATGGAGACAATATAATAATTAAGGAACAGCTCTTAAAATAACTGGGCAAGGGACTTACTGAAGACGTTGTTTGGAATCTGGACAAGAAGAGTCGATGTCAACTTCATTGTAGACATATTCTTACATAGAAACCTTAAGCAACTCTTAAATTCAATATATTTTGCTTCTTGTTTTTGTTTTAAAACATAACATTTTGCTACACATACCACATTGAAACTGAAAGGCTTAAAAAACTTGTCTCATATTAAAAATGTTCATTTGAAGTGATATTCTTCTTTATAATCCAGAAAGGTCCTGCTGCATATTTTTCTCCTAAAACAAATAATAATTTATAATAGCAAATAATAATAGAATTTATGTATTTAAGATTCATTTTGTTTATACAAAGAAAAACAATCATGCTGTAACGTGTTTAGTCATTTTAGTTATATCTTTGGAAATCATCTAAAAGAACAGACAAAATACCAAATGCTTAAACAATAATTGCTTTTAACATGCACTTTTCTCTCTGTAGCATTTCTATATAATAATTGCATAGCTTTAAAAAACTAGTCCGTGATTAACTGGCTGCCATTAATGAATCATAAATAGTTGCGTAATACATAACTTAATAGCATTAAATCATTTTCTGGGTACTGAATTTTGAAAACAACGAATTTACTGTACATGCAACATTCATGCTGACAATATTCAACTTTATCAAGTATAAAGTAAACAAAATCACAGGAAATATTATGAGTACTTAAAATATTGGTATTTATGTTTCTGCCAATTATTATGTAACCTTACCTTAAAATTATGTTGATGTCCCTTACCAAATTCTCAGCCATTTAAACATTGTGGTATTCTCTAGGCTAATTTTAGATAATGATTGTACAACGGTAATTTGTTCATAAGTGGTACTTTGCCGCTTTAACAGTTCATCTGAAAAATAAAGATAGAATCTTAATGTAAATAAGGCTACTTAACATCTGGTTTACTTATAAAATCATTAGGTATGGTCAATGCAAATGTAGGAAGCTAATGCATTTCGCTTGGTTTAACCTAAACTGTGGTAATGCAGCTCCTTGCATTACTGAATTAGTGCACGAACTTGACTCTCCTACAGCAGTGTGTTTAAAATATCCTCGAATACCCAATAAGACTCAAGCAAAATCTATTCATTCTGTAGAACAAATCAATTTTATAGTATTAGCTCGATCCCTTGCAGCACTAAAATTACCTATACATCTGCAAACAGTTTATTTCTATAGCTGTGTCACAATGTGGTACTACAAAGCTTTAAGAATTGTTTTTGGTCTTTAAGGTTCAATAAATCGATTTATACCGAAACGCATCACAAACACTGAAGTTTTACATGCCTTATATTATCTGATGGACTGGTTTTAAAACGCATCTCCTTTCCGTAATTTACTAATATTTGCGTTTGATTTCCTCATTACCACAGGTTAGGTGTGGTTTTACATAGTTATTTATCACTTAGACAGTAATGCGAATCACAACTTACCATTTTCGGCGCATAATCGTTCCATCTTACATAACCACAACTTAGTAATCCTCGCTGCATTTTGAAACTCCATTGTTTTTTCGTCTGCTCAACCAGTGTTGCCAAACGTAAAATCAGAGACTGCACCTTGTCCCGTCTTCGTTTTAACAACTCAACACAGCTTGAGTCTCCGGTCATGTCCTGAAACCCATGATCCCAAGCCATGGTTTACGCTACGTTTTAGCAATCGGCCCTAAGGGTATATTGTGCCTTAGACCCCTAGGATGAGACGAGAATATTATTTGTGGGCAGCCGAAACCGGACCTGACGGCTGGGACAGAACCGTTATGGAGGGTCCGTAACACAATTCAAGCAGTTCTTCATCTTGACGCTGGGAAACCATGCCACAGTTCTGACCGAATCCCATGGGTGCTACAGATAAGTCCAACCCCACTCCGCCGCCTAGATCTGTATTACCATTCACTACCACTGAAAGACATCACCACCACATTTATAACCCTGAAAGAGACCGGTTGGATGAAATGGAGACGAAATCAAGGCACAGTAAAGGGAATGAAGAAACGTCCCCGGGAAATCACTCCGAAACACCCATGTGTCAGAGAAGTTGACCGAGAGTATCGAACCCACGACTTCCCGAATGCCAGTCTGAGACGAAACGCTCTAGGCACCTGCGTCGGTTACCAACCTGAAAACATTCTGCTCCTCATAAATAAAATTATAAGTCCAGAAATGAATTGATGTAATTACATATTGATGTAATATTACTCATTACACTGTTCTTAATTGCCAATAAATGCATCTGCTATTATACCTCTGACAGCCTGTATAATGACAATTTTTGGAAAATTAATATTATCTATAGGCAGAGCTTACCTAGACGGATTTAGTGTAATAATTGTCATTAAAACTCGAATATGTTGATTTACCTTCTATTGTTTATTAGTGGGCTCACAAACTATTCTTAGAAACTTTATATTCCTGTTTACTTTATCTTGAGGATATATATTTTTTAATTGTTTCATTTATATAGCCCCCTTTAGAAACAACTTGTCTGTAGGTTCTTTACGTTGGATTTAAATCGTTTTATTTTACTCAAACATACACATTCACTCTCACATACATACTTCCAGACTCTGTGGGGGATTGGAAATAATTCTGGTTAAAGAAAAATTCCCCGCCAGGCCGGAAATCAAACCCGGGACCTCCAGGAGGGAAGTCAGTTCTCTGACTACTCGCACACGGAGGCAGTGAGTATTTCTTTGCAGAAATAGCTTCAGTACATTTTTCGTTATAGATAAAAAGAGGATAACGGTAGTTAACAGTTTAATAATTTCACCTATTTATACTAGACTTAAAATTCCATATTCCTCGTGAAGAACAAGCCTAGAGGACTCTGAAAGAATAAGCACCAAGCATTGAACGACTCGAACCTTTAACAACGGATGTATCAAAAATGGTTTACGGCAGAAAAAATAGGTTTAAAGTAAATGATGTATTTTTAAGAGAACTATATTTTTGTGAGGTACGTTTTGGTCTTTCGCTTAACATTAGGCAGTTATAAAAGATTGCACAAAATTCCTTTCGAATGAAGAGGACTTCAAAGGATATTCTCAGAAAATTCAAGATATACATTATGCATTTTATTTTTATGTAAATACCGTGAATATAGTTTTTTTTTTTAAATCTTGTTGCATCTCTTGAAGATTTTTACTTTGTGTACATGTACTATGTACATAGTGAATAGAGAAGGTATTGTATTGCACCCAAAAATTCGATACCGAGATTTCACCTGAAATACATGTTTTGAGACCCCCTGAATCCAAAAAAAATTGTTTTCGAAAAATGTCTGTCTATGTATGTGTGTGCGTGTGTGTATGTGTATATATGTGTGTGTGTGTGTGTGTGTGTGTGTGTGTGTGTGGCATGTCTGTGGGCAGCACAGCTCAAAAACGTAAAGACCGTTAAAAACCAAGCTTAATATTTTAGTTCGGTATCTTCCAAGAATGCGATACGAAGATTTTCCAGAAAATCCGCCCAACCCCAAAATCCTTTACATGGAAAAAAATAGGAAATTTTTGATATTCTCAAAAATGACTCTAACGATTTTGATTAAAATCTCTTATATTTAAGATATTTTCATGACAAATAAAATGTATATCTTCGGTTTTATGGGAATAGCCTCTGAAGACCTCTTTATTCTGAATGAATTTTGGTGAATTTTGCGTTACTGGTAAACCGTAAGGATACACAAAAACTTACTACACAAAAAAGGTAGATCACGTTAAGACACACAAATTATGTCGTATGTTTTTTCCGTGGTATTGACCATTTCTGAGATATTCCTTGTTATTTGTTTCAGATTTAAAATACTTAAACTTTTCTCACGCGGAAAGTTGTAATCTCATGGCCCTGCATAGAAACGCATTTCAGCCACATGCAGCCTGCTTTCAAAAGATTTCGCTATGACTTTAGCCTAGTGTATTCCCTTATTTCCCTCCTACTTACAAGGAAGCAAGTAGTTTAGATAATTTCTGCTAATGTTATCTCAGTTATCATAAATTGTATTTCTACCCACTTCTTCTAGCAATAATTTGTTACAGCACTGCAGAGAAAGTCATGTGAATATAACACATCAGATTTTTTTCTTCGTAAAGCAGATACTAGAAGTATGTTATTCTTTATTCACATAAATTTCTGAACTTATGCTTTAATGAACACAAAAATAATTTGACATCGCCTTGTGGTTTAACGGGAAATATGCGAGTCAGTTGAGAAATTCAATGCTGTGCCGGCGTGTTGCCATGGTAGCTCAGTAGAAGAGCGACCGGCTAGAAACCGGGAGATCCGTAGTTCAAATCCCGGCTATGGCATTGGATTTTTCAGTCTGACTCTACATATCCAACTCCCGTCCTACACACGGCTTTTGTGAAAAAAAAACTATAAATCCAATATCACTTATGTTAATGTTTATGTTGATTAGGATAAAGTAAATACAAGGAAATACTTATAAGAATTGCTGCATAGGGGACGATTCATAGCTTTATCCAAGACTGGTTCAAGGTAAATCCTCTGTTTATAATTCAGTTCTTATTTTTTGTTTGCAGTGTCCGTCACGGTGGATTTTTAGCCGTATATGCTCGCCAGCTTAGGCCTCTGCTACAAAGTTTCTCATTCCCTGAAATCAGAATTGACAAGGTAGATTAGTTGTGTTGTAATAACTGTAATTTTCCATCCAATTGCAAACAGCACCATAAAACTGAGTGCTTATTATTAAATTTTAGGCACGCTAATGTTTCAGTTGAATGCATATCATAAATAGCATTCAAGTTATATGATGCCTTATTTTCTGCTTTCTCAACACAATTTATTATTACGTTTAAGGTTAACTTAAGTTAATGCGATCTTTCTTGAAAAGTTCTTATCTCTATTACGATATAAAAAAATAATTTGCCATATTTGCTGTTTTTAAATTAGAGCATATCTTAAAGCTGCTAACATTAGAACTTGATACCAAATCAGTCAATGATAATGAACATTCTGAGCATTGAAAAAATCGTAACAACACTCTCTTGTAAACACATTCATTTGAAAAATGTTACTTTGGCTTTTACTTTATCTACAGGTATTATATACAAAGTATGTAAAGGTGTTGCATTCCACTCAAAAAGTCGATACCCAGATTCCACTGGAAATACACCTTTTAGGGTCCTCTGTTTCCTAAAACATTTTAGAAAAAGGTTAGTGTGTGTCCGTGTGAGTGAACTCGATAACTCAAAAACGAAAAGTCTGTTAAATAGCAAAGTTGGTATTTAAGTTCAGTATCTTTCAAGGATGTGATAAGATTTTCAAAAGAATCCTCCACTCACAACTACCCTTTGCATGGAAAAAAATTTCTCAAAACAATTTTATCCTATATTAAAGATAAAATGTATATCTTGAATTTTCTGGGAATAGCTCCTGAAGACATCTTTAATCTGGATGAATTTTACGGAATTTTGCATAGCTGGGAAACCGTAAGAGATAGACAAAAGAGAGTTTAACAAAAAATGTATAGCTGGTTATAACACACAATTTATGACATATAGTACATTTTTGTGTGGAGTCGATCGTTTTTTTTAGATATTCCTTGTTATTGGTTTCAGCTTTAAAGTACTCTTCTCAGATGGGAAATTGTCAACTCCTGTCCATACAAACAAAGTAACTTCAATCACATAGCAACCAGCTTTTGACTATCACTTTAATCTATGGTACTCACTTATTTCACAAGTAATAAGAATACTTTTGCTTGTTTTTTCTTGATTAGCATGAATTAAAGAGAATCATAAGTTTTTAACAATAATCTGTTGCAGAGATGTAGAGAAAGTCATGTGAATGGAACACACCAGATTTTTATAAAAAAAAAGTACTTCTGTATGTCCGTGTATCTGTGAACATTATAACCCAAAAACGAAAAGTTGGTAAATAGTAAACTTGGTATTTAAGTTTAGAATCTTCCAAGGATGTGACACAAACATTATGAGGAAACTTTCCCCTGCCTCAAACTACCCTTTACATGGAAAACATTTCGGAAACTTTGATTTTCTCAAAAATGGCTCTAACAATTTTGATTAAAACACTGTATATTAAAGACATTTACATCATAAATAGAATGCGTTTTTTGAATTTTCTGGGATTAGCCTCTGAAGACACCTTTATTCCAGAGGAATTTAGCACAACTGGTACACCGTAAGACATAGATAAACACGTACTACGCAAAAAACTTCTCTTAAACACAATTTATATCACTTAGATTTTTGAGACATTCCTTTTTATTGGTTTCAGTTTTAAAATACTTTTCACATATGGGAATTTGTTAACTCCTAACAATGCAAAGAAACTGATTTCATCCACATAGGAACCAGATTTTAAAAGATTTGATCATCGCTTTAGCCTAGTGTGTTCTCTTATTTCCCTTCTACTTTGCAGGAATCGAGTAATAAGACAATTTCTGCTAATGTTTATCTCGATTAGTATGAAGTAGATAGAAGAATAAGATTTTTAACAATAATTTGTTACCGAGACGTAGAGAAAGTCATGTGAATGGAAAACATAGTTTTTTTTTGTTTTTTTTTTTTTGTTTTTTTTTCTTTAATTTTGAAATTCTTGTTTAACAGCCATCTAATTACCTGAAACTACACAATTATTAAAGCCAAATTGGTTTGTTTTTTTTTTACTTTCATATTCTTGAAGATGTTTTCCATCCCTAAAATATGTTTTTGTGATTAAGCTGTGACGGTAGCCGGTTTATCAAAACTAATTAAAAAAATGACATAAATTGTGTGTTTTTATGGGATCCACATTTTTTATTTATCAAGTTTTTCGTCTATCTCTTATGGTTTACCAGTTATTTATTTATTATGAAAATCCCAAGGAAAAGCTCACATTAAGGGGCTGTATCCAAATTGAGCTGTGATATTCACAAAGCCCAAGTCATGCATAATTGCATAAAACAGAAAATACCACAAAAATTAAATGATGGAATATAAAAATGTTGGAAAGATAAGTACAAAACATGAACACAAATAAGCCCTTTCCAAATTTAATAAAAGTGAAACTAACGGATACAAATAACAATGATGAATGATGATAATAATAATAATAATAATAATAAATAAATAATTAATAATAATAGTATGAATAGCATAAAACTAATGTATTTCACTGAGTTTAGTTTGAGTTATTTCTATTTAGAATTTCAATCTTAATTTAAATTTCTGAAAACTAGAGATAGTTTTTATTTCTTGTGGTAATTCAATGTAGATTTTAATTAATTTAATTTAAGCTTTTGTTCCATAAGTTAGACCTTCAGAATAGTTAAAATAAATGTTTAATTTCTATCCGGTGTTGTGTTGATGTATTTCGTTTCATTCTACTTTCAGGTTGCTATGAATTTGTTTATGTGGCTTTAAATATATAAACAGCATCATTAATGGAATTATTAATTCCAAAGTTAATATGTCAGATTTATCATAAAGAATTTTATGGGAGTTCAATAATATGAAGACAATTTTAGAGGCTACTCCCACAAAATTCAAGATATACATTACTTTTCTCACAAAAATATCTTAAACATATTATGTTACTTCATTCAAATCGTGAGTGCTAATTTTCATAAAATCAAACTTTTCGCAAAATGTTTCATTTTTTTTATTGTTTAATGTAAAGGATAGTTCGGGGTGGGCGAATTTTCTTAAAAATCTTCGTATCGTATCCTTAAGAGATACAGAACGGCATTTGGCATTTAACGGAATTTTCGTTTTTTTGTTAAGCTGTTTTCACACACACACTGGATTGGAGGTGAATAATAGAAAATATTTGTATAAGCATTTGAAGATGATGTGATGATCCACTAGATATAGTCCGCAGTATTGGAAAACCCCTGTTAATTTAGCGTATGTTCAGCCATTCATCACATAAAGGAAGGACTGTGACTGAATCGGTCCCTCATTTTCTAACTGTGAGTCACGCGAGTTGTATTAAACACGGCATCTGATGTTGCGTGATATAGGTGTGGTTCAAAGCACAGTAGACTCTGAAAGTTGTAGTTAATTTATGACAATGCTATTAGTAAGTGGATAAAATGAGATAGATACACTTGCGGTTCTCTAATAAATATGAAATTAGTTGAACTTGTTCACCTCCCATTGTGAATATATACATCACTAATACGAGATTCTGCAAACTTCCCCTCCCGTTCTGTCTCTTGCCTGTAACGTCATTGGTCCCATTTTTACCTGCTCTATACGTACTATGTATATAGAGTATAAAAAGGGTATTGCACTCCAACCAAAAATTCGATACTGAGATTTCACCGGAAATACGCGTTTTAGGGTTCCGTGTATCCAAAAAAAGTATTTTGAGAAAAAGGTCCGTGTGCGTGTGCGTGTGGGTGTGTGTAAGCACGATAACTCTAAAACTAAAAGTCGGTAAAATATCAAACTTGGTATTTAAGTTTAGTATCCTCCAGGGATGCGACACGAAACTTTTGAGAAAAAGCCCTCCACCCCAAACTACCCTGTACATGGAAAAAATTTCGAACATTTTGATTTTCTCAATAATAGCTCTAACGATTTTGATTAAAAACCCGCATATTAAAGATATCTATACGGCAAATGAAATGTGTATATTGGATTTTCTGGGAATAGTCTCTGAAGACCTCTTTATTCTGAATGAATTTTGCGTAACTGGTAAAGCGTAAGAGATAGGCAAAAACTTACTACACAAACGTAGATCACGTTAAAACACACAATTTATGTCATATACGCCTTTTTCGTGGAATTGACCATTTCTGAGATATTCTTTGTTATTTGTTTCAGATTCAAAATACTTAAAATTTTCTCACACGGAAAGTTGTAAACTCCTGGCCCTGCATAGAAACGGAATTTTAACCACATGGCAACCAGCTTTTAAAGGACTTGAGCAGTGCATTCCCTTACTTTCCTTCTACTTAAAGGAAGCAACTAATTAAGATAATTTCTGCTAATGTATATCTCGATTATCATAAAGTAGATAGAATAATATTTTTTTAATAATAAGATGTTACAGCGATGTAGAAAAATTCATTTGAATGGATCATATCAGACAATTTTAAATCGCCGGACGAAAGAAGAGAGATTATACAGCTTAAAGTAATTTCACACTGCTTATATGCCACAATGAGAAATGTTTTAAGGTACAGTAAATAATGTAGATTATTGGACCTCTCGTTCCCTAGATCTCGATGATTTTCATTTGCGGGGTAACCTTAAGAATAGCATATACAAATCTCAATGAATAGCAATGAAATGGGATGAAATGTAACATCGGCCAAACTAAATCATGCTAATCGGAATATGTATACCCCGAACGGGAGGTACATTCCCGGCATTTGTTATAAACCTTATGCACAGTTAAAAAATCTTATGTCTTATGCTCATATGACTTTCTCTATCTGTTCTACAACCTCTTACAAAAGATTCTTCTTCTTTCCATACCATGCTAATCGAGATAAACATTAGCAGAATGTTCTTAATACTTTATTCCATATAAGTAGAAGGGAACTAAAGGAATGCGCTATGCTCAAGTGATGGGCAAATGTTTTAGCTATCGTTATGCGATTGTCAATGCAAAATGCTTCTTTACTTAGCCAGAAGTAGAACAAAAGAAAAATTCACTCTTCCAGACTGAGAAAAGTATAAGTACTTTACAATTGAAACGAATAGCAAGGAATATCTCGGAAACGGTTACCTCCACAACATAAACGTAAATGACATAATTTGTGTGCTTTGACGAGATCTACATTTTTGTGTAGCAAGTTTTTGCCTGTCTCTTACGGTTAAGCAGTTATGCAAAATTCAGCAAAATTCATCCAGAATAAAGAGCTCTTAAGTAGCTATTCCCAGAAAATTCAAAATATACATTTTATTTGCATTATAAATATATTTAATATGCGGCATTTTAATCAAAATCGTTACAGCCATTTTTGAGAAAATCAAAATTTTTCTATGTAAAGGGTAGTTTGGAGTGGGGGGATTTTTCTCAAAATCTTCGTTTCGCATCCTTGGAAGATACTAAACTTAAATACCAAGTTTGATAATTTATCGATTTTTCGTTTTTGAGTTAGCGTGTTCACAAACAAACGGACACATGGACACACACGGACCTTTTTCCAGAAATACTTTCTTTGTATACAGGGGACCCTAAAAAGTGTATTTCCGGTTGAATCTCGGTATCGAATTTTTAGGTGAAATGCAATATCTTCCCTATACACTCTGTTCATAGTACGTGTAGAAAACGTAAAGAGACGAATAGATGCGGCCGGCTTTGGCATGCCAAAAGAGAAAACCCCTATGTAAACGGTAAAGATGTACCCTAGAAGCGCTGTACTTATGGTGTAAAAGATTAAGGTAGATTGGAGCATAATAGGTGTCCTATTTCTATTTCATTTATTTGAAATATATCCATCATAATAATGCATTATAAATTATTTACCAAGAATATTCACTAACATTTATAAATGATTTATGTATGTATTTACTCTCTACAATTGGGTATATACATGCTGATCATGATAGTGTTTTCATTCCTTTTAAATTTTTATAGGTAGAGTAGGAAAACTGAAGAGCAACAATCTGTTATAATTTACGTTTACTGTGTTAATGGCAATCACTTAAATTGGGTAACGTGAGGGCTTGTGTATTAAATGTTTTACTGAAATAGAATTGTTAACTAAAACGCACGACTCTAATGCTGAAGATAATAATAAAAGATAAAATTTCATAGCCTTATTTCCACTTGTTTCTAAGAACAGGCACATTGAAGCTGAAAAGATTAAACTTTCGGAAAACATTCTAATGACAGTTTTATATCTATAATGCTTTCGTGGAGTATGTGAAAAATTGTTATCTGCGACACCCTGCACCATATAAAATATACTTTTCTATAACGTTTTATGTCACTTTTGTGTTGATAATTTCTTTGACACTTATTATGACACGTTTTACATACACCTACCTTATTAATATCAGACAGCTTTTTAGAATAATAATTTTCTTTGTCCACTTGTTCATTCCGTAGCACCTGCACATGATCATGTAAGAATGAGGAATTGTACTCTCAGATGTGATAATAATAATAATAATAATAGTAATAATAATAATAATAATAAATAATAATAATAATAGTAATAATAATAATAAATAATAATAATAATAATAAACCTCGGCTTACCAACTTTATTTTTTTTTACTTTAGTTCAATTCCTGGCCATTTTATTGTATGCTATTCCTAAAATAAAGGAAGCCAGATTGAAGTAACAACTCACAAGTAAGCCATAAATAAGTTTGTCGATTTGTTTACACATGCAGCATAGCTACCACACAAAATGTGCCCACACACTATGAGCTTCTTCTCCAATTTGAAATTCAACACTACATTTAGCTCAATTATAAAGCACATATCCAACCAGGGGGACACGCCCACTAAATCATCGCAGTTTACACTTTATTTTTTAAACATTTAATGTGATCTGTAACGTGACTTTCCGTGTCTGTTCTACAAACAAACTACTCTTACAAAGATTATTTTTTATCACAGTAATCAAGATACATATTAACAAAAATAATCTTATTACTTACTTGCTTGTAAGTAGAAGAGAATACATCAAGCCAGGTTTGGAATAAAGCCATGCACTGAAAGCCACTCCACCGCCCAGAACCTTCCCTTCTCCAGCCGTGACTACCTGTGATTTGTATACGCCTCATTGAGTGGTGAAGATAACTTCGAACTCGGGATAGTACGTATATTTTTGAATGTGTACCAGAGGAGCAATTCCTTACGCACATTTGGAATGCCCATTATATCCATGTTTGCCTCAAATTACTATTATGAGCAGTTTTGTTCCACATAAATATGTCTCCAGGGGCAGGATCACCCACATGCATTTAGTTTTCACTATTGCGACTGAGTTCTTCCACTTTAGTACCAAATGTATCCCTTTTAATAATTAATAAGAAACTATTAAGGACATTAATAACAGAAAATGAAAACTAGCAGTAAATATAGGCCTACAGTAGTATATTCTATAATTTCTTTACATAATGTATTGTTTAAAGAGTTTTACAGTTTAACAATGAGCGTGCTTACTATATTAGTATTGCTTTCAAAACCAAATAAGTTATGTTGGTCATAAAATGTTTAAGACGTTTTTAAAGTTAAATGGTAATAAGAGATTTTAACTTGATTTATTGTTGAAAATATACATTTCCTTATGTCGATTGCAAGACTTAAAAGAATGTATGTACACAAGATGAAAAAATTGTTATAAACTTAAAAAATATCATTTTGCGTACCATAAGTGGTTATCACAGTTATTACACGAATATAAATGAACTATTTTAATTGCCAACAGAGAAACTATAACTGATGCTTTGATTGGACAAATCCACTACTGACTTCATTGTAGCAAAACAAGTTCTATATCCATCACAAATCTAGGTGGCGAAAATTACGCAGACATCCGTTTTTACTCTCTCTAGCACGTATGTACATAATAGCTTCAGAAGATATTGTATTCCGCCCAAATATTCTATGCCGAGATTTCACCGGAAATATGTTTTGAGATGCCCTGAATCAAAAAAAAAAAAAAAAAAAAGCATTTTTAGAACAAATGCCCGTAAGTGTGTGTGTGTGTGCGTGTGTTGTGTGAGTGTGAGTGTGTGTGTGTGTGTGTGTGTGTGTGTGTGTGTACGCAGCATAGCTCAGAGGCGAAAAATCCATTAAACACCGAACTTGCTATTTTGTATTTTCCAAGGATGCAACATGAAGATTTTCAAGGAAATCTCCCCTACCCCCAACTACCCTTTACATTGATTTTCTCAATAGATGGCTCTAACGATTTTGCTTAAAATATCCTATACTAAAACTATTTATATGACAAATTTTTCTGGCAATAGTCCTTGAGACTCTTTATTCTGGATGAATGTTGCTGAATTTTGTATAACTGGTAAACCGTAAAACTACACAAAAAATGCAGATTTCATTAAAACACATCATGTATCTCATAAATGTTTTTATGCAGTGCTGCTCGTTTCTGAGATATTTCTTGTTATTGATTTCAGCTTTAAAATACTTAAAACTTTTCTCATACGGGAATATATCAGCGGGATGAACCTCATCTTTTATCCATCACACATTGGCCAACGGGCAATTAGGAGGACACGACATCATCAGCCCAAATGGGCATTCTCCGTACGCTTCATGTTTCGCAAGTTGGAACCAATGCAACTCCTGGTGCCACTTTGTTTGGTTATTGTGATAGAATGCAATCAACGCAGCTTCCAAATTGTTGTTAACCCGCTGGTTTACGGTACTTGCTGTATTCCACTGTTAAAACAAAATGCTCTATTGCCAGTAACAATTACTTTTGACACACCGAAACACCAGATAATTAACCTCAATCCCTGTATGGTATTCATCATAGCATTAGCCTCACGCGTTGGAATCAACCACGAGTACTTACTAAAGACATCTACAATTACCAATACATAATGGTTGCCTTTAGCACTCCAAGGAAAATGCCCAATATAATCAAAAAACAACTTTCCTATGGGACAATTAGCTATGTTGGAAGACAAGTGTCAAGTCTAGTGTTTTGGGCAGATTTGCTCATTTTGCAAATTTGACATGCATTCCATCCCTTTCCTAATAAAGTAATGTCGGATGTTATAGCGTGATTTATAAATGCTTTGATGGGCGCCGATGGATCCTTCATATAGGGTTGCCAGATCTCTGGGCGCCGCCCGGAGTGCCCAGGTTGGAAATGAATTATTCTCCTGGTATGCGGGCCAATTACTTTAATCTACGATTTTGAATGTCACTTTAGTCATGAATAATATTTAATAATTTGGTTCGAATGTTAATTTCTAATTGTAACAAAACGGTATGTTTCCATTCTTATTCTGGCAACTTTTCATTGTTACGTCTGTAGTATTCGACTCATATTATTAAAGAAACACTGGCAAGTCGCGGCTCGTTCGTTGTCACTTGTCAGTCAGCAGTTCACCGGGAATTGTTCGAACGCTCGGATCGTGAGTGAATAGACTACCACTAACGTTCATAATTCAGAATAGTTATAGTTTGTTGTTCTCTGATAGTGAGTAATAACAGTGAAATGAAGAGGCGATATCTAAGTTCCTTCCATGAAGAATGGTTGCAGCAGCAGTAATAGTAATAGCAGTAGTAGTAAGTTAATTTTATTATGTTAGTAAAAATAGTGACCTTGTGGTCGTAATAACAAAAAAAAAAAAAAAAAAAAAAAAAAATCTGTTTAACAATTTCTGTCCCCATTTACTCAAATATCCGTTGGTTGGTCTCCGGGCCTGCCTCGAGTACATTCTGGCAACCCTACCTTCATAATAATATGTAAACAATACCGGTATATTCTTTTACGGCACCACTATCTTCCATTTTTCAGACATATCCTTGCAACATAAGCTGTGATCGTGAAGAGTATAGGGTGATATTACCTCACCCACCTGCAATGCTTCAATAATGGGCTTCAAACTGTCATCCTTATTTTGGAACTTAGAAAATTCCCCAAACTCTAATGGTGACTGAGTATGGTGAAAACCGGTCCATAATTACTTTCAAACTTTGGTTCCTCAAGGCTAGCTAACATCCTAGATAAAGCGTCCGGAATACAATTAATGCTACCCTTAATATATCTTACCTTAAATGGAGGCAGATATAAGTAGAGTCCACCTCGCTATCTTCCCAGTTTTACGTGGAGAAGCAAGGACTCAGGATAACGCCATCCGTCACTGGTTATCCGTTTGAAGAAGAAACTCGTGTGCTGTAAATGAAATTTGAACTTACTCAACCCAAGCAGGACCGCTAACGCTTCTAACTCATAAATGGAATATTTAGATTCCGTTGGAGAAAGGGCTCTCGAGGAATAAGCTATAACTTTGCACCTCTGTTCCACTTGTTGAAGAAGCACGCACGAAATGACTAATACGCTCGCACCAGGTTGCAAGATAAACTATTTACTAAAATCAGGAATGGCAAGAACTGGAGTGACGTTAATGCCAAATTGAGCTTTCCAAAGCTATCTTATTGCTCAGAGCCCCATTAAACTTTACCCATTATTTTCCTCAAGGTATTAAGTGATATTCTATAATGCGTATAATCCGAGATAAACTTAGCAAAATAGTTCGCCATGCCTATAAATCTGTACACTTGTTTAACATTAGTTGGAGTAGGATACTCCGTTATGGCTTTAGTTCCATCAAAATCAATGGAGATACCATCACACGAAGTAATATTACCTAAAATTTTCAAAGTGGGGGAAGCAAATTTTACCTAATTAGGATTCACCGTCAAACAGGCTTTAGGAGCCTAGATGAACCTTCCTTTACATGTTGGACATGTTCTTCAAATACTGGAGTAAATATACAAATCATCCAGGTAATTAAACAAGAACTTATACTTTAAATCATGGAAGACTTTATCTAACAAACGAGTTAAAACTTCAGTTCCCGTCGCCCATCCAAAAGGTAAAACATTCAATTCAAATAAATTGAAATTCGAGGAAATAAGGTAAATTTCTTACATCTTTCGGTTAAAGGAATCTGGTAATATGCACTATTAAGACCTAGCTATTTTAGCATTAAGAGCCCTATAATCTACAACTATATGTACTTTATTCTGTGACTTGAGAACAAGAAAGACCGGGCTAGAATAATTCGAAGCAAAGGGTCTTATAACGCTTTTCCGGAGCATATCATGTACTTCAGACTTCAATAAGTCTTGCTTATGAGGTGGTAGCCTATAGGGAGGCAACCTAACGGGATATTTATCTAACACAATCGTAGTAAATCAAGTCTGTGCGCCCTAAGTTCTCTGTAAGGATATCCGAAAAATCACGTATAACTTCCCAAAAACCACGAGCTTGAGCACCAGTCACGTGCCAGAATACTTGCACATCTTGATTTTCCCAAACTTCTGTTTCAAGATAGCTGAGAGAGAATTTATGCCCCATATCTCTGCATAATACACCCGAATCTACCAAGTAAATTGGTACCCGTATGTTAGGTTTGAAATTGAACCGTGAAAGACGATTAGACACATCCATAATCATAGTGACTTTGGCCACGAAATTACTCTTTAAAATTATTTGCATTGGGAGGATAGGTACCACTATAACCTTTACATTCCAACGAAAGTTGGCAATTCTTATGAGTAAGAAACATTTCCCTGCCACTCCCAACGGTTCTGCAGTTATCCCCGCACATTCACCGTTGTTAGTAAGAATTTTCACACGCAAGGTGTTCGCAAATTTGGCATTAACAGCACTGCCCGTATCTAACAAGGCCAAAGTAGGAACCTTAAATACTTCCACTAAAACACAAGGCACTGACGAAGCTTTATTAGCGTAGATTTAGGATCAAAATTTACTGTAGCTACTAATTGGCATAAGTGCGAAGCATTACTCGACGTCTTACGCTTTGCCATCGCATGCTTTCCTCTTAAAGCAATCTCGTTGAAGATGACCAATTTTGTGACAATGTTGGCACACTTTGGGCGCCTTAACAGGTTCACCCTCAGTCCCATTCCTTTAGTTGAAAACTGGTTAAACTATTCAAAGAGAGAGCCAAGACGAATTGCTATTTCTTCGAATTGCTCGAAGATTTCTATTCATATTTTATTTCAATTCCCTGGCTGTACTAAAAAGAGAATACGTATCTCGGAATGACAAGATTCAACATGACCAATTTCATTGTGTTCTTCTCTGAATCACAAACCCATAAGGCGAATAATCTCAACAACATCATGTCAGTGAGTGTAACACATCAGATTTATTTTGTTCCATCACTTATGCCTTATAGGTACCGTACAATTTGGGCACTTTATTGGATAAGCCTAAGTTTACAGATGTTTTGGTTCCCTAACCCACAGCCGAGAATCAAACACGGGATCCCTCGCATAGCCTGTCTGAGACAGACATTTTGTTTGCCACGTAATGAAATGATGGCGCCCTGTATATTATGTGAGCGTCGCTTGTTAGCGGATTACGGGTACATTAGTTAGGATGCTGGAGGGTGTGTTTGCAGAACACTAATTTTCAATCATGCCTGTATGCCGCTCGAGGATACAGAGATTTACAATCGGAACGCTCGTAAAGTTTGTACCAAGGTATCGGTGGCACAGATTTACGATCTAAAGTAAGCGCAAGACAGGAAGGTGCAACTGTCCACCCTTCCACTGATAGATTTACGCTTACCCCGCGGTTCTCTCACTAATTCCCTTTTGTTTAAATAAGGGATACTATGAGCCGCTCCACAGCACAGAGACTCTTCCGCTCCAACTGTATTAACTTCACTGAGCAGGTGGCCGTACCGTGGCCGTACCACTAGACTCTCACCTAGACGGCCCGGGTTCGATCCAAAGCGACAGCAGGGCGGCTTTTCTCCGGGTTCTCCGGTTTCCCCCGCCATCACATTCCCAACTGCTACATCTTCATTCCATGTATCACCAGCGTCATCGCCTGCGGTGCCACAAGTGGTAAATCCGGGCGTTAAAGACTACAAAAAAAAAAAAAAAAAAAAAAAAAAAAAAAAAAAATCACTGAGCAGATCATCAACCTTTATATTTAAAACTGTAGACAAAATATCTCGTAAAACGCTCGGTTTTAAGAAATGAAAATGGCGTGTTATTTATGAACGCTCTTTAATAGTGTGGTTTTTAGCGTCCCATTCTAAATTGGGCGAGAAACACCGCTTAATTTTGCTCAGAGGCCTCTCTGTCAGCCTTGAGGTTCTTTTACGTGCAGATGAATCTACGACACGGGACCAACGGTTTAACTTCACTTCCGAAAGAAGCCATGCTAAGGATTTTTACAACCGAATAAAATCCACCGTCCTCCGCCGGGTTTCACCCGCGACCTTGGGTATAGGAAATCAACATAGTAACCATTACACCACGGAGGGCGACATTCGGCTTTAAGTAAATAACTGTTCAGTATGTTTAGTTAACTATAAAAAGCCAATACTAACATTTAAAACAATCTGATGTGTTGTACTCACATGACTTTCTCTAGCTGCCCTACAAATTTCTTACAAAAGATTATTCTTTCTTTCTATCGAGATAAACATTAGCAGAATATTATTACTTAGTTCCTTACAAGTAGAAGGGAACTAAAGGAATGTGCTATACTAAAGTGATAGTCAAATGTTTTAAAAGCTGTCGTTATGCGATTATCATTGCAAATCGCTTCTTTGCTTGGCCAGGAGAAGAACAAAAGAAAAACGGACATTTCCTGTCTGAGACAAGCATAAACATTTCATAATTGAAACCAATAACAATGAATATCTCGGAAACGGCTACCTCCACAACAAAAACATAAAGGACATAAATTGTGTGTTTTGACGAGATCTAAATGTTTTCTGTAGTAAGTTATTGTCTATGTTTAGCAGTTAGGAAATTCATTCAGAATAACGAGGTCTTTAGAGGCTATTCCCAGCAAACTCAAGATATACATTTTATTTGGGATGTAAATAGCTTTAATATACGGGATTTGAATCAAAATAATTAGAACTACTTTTAAGAAAATCAAAAGTATCGAAAAATTTTAAATTAAAGGGTAATTTGTGGAAGGGGGAATTTTCTTGAAAAGCTTCGTGTCGCATCCTTGGAAACTACTAAACCTAAATACCAAGTTTGATATTTAACGGTATTTTCGTTTTTGAGCTATGCTGTCCACAGACACACACGGACCTTTTTCTAAAAATGCTTTTTTCGGACTCAGGAGACCGCAAAACATATGTTTCCAGTGAAATATCGACATCGAATTTTTGTGGGAATACAGGTACCTTCTGTATCCACTGTGTACATTGTACATACGGGCTAGAAAAAGTAAAAATTAGTATATATTTATGTATGTATTACTTATGTATGTATAAACTATTAAGGGGTATACGTGCAGATATTTGTATTGGTAATTCAGGAAAAAATAATTTACAATATTACACGAATAATTTCTTCACTTGAGGACTAATAATTTTACAAAGACCGCACGGGAAGAATGAAGCGTCACTTTTTCTGCAAATTTTAGTTATTTTGTTTACGTGTCCTCCAAGTTTGAATCCACCATTCCATAGAAAGTTCATGCTGATAATGAGATTAGTCGCGTGTATATGTACTTGGGAAAAAAATCCGGAGTGTTCCATTCACATGACTTTCTCTACCTCTCTGTAACAAATTATTATTAATAAGCCTATTCTTTTATCTACTTCATGCTAATCGAGAGAAACATGAGGCAGAAACGGTTTTACACCAGTCTAAACCAAGAGTCAAATAAGAACTATAGCTTTCCTGGCGACGTGTTAATTCAAGATCTTCTCGGGCTTCTAGCCAGGTAAAAACTTGGCTTGACACCAACGTTTCGAAGAAGTGCATCTTCCTCGTCTCTCTCTCACACACACATACACAGACAGGGGCCTTTTTCAAAAAATGCTTTTTATGGATTCAGGGGGACCCAAAATATGATTTCGGGTGAAATCTTGGTAACGACTTTTGGGGGAATACAATATCTTCTCTATACACTATGTGCATAGTACGTGTAGAGAAAGTAAAATCACATACAGGCAGAAAATTTGGTAAGTCATTTGAGCAAAGCAAGGATATGGTAAAGTCATAGCAGTAATAGTTCCCATCTTAACTTATTACGATGTGCACACCTGCAACAATGAATTGCCCACATTTTTTAATCCCATTGAATGTCATTGTTGTTAATAAACACCAAATCCCACACTGAGCTCCCTAAGTACAGGGTACAAGTTCTGAATAATTAAAGAAAAATGCAAGAAGTAAACCTAAGTCGTTCTCTGTGGTAGAATAAGGCTCGGCTATGGTTCGAGACTGGACGGAGTCTTGCAAAACATCTAGGTTAAAAGTGTCTTTTTGGATTCGGTCCTGGGGGAGAACTTGACACGACTCCCGCATGATCTTTCCTTGCTATACTACGAGGAGAAGGAGAATGGATGTCTTCTAGTGGAACCAGAAAAAATATCTGATGTGTTCCATTCATATGACTTTCTCTACATCGTTGTAACAAATTATTGTTAAAAAGCTTATTCTTCTATCATCAAGATAAAAGTTAGCAGAAATTGTCGTAATTATTTGCCTCCTTGAAGTTGAAGGAAAATAAGGGAATACATTAACCTAAAACGATAGTCAAATGTTCTAAAAGCTGATTGCCATGCGGTTGAAATCCATATCTATGCAGAGAGTTTACAACTTTCCGTGTGAGAAAAGTTTAAGTACTTTAAATATGAAACAAATAACAAGGAATATCTCAGAAATGATCCATTTCACAAAGAAAACGTATATGACAGAACTTGTGTGTTTTATCGTGATCTATATTTTTTGTGTTTTAAGTTTTTGTCTAACTCATACGGTTTACCAGTTACGATAAATTCATTCAGAATAAAGAGGCCTTTAGAGGCTATTCCCAGGAAATTCAAGATATAGATTTTATTTTCTATATAAATACCTTTAATATACAATATTTTAATCAAAATCGTTTCAGCCATTGTTGTGAAAATCAAAATTTTCGAAATGTTTTCAAAGCAAAGGATAGTTTGGGGTGGGGGGATTTTCCTCAAAATATTCGTGTCACATCCCTGGAAGATACTAAACTTAAATACCAAATTTGATATTTTACCACGTCTTTGAGCTATCGTGTTCACAGATACACGGACATACACGGACCTTTTTCCAAAAATGCTTTTTTTATACAGGGGACACTAAAACGTATATTTCCGGTGAAATCTCGGTATGACATTTTGGGTGCATTACAATACCTTCTCTATACACTATGTACATAGTACTTGTAGAGAAAGTAAAAAGGATCTTTCAATTCGAGAACCACTGCCACTCTACCGGTATCCAGAAAGAGCATATGAAGGTATGAATGATTGCCACAAGGATGATAATGATGTTAATAATAAAATTAATAATAATAATAATTATTATTATTATTATTATTATTATTATACAGGGAGTTATAAAAGGCACTGAGAATTTTAAAATTTATGAATACTAAAATTAATTTTATAAAATCTACTATTTCGTAATTTGCTTCAACCTAGGTTTCCTGCCAATTTCGATGTAGAAGTATAAATACCTTCAAGATCTGAAGAGATTTGTAGAACCTGAAGCTCAACAGCATTATTCCGAGTTTCCAACAACATAATTAATGTGTTTGAAGGTCAGTGATTTCATAATAGGAACATTTTACAAAGCTTAATCCTCTATAAACCAGTTTGTATTGTAAAAATAATCCATAATGTAAAACAATTATGACAATCTTTTAAAAACTAATAATTAAGTTGTTCCGAGCTGATAATGATAATTCCAGATTTACAGAAGGTGTATTGCATTGCATTATGGACTTAACCTCATTCATTCCACGTACGGAGTGTTGCAACAATGATATTACATTCATTTCTCAACAAATGTGTTGAGAATTGATAGCTTATTTTTTCAGCTTGCTATATTAATAGTGCAGGAGTGCATATTTAAAATTATAGTTATAGGTTATTAATGTTTTTAAGTATTTGATTTGAAACTTTAAAAATGCTCTCCTGAAAAGTTTAATAAAAGTGACTTATCTCATTCTGCCCGTGTTGTCTTCTGTCTTCTTAAGAGTAGTATGTTTTCAGATTGGTTAGTACTTCCAAGTTGGGGTGACACACACAAGCCATACGTGTTTATTTTCTCCGAGATGGCGGCTCAAAAGATTAACGTTGAGTGGGAAGGTCTCGCGGTTACGATTGTTGTATCGGAACTGAGCTCAATACTTTATGCAAGGTCAATGACCCCGCACTATCTAGGTCTGAATGTCAGGTATTGAAGTGCAAAAACATGAAGGTAAATGAATAGTACATACTGGCAGGCGTTGTTCATTTTGCGGCGCAGTTAAGATCATGCAAAACACCTAAGTAGTAAATTATGTGATTGGTAAACGTTAGAGAAGAGGAAAAAAAACTAATACCGAAGTGAATACATATTAAAGTTCTATTTATCAAAATATCTGAACCTATACCTCTAACATTCTATATGTATGCATGCATGTACATTGTCTATTCATGCAATAAGAAATGAAGCCATGACTATGAAACTTGATAGAGAGGTAGGACACGTTGCGTCCTAATTAGAAAACAGGCTACAGACCACTAAAATAGAAACAAAAATTCTAGCTATCGAATTTTATGGAAAATAATCCATGATTCATGTTTTTATAACCATAGTGTTTCGGCTAAATTCTGTTTAAGGTTCGGAGCTTGGGATCCGACGTGCCTTGGGGCAACAAGTATAAATTAAACAAATCTAACAAAACGTAACTCAGTGGTAGGTGGCATTTACTGCATTGATTATCGGCTCACAAAGTCCCAACTTCAAAGCCTTATAAGTTGCTTTAAAAATTCCGACAATATGAACATTTTAAGGATATAAATAAATTTAGGTTAACATTTAATATTAACGTTTAATACATTCAAAATCCGTATGTTTACTTCCAGTCTCTGATTCTCTTGAGAAAAGGTATCAACATAAGACATGTGCAAAATTTGTATATATCAAGCATATTACTCATTATTTAATTTATAATAATTTCTGAGGGAAAAAGTATAATTTCAAAATATGTTGATGCGTACTTTAGACAGCCACAGAAAGAGGGGGAGAGGAAAGAGAGAGAAGGAGAGCGAGATAGTTAATCTGCACAGTCAGTTCCATCAGAACACAATAATCTACGGCTTATTACCATTTGAAAGCAAATACAATAAATACATGTTTTATTTATGTATTTGCTTATTTATTTTACCATTCTAAGCTGTATATATATATTAGGGTCGGCTGATAAGTCCCGGGCCTCTCAATGTAAACAACATTTAATTTTTGTTTCTTTATTTCTCAACATAAGCTCCAGAAATTTGTCACATCAGTGTTCTAATTTAATTAAACCATCTCTGTAGTGCGATTTAGTATGGTCCTCAAAATTAACCGTTTACCGCACCAATGACCTCCTCTTTGCTGTGAAATCTTTGTCCTCCAAGACATTTTTTGAGATTTGGGAGCAGGTGGCAGTCACTGGGTGTTAGATCTAGCGAATAGGGTGGATGTTCAAGCAATTCAAAACTTTAATTTACACATTTTCCCATTGCATTCTTTTTTGCCAAATGTGGTCTTTTTTTTTTCACTTTATCACTTAAACGTTACAGTAAGCTTGCGTAGGGATCAGTAGTGATACTTTTACCCATTTCCAAGTAATCAATAAAAAACTCCCAGAAAAAACTCGCCATAACCTTGTTAGCTGACAAAATTGACTTTGCCTTTTTTGGAGTTTGTTCACCTGGCGCAATCCACTGTTTTGACTGTGATTTACTTTCTGGAGTGTAGTGATATATCCAAGTTTGATCCATGTTAATAAGCCGTCTCAAAAATTCACTGGGATTTTTACGGTAGATCTCCACATTCTTAACAGAAACAGTTTTTCTTTGCAACTTTTGATCAGGTGTCAACAAACGCGGCACCCATCTTGCACAGACCTTGTGAAAGCCCAAAACATTACTTAAACTATTACCTGCACATTCTTTTGATATGTTTACAGCCTCTGCTATCTCAAACAACTTTAATCTGCAGTCTACCAGTACTAAACGATGAATTTTTTCAATGATCTCTGGAGTTGTCACTTCTACAGGCGTCCAGAGCGAGGCTCATCACTAGTGCTCGTACGTCCCGTTTTAAATTCTGCAACCCACCTTTTAATCATTGAATATGAAGGGGCAGGGTGTTTCAATTTACTGCCATTTCCTCCTTGATTTCTTTAGGCGTTAAGCCTTTTAAATGGAAGTATTTAATCACTGCTCGTTTTTCCAAATCCTCTATTTTCTAAAGTTGTCTTGTTTAAAATGCTGTCATTCGAAAACTAAACAAGTTATTAACCTGTAGCTATGGATACAAGCTAGTCTAAAATTAAATTATACGATGCTAACGTCTAACTGGCCTGGTGGCGCCATATCTGTGTGAGGTCCGGGAACTTATCAGCCGACCCTCGTATAACGGTATAGGCACATATCATCCACTACAAAACACTTTACCACGTTTCCATGGAGAATTGAAATCGATTTCACTGCAATTTCATTTGAATAGAACCCAGGTTAAATTCAGTGTGAATTTTCATCGTTTTGAATACGCAAAGCTTGAGAACAAATAAACCAAGCTTTTACTTAGATGGTTTGGATTTGCGTTGGCGAAACTGTTAAACAGAGTTTATAAGTTCGTGAATGTTTCTGGGAAGAATAAATGATGAGAGATCAAAACGTTAAAAAATATCTCTTGCCTGTGTTATTAAACCAATTACTGAAGCTTAATGAAGAAAACAAAATGACGAGCGTGTAGCGCATTGCAAAGACTGCAGTATATTATAGCATATATTGTGTTTTCAATACGATTTGAATACGGAGCGTGTCCATGCAACATATTTCAATCCGATCACACTTCAATCCCAATTTCTAACAGGATTGAATCCAAGATTCAATACGATTTGAAAACTCGTTTCCATGCAATATTCAATACGGAATGAGTACTCAAATCGATTTCAATTCTCCGAGGAAACACGGTTATTAACTACACCCTAATTGAGCTGTGTGTCCACTGTGACTTATGCATTACGTTTATATCTGATGACAGTTGTGGTTCATTATTTCTAATACTAGGAGATTTGGCTTTTGGACGCAAATGACGAGTCTTAACAATTTTCCTGACTTTCTTTGCAAAGTACTTTATATAAAGCATTTCACTCAATACTAATGTTAAACTATCGCTTCCAGGATGCGCTAATGCTTATACTCCACAATTGCATATTAACTTTTCTTGAAACATCTTAAAGATCCTACCTTTTAACTTTGTTAATCACTACCCAATTCGTACAGTTTGCTATCATGTACACCAATAGTTGCTCTGAGGTTTACTGTGATGTCTTGCACGTATTCCATTACTTTCCCCATCTTCCTGTTGTGCTTGTCCAATTTTAAAAACATTTCTTGGCCAATTATTTTTTCTCCACGACTTCTATATACATATTTTACATTCTGTTTACTATCAACTAATGCATATATTATTTGATAATTTGTTTTTATGCATGACAACAGGTCGCTAAAGATATTTGGAGCTTTAGGTATTTTCCTAACTTTAATATTATGTCATATAATTTCGTGAATAAGCCTTGATATAGAGGCCATGTGCTTATTAGTTTGCATGAATTCTTGAAAGCTAAACTGGTGTGATCTGCGTATGTCATTGTACTATTGTTGGATTATTTTGCACATATTGTCTGAATGTTACTAGGTTAAGTAAACGGCAGAAATTTCCTTCTCTGCCGTACAGGCCTGAAGACCTGCTCACAAAATTCCTCTTGATGCAACAGGAACTCTATGATCTAGTCTCTGTTCATCTCGCTGTATGATGAAGCACCCTAACCTAATTCTGAGGCAGTTTCTATAACAAAATGTAGAGTCTTCACTGTTGCGAAAGCCTTTTTCTTAGGTTCAACGACATTTTTCTTTTCTTTTTTACTTTCTCTACACGCTCTATGTACATAGTATATAGAGAAGGTATTTCATTCCACCCAAAAATTTGATACCAAAATTTCACCGGAAATACACGTTTAAGGGTCCCCTGTATAGAAACATACTTTTCGGAAAAAGGGCCGTGTGTGTGTCCGTGTATCTGTGAACACGATAACTCAAAAATGGAAAGTCGGTAATATACCAAACTAGGTATTTAAGTTTAGTATCTTCCAGAGATGTGACACGAAGCTTTTGAGAAAAATCCCCTTAACCCAAACTACCCTTTACATCGAAAAAAGTGCGAAAATTTTGATTTCTCAAAAATGTTCCAACGATTTTTATTAAAATCACTTATAATTAATATATTTATGTGACAAATAAAATGTATATCTTGAATTTTCTGGGAATATCTTCTGAAAACATATTTATTCTGGATGAATTTTGCGGAAGTTTACACAACTGGTAAATCGTACGAGATGACAAATACTTTCCACACATAAAATGTAGAGCCCGCTAAAACACACAATTTATGTTTTATACACTTTTTTGTGGAGTTGATCGTTTTTGAGACATTCCTTGTTATTAGTTTCAGCTTTAGAGTACTTATACTATTCTGATACGTGAATTTGTCAACTCCTATCCATGCAAATAAAGGTACTCAGCTTTTAAAAGTTTTGACTATCGATTTAGTGTAGTGTATTTATTGCCTTATTTCCATTCTACATACAAGGAAGCAAGTAATAAGAATCTTACTGCCAATTTGTTCTCGGTTAGCATCAAGTAAATAACAATAATTTGCTTTTTAACAATAATTTGTTTCAGAGATGTAGAGAAAGTCATGTGAATGGAACAACCAGATTTTTTTTCAACTAACAACGGGTGCAGAATCTCTTATGAATCTTGGTGGATATGTCAATGTTCATAAAAATCTGCGTTACTATTTAATAATATTTGGCGCCTGAATTTAATCAATACTTTTTATTCGATCTGAACATGGATTTCTTCCCTCGTTAGAAATTACATTCCCAAGGAAATATTTTGTTGGGAAAGCAGTTTTTACTTTATCTAATAATAATTTTAGTCCTAGTACATGTCCAATATGTTTTAAATAATCATCAACGTTTGTTGTGCCTGTAATATTCATATTCAACCACAAATCCTTTTATGTTTTCCCAAAAGATTTTGTACAGCACTCTTACTAATGCACTCACTACCACTGAACTTGCTCAACAATGCAAATATATCATATGTGAACTATTCTGATAGAATCCAAAATAACATGATAAAGAAACAATATCTCTAAATATCCTTAAATTAAAATAAATGCAAAGAGGTCAACTGACACAGTAAATCACCCTCTTTGGTTTAGGTCACCGTCTAGTTTACGGTTCCTAGCAGAAAGAATTAAATACCTTTGGGTATGCTAAAATAAGACAAAGGTGTTTTATTTCCATTTTACTTTAATGTACAGTATAGTGTGTATATGTATGGTGTATTGCAGTATATGGTGTATTTAAGGACCGTATGCCAGATTATTTTGGTTTCGGGATTGAATTCCTGCCAGATCATGAAACAGAAGGGTATGAAGTTTCTCTGAGCATCAATAAATCGCATACCTCGAACGAATTGAATATTCACAATCAAGGGGGGAAAATAAAATAAAAAGAAGACAAGGAAAATCTAAAATGTTGTTACGAGTTAAACGCTATGATGCTTAAAATCTTTCTGATTTCAAGTTTTACCATGCATTCAACATTTCAGATGATGCTGTATTTACATATTTAATGAAAGGTAGTAGTGGATGCAGTATTACTCAACAAACATCCACTCATATGACCTTCTCTAGCTGTTCCGCAAACAAACTTTTCTTACTAACACTATTCTTTTATCTACGTCATGGTAATCGAAATAAACATTAGCAGTGTTGGTCTTATTGCTTGTTTTCCTATAAGCAGAAAGGAAATGAGGGAATACACTAGGTAAAAGCGATAGTCAAATGCTTTAAAACCCGTTCGTTATCTGAAGTAACTAAGTTCCGTTTTCTTTGTTTGCAAGGAATAAACAAAAGAGAGACGAAAAGAAAGATGACTTTCCGTTAGAGAAAAGTTTAAAGTTGGAACCAATAACACGGAATATTTGGGAAACTTTAGAGCCATTTTTAAGAAAATCAAAATTTTCGAAAAATGTTCCATGTAAAGTGTAATTATAAATGGGGAACATCTTGAAACTATTCATGTCGCATCCTTGGAAGATACTGAACTAAAATATCAAGTTTGATATTTAACCGACTTTTCGTTTTTGAGTTTTATTGTCCGCAGACACACTAAGCTCTTTTTTACTTTCTCTACACGTACTATGTATATAGTGTATAGAGAAGGTATTGCAATCCACCCAAAAATTCGATACCGAGGTTTCACCGCAAATATATGTTTTAGAGTCCCCTGTACCCAAAAAAGCATTTTCAGAAAAAAGTCCCTGTGTGTGTGTGTGTGTGTGTGTGTGTGTGTGTGTGTGTGTGTGTGTGTGTGTGTGTGTGTGTGTGTGTCCGTTTGTCTGTGAACACGATACCTAAAAAACGAAAAGTCGATAAAATACCAAATTTTATATTTAAGATTAGTACCTTCCAGGGATACGACACGAAATTTTTGAGCAAAATCCCCCTCACCCCAAACTACTCTTTACATGGAACTTTTTTCTAAATTTTTTATTTTTTCAAAAATGGCTCTAACGATTTTGATTAAAATATCGTATATTATAGATATTTACTTGACAAATAAAATGTACATCCTGAATTTTCTGGGAAAAGCCTCTGAAGACTACTTTATTTTGAATGAATTTGCATAATTTTGCATAACTGCTAAACCGTAAGAGACGAACAAAAACTTACCACACAAAAATGTAGAGCACGTTAAAACACACCATTTATGTTATACACATTTTTTCGTGAAGCTGATTGTTTTTGAGTTATTCCTTATTTTTTATTTCACCTTTAAAAGGCTTATACTTTTCTCATACAGGAATTTGTCAACTTCTGTCCATACAAACAAGGAACTTCAGTGACAGCAACCAACTTTTGACTATCACTTTAACCTATGGTGTTCCCTTATTTCGCTTCTACTTACAAGGAAGCAGGTAATAAGACTATTCCTGCTAATTTTTTCTCGGTTAGCATGAATTAAATAGAAGCATAAGCTTTTTAACAATAATTTGTTGCAGATATGTATAGAAAGTCATGTGAATGGAACACATCAGATTTTTAAGGCATATTTGAAAAAGGTTCATGTTTGTGTCTGTGGACAACAGAACTCAAAAACAAAAAGTCGGACACAGAGGATCCTAAAAATGTATTCCCTGCGTAATCTCAGTATCCAATTTTTTGGTAGAATAAAATGCGTACTCTATTCACTTTGTACCTGCTAGAGAAAGAAACAACCTAGCCAACGGTTTTCATCATTTTTCCTAAACATTAGACGTTTCTCGCTATCACCATATCGCTATGACCACCAGCTTCATACAATAAAAAGATAAACCTTGCTGATTTATTTCCCCTTTTTAATGCTATCCTGACAACACAATTAGAAGTGTTTATGAGCTTTTTAGCATTTCATGAGTTTTCTATACCGTAAACAAGTTGCAGATATTTTCATTCTTATCCTTATGATATTCTATATGTACATATGTAATATAAACGAATAGGCAAAAAATAGTTGGTCTAATAAAAAATCTGATGTGTTCCATTCACATGACTTTCTCCACATCTCTGCAACTAATTATTGTTAAAAAGCTTATGCTTCTATTTACTTCATGCTAATCGAGAAAAAATAAGCAAAATAGTCTTATTACTGCTGATTTTTATTGAATATTGCATTACTGGTAAACCGTAAGAGATAGACAAAAGCTTACTGCACAAAACATGTAGTTCACGATAAGCTTTTGTCTATCTCTTACGGTTTACCAGTTATGCAAAATTCAATAAAAATTATTCAGAATAAAGAGGTCTTTAGAGGCTATTCCCAGAAGATTCAAGATATACATTTTATTTGCCATATAAATATCTTAAATATAAGAGATTTTAATCAAAATTGCAAGGACCATTTTTGAGAAAATCAAAATTTTCGAAAAAGTCCCATATAAAGGGTAGTTTGGGGTGGGGGAATTTTCTTGAAAATCTTCGTGTCGTATCCTTGGAAGATACCAAACTTAAATATCACGTTTGGTATTTAACGGTCTTTTCGTTTTTGAACTATGCGGTCCACAAACATCCTCACATACACACACGCACACACACACACACCCACACACGTACGCACACTTACAGACTTTTTCCAAAATTTTCTTTTTGATTCAGAGGGACCCAAAAGATGTATTTCCGGTGAAATGTCGGTATCGAATTTTTGAGTGCAATTCAGTACCTTCTCTATACAGTATATACATAGTACGTTAGAGAAAGCAAAAAGTTTTGAATCAGATGTTTGACCTACTACCTTCTTCGTTTCAAATCGGAAGTGCAATTACTATGCTTCACTGCTATCAGAAATAATGCATCTTAGTTTTTTTAATATAAATATTATGTGCATTACAACTGACCAAACTTGACCCATTAAGCGTATAGTCAGTGGTGCTACTCAATAATATTATTTTTCGGCAGTAACGAATAGTTGCTGTTCTGAAAATGGATGCTGCTATTAATGATCCATGCATGGCAGATCTCCGATTGTGCCATTTTACTTTATCTGGCTCGTAGTACAATGTACACAGGGCTAGAGAAATATTGTATTCCACCTAAAAATTCGATTTGGAGATTTCACCAGTAATTACGTTTTGGGGTCCCCTGAGCCCGAAAAAAATCATTATTAGAAAAAGTTCCGTGTGTGTCTTTGGGCAACAGAGTTCAAAAATGAAATTAACTTTAAATACCAAAGTTGGTATTTAGGTTTAGTATCTTCCAAGAATGCGACACGAAGATCTTCAAGAAAATCCCCCCACTGCAAACTACCCTTAACATTTGATTTTGTATTAATTGTTTTTTCACACAAACCGTGTGTAGGACAGGAGTTGGATAGGTAGAGTCGGACTGAAAAATTCAATGCCATAGCCGGGATCTCCCGATCTCTAGGCAGTTGCTCTGCCACTGAGCTCCCATAGCAACATACCGGCATAACATTGACTTTTTCAACTGACTCGCATATTTGCCGGTAAACCACAAGATGATCTTAAATTAGTTTGAGATGACAACCCCAATGGCGACTTACAATGTTGTAAGTACATATTTCCAGCCAAGAACACCTTGTGATTTATCGGGAAACATGGGAGTCAGTTGAGAAATTCAATGCCTTGTCGTCATGTTGCAATGTAGCTCAGTGGCAAAGCAATCGGCTTTAGATCTGGAGATCCGTGGTTCAAATCACGTCTATGGCATAGAATTTTTCAGTCTCACTCTACCTATTCCAATGTTGATTTTCTTAAAACTGGCTCTAACGATTTTGTATAAAATCCCGTATTTTAAAACTATTTACATCCCAATAATATGTATATGCCAAATTTTCTGGGAATAGCCTCTGAAGACCTCTTTATTCTGAACGAAGTTTGCCGAATTTTGCTTAACTGCTAAATCGTAAGAGATAGACAAAAACTTGCTACACAAAAATGTAAATATTGTCAAAACACACAATTTATGTCCTTTACGTTATTGTTGTGGAAATTGTCGTTTCCAAGATTTCTTTTTGTTTGTTTCAATTGTGAAGTACTTATACTTTTCTGACACGAGGCGTTCGTTTTTCTTTTGTTCTACTCCTGGCCAAGCTAAAAAGCGATTTGCAATGATAATCGCATAATGACAGTGTTTAAGAAGTTTGTAGAGCAGCTAGAGAAAGTCATGTGAGGATAACACCTCAGATTTTTAAAGCATCTAGCCTTGTTTTGAAAAGTTTAAAAGTATGGTTGTAATAAAAAATTACATCCTTATCACATTGTAGCAACTCGCCCGCTTAGGTCAGAAGTGCTTTCGGAATCCTTGCTAAATGGAACTAAAAGATTTTTCCTTTCTTTCAAAGTTTGTAACTTTACAATACAAGGACGAACTGTTCATTAAATTATTTTTAGCCCTTGAGTATAGCCTAGGTCATACCTAAGATATGGTTTTAATTTTAAATGAATTCCCTGCATATACTGTATATCTTCTCTTATTGGAATCTGGCAAAAAGCCGTTAAATATAACATTGAACAAAATTGTAACCAAAAACTCGATACCGAGGTTTCGCCGGAAATATATGTTTTGAGTTCTCCTA
The DNA here is from genome assembly GCA_030762935.1 of Hymenopus coronatus. NCBI lineage: Eukaryota > Metazoa > Arthropoda > Insecta > Mantodea > Hymenopodidae > Hymenopus > Hymenopus coronatus. The sequence continues at coordinate 164,831,511 of CM060881.1, forward strand.
AATCCAATTTTTTTTTGGGGGGGAAAGGTCCATGTGTGTGTGTGTGTGTGTATGTGTGTGTGTGTGTGTGTGTGTAGATAGCATAGCTCGAAAACGAAAAGACCGTTAAATACTACGGTCGATGGGCGACATGCCAGGCGAACGTGCAGGTCAAGGAAGCAATGGTACCCGTCGCTCTTCGAAGAAGGCTTGTACATTCCTTGCAATATGTGGCCGGATATTGTTCTGCTGAAATGTGTCTTTTGGAGATGCCTGAAACAGGGAGGAGTACCCCAGACACTACAACCATCTGTAGGTACTAGGTACCGGTTGCTGTTCAAAGTGCCCTCAATTCGTAGGAGGAGAGATCGGTTGTTGTAACCAATGACGCTCCAAACCATTACGCCTAGTGTTGGTCCGCTGTGCCGCTCAACAATGCTGCCCTCCAGGTTGTGCACACCACGGTACTGACGGACACGTATGTGGCCATCACTGTAGGAAACGCTGAAGCGGGGCTCGTCCGAAAACACTACATTTTGTCACTCAGCACCTCAGTGACGGTTTTCACGTGCCCATCGCAATCGGAGGAGCTTGTGGGTTTTGGGCAAAGGAAGCCGACGAAGTGGCATGTGTGCACCCAGTCCCACCTGCAGCAGACGGTGACGAACCGTTGATACAGACAGGTTCACACCTGTTGCAGTGTTCCAGCGCCGAGCCAACTTTATGGATGAAACTGTACGGTCCGTTATGGCCATTCGGACAAGATGACGGTCATCCCGTGCTGTGGTCATCTTCCGTGGTCCAGTAGCCGCTCTTCACTGCGTAGACCTTCATCTATCCACTGCTTCCACACACGCATCACTGTCATAGCAGCATGCCCTATACGAGCCGAAATGTCACGGTATGTTAAACCTTCTTCCCGGAGATTGATCATTCTGTCCCGTTCGAACTCACTCACACGTGGCTCCCTTTGACTTCGATGAGGCATACTGGCACTCACTTTTTGTATCCATCTTGTTTGACAGCTCTGCATTGACTACACTTGGAGTAACACTGACCTAGGCGGACCGATACGACAGGGCTCTGTTCGGCCTACGGTACTCTCTCTGCAAAACTAATTATTTATTCTTCTGCATTTCCACCAAGTTTGGGGTTATTCGACAAATTATCTCTTGGTGTTGCAATTTTCGGCAGGGCATATGACATTTTAGTAAAATCATTAGGTAAGTTTTGAAAAAATGAAAATGTCATAAACCATTCCATTTAAGGGTAGTCTGAGGAGTGTTGGTTTACCTAAAAATCTTCCTGTCGCATCCTTGGGAGATACTAAACTTCAGTACCAAGTTTGGCACTTAACCTGGTTTTCATTTTTGAGTTACGCTGTTCACACACACACACACACACACACACACACACACACACACACACACACACACAGACATAACCATTCGCCTCTCACCTAGGGTTCGATCCTAAGTGACTGCATGTGAGATTTGTGGTGGACAAAGCGGCGCGGGGGCGGGTTTCTGCTAATGTTTATTTCGATTACCATGCAGGAGATAGAAGCATACGCTTTTGTAACAATAGTTTGTTATAGAATAGACAGAGAAGTCATGTGAATGGAGAGCAACACAATTTTTGTTATTTTCTCTACACGTACTATGTACATAGTGTATAAAGAAAGTATTGCATTCCACACAAAAATTCGATACCGAGATTTTACTGGAAATATAGGTTTTGATGTCCCCTACATAAAAACAGTTTTAGAAAAATATCCGTGTGTGTCCGCGTGTCTGTGAAAACAATAATTCAAAAATGAAAAGTGGATAAAATGCCAAACTTGGTGTTTAAGCTTAGCATCTTCCAGGGATGCGACATGAAGTTTTTGACAAAAGTTCCACACAAGCTATCTTTTATATGAGAAAATGTTGTAAATTTTGATTTTCTCAAAATTCGCTTTAACGATTTTGATTAAAATACAAGTATATTAAAGATTGGTTTAATTGTTTTTCCACACAAGCCGTGTGTAGGACAAGAGCTGGATAGGTAGATTCAGACCGAAAAATTCAACACCATAGCCGGGATTTGAACCACAAATCTCCCGATCTCTAGTTGTTACTCTGCCACTGAGTTGGATAGGTAGAGTCAGACTGAGCTACTATGTTTCCAGTGGCAGAGCAACCGACTAGAGAGCGGGAGATCCATGGTTCAAATCCCGGCTATGGTATTCCATTTTTCAGCCTGACTCTACCTATCCAACTACTGTCCTACACACAGCTTGTGTGAAAAAAAAAACAACAATTAAACCACCCTTTGACGATAATATTTGGCTAAACTAAGAATCCTGGGACTTAAAGTACTTACAGCATTGTTAGTCACCCTTGTGGTTGTCATTTAAAAATAATTTGAGAGCACCTCGTGGTTTATCGGGAAACATGCGAGTTAGTTAAGAGATTTAATGTTCTGCCGACATGTTGCCATGGTAGTTCAGAGGCAGAGCAATCGTCGGGAAATACGTGGTTCAAATCGCGGCTAAGGTATTGAATTTTTTAGTCTCACTCTACTTATCCAACTCCTAAATTAAAGATATTTATATCTTTATTCTGGATGAATTTTAGTGAATTTTACGTTTTTTTCGTAGAGTTGACCATTTCTGAGATATTCCTTGTTATTTGCTTAGATTTAAAATACTTAAATTTTTTTCACACGGAAATTTTTAAACTCCTAGCCATGCATTGAAACGGCTTTCAACCAATGACAACCAGGTTTTAAAAGATTTCACTATCGTTTTAGCCTAGTGCATTTGCTTGTTTTACTTTTACTTACAGGAAGCAGGTAATAAGACCATGTTTCATAATCGATTAGCATGAAGTGCATAAAAGAATACGTTTTTTTAAGAATAATTTGTTACAGAGATGTATAGAAAGTCATGTGAATGGAATGTATATATATTTTAAATTCAAAGTGTCCCCAAGAATTGTTCCCTGGTGAAACCTCGATATCGAAATATATATACATATTCGTGGTACAGAAAGTAATAATGGATTAAATCGAGAAATGAGTACTCACAATGCAATATGAAAACTCTTGTGTTCCATTCATATGAAGTTCTCTGCATGTCTGTAACAAATTATTATTAATAAGCTTATTCTTCTATCCGTGTCATGCTAATCGAGAAAAACGCCAGTAGAAACGGTCATATTACGTAGTTCCTTTATAAGTAGGAGGAAAATAAGGGAATACACTAGGCTAAACCGACAGTCAAATGTTTTAAAACGCAGTTTCTATGGGATTGAAATCCGTTTTTTTGCATGACCAGGAGTTGACATGTTCCTGTATGAGAAAAGGTTTAACTGTCTTAAAACTGAAACCAATAACAAGGAAAATCTCGAATATGGTCAACTCCAGGAAAAAAATGTGCATGACATAAATTGTGCCTTATAAGAAGCTCCTCAATTTTTGTGTAGTAAGTTTTTGTCTATCTTTTTACTAGTTATGCAAAATTGAAAATAAAATGATCCATAATAAAGAAGTCTTTAAAGGATATTCTCAAAAAATTCAAGATATATATTTTATTTGTCAAGTGCCAAAATATCCTGAATATAAGAGATTTTAATCAAAATCGTTAGAGCCGTTTTTGAGAAAATCAAGATTTTTGAATTTTTTTCCATGTAAATTGTAGTTTGGGAGTGAAAGTCTTGAAAATCTTCGTCTCGCATCCTTGGGAGATCTGAACTTCAATATCAAGTTTGGTGTTTAATGGACTTTTAGTTTATGTGCTATGCTGCCCACAGGCGCACACACACCCATACACACAGATGGGCACACAGACACATTTACGGACGTTTTTCTAATTTTTTGGATTCTCGGGGTCTCAAAACATGTATTTCCGGTGAAATCTCGTTATCGAATGTTTGGGTACAATACAATACCTTCTGTGTACACTATGCATATTGCACATGAAGAGAAAGTAAAAATATCTGCTTGTTTATTCAAAGTATTACAAACAATTGACAGTATATCCTGAAAGTGCTGGAAAATCTCCAAGTTGTGTCATAAGTAATGCAATAATGTAATTTTATACGAAATATTTCTTGTCTGTATCTGCCCAAGTCAAGTACTTTATCTTAGTTAATTGCTTTACATTTTGACCATGGTATTTGTGCTTATGCAGTTACCGACACACATAAGTGGCTTACATAATCCTATCTTCGGATGTACTTGGAGCACGTAAATGATAAAAATACGTAGTTCACGTAAGTCGAGGTGATACCGTAATGGGACTTCACCCAACCAGTGATATGAGTAATGTAAAATACTTTTATCGTAATTAAAACCGGATCTTAAGTAATGTAATGTTATCTTCAAACAAAGACTTGACAAAACTTTGATAGCTGTGGTTAACCAAACGATTAGCTCATCCTGGATTTCCCAGTGTCGCTTTATCCTCTCATTTGCATGCAGCAAAAGCATTTAAATGTTACGTTTATGCACAGCTTATCGAAGTAGCACTAAATAGTTTTTGAGGGCACTACCGAGATAATTACGTCAGTAGTTAAAAAATCTGAGTGTTACATTCACATGACATTCTCTGTTTCAAATGCAAACTATTCTTACAAAAGACTATTCTTTTAATTACATTACGCTAATCCAGATAAACATTAGCTGAATTGATCTTATTACTTGCTCCATTGTATGTAGAAGGGAAATAAGGAAATATATTATGCTAAAGCGATAGTCCAATCTTTTAAAAACAGTCGTTATGTCATGATCTTGAAATTCGCTTCTCTCTGCATGGCCGAGAGTAAAGCTAAATATACATGAACGAAACCAATAACAAGAAATGCCTCGGAAATGACTAGCTCTATAAAAATGATATGACAAAACAGTATTTTAATGAAATCTTTTTTGTGCAGTAAGTTTTTTTCTATCATTTACGGTTTACTGGTTATACAAAATCATTCAGAATGGGAAGTTCAGAGGTTATTCCTAACAAATCCAATATATATTTATTGTTATTCGCCATGTCAATATTTTTAATATGCTGCATATTAATCAAAATCATTAAAGGCAGTTTTGGAAAATCGAGAATTTACAAAAATCTTCCATGAATAGTCTGGGGTGGAGGGATGTTCTTAAAACATATTGTTTCGCATCCTTGGAAAACAGTAAACTTATACACCAAGATTGGTATTTAAAGTAATTTTCGTTTTTGAGTTATGCTCACAGACACTAGGATCGTTTTTCTAAAAATTATTTTTTTGTTCAGGGGGTCCTCAATGCTAGCATTTTTTGATATACCTTGGTATGCAATTTTTGGGGGAATCCAATCCTTCTCCCCCTGCTATACACGTGCATAGTATTTGGGGGAAGGTAAAGCTGTTATTCGTGATCAAAACAATAATAATCGCTGCTTAACCAGCGTCCTATCACCATGGCAAACAAAAAGTAACTTACTTATAAGCATATGCATAGAGAGTCGGTCTGGGTAGCGCAGTTGCTTTGGCGCTGGACCTCTAATCTCAAGGGTTCAAAACCGGCTCAGACCGGCTTAAAAGCGAGAACCAATAGATTTACTGGCATCTTACAGAACTCCAGCTGTGGCAATTCACAGCTTCATTAAGAAACAAATCATATAAAAGAAGAAAAAAAATCTAATGTGTTCCATTCACATGACTTTCTCTACAACACTGTAACAAATTACTATTAAAAATCATATACTTCTCTCTACTTCATGATAATCGAGATAAACATTAGCAGAAATTGTCTTAATTATTTGCTTTCGTGTAAGAAGAAGGAAAATAAGGGAATAAACTATTTTCTATTCACTCTTAGGTTGATCCCCGCAAAAACTGAACCACGTGGTCAGTGGACCGCGGTGCAACACAGTAGCAATGCGCGCAGTAATGTAATACCACGCTAATATTCTAAATGACAGAATAAATTTAGTCTTAAATGGTATAATATTGTATACAAATACCTACGAGTTTAACAAACGCCGATTTATACCACTAAACAGAGTGAGTCACCTGATTTCCGCAAATTGTTTACACAGTAACGGTTGCTTGCAGTTCGAACAAAGAAGAAGTGTTGTTTTGGAAGACGGACAGTTTAAGTGTCACGATAACCTGGTTGTTATCAAACTTGCATTGGAAAGCATCAGCACAAACAGTTCAAACGCCGATTCTGATCTGGAGGGAATAGAGCCGCTTCCAGAGAGCTAATAAATGTAAGTTATTGCATACATGTTACTTATTTTTTCGCACGTGTTTTTAGATGTAATTATTACATGTACACGCATTTATTTTGATACGACTATCAATTTTATCACCATTATACTTAACAGAATAATTTAGTTACCGTTTAAATTGTCGGAATAAGGGCTGTGTTCGTTTTACATTACAATATGCCGCGTGGTTGAGAAAGTATGACAGTGTTTCTGGCGCGAATGGCGGAAGGCTACATTGCAGCGGTGGACTGGTCGCCTGGGGTTGTTTTCACGAGGATCAACTTTAGGCTGAACTGGGTTTAGGCTAAAACGATATCAAATCTTTTAACATCTAGTTGTTATGTGGTTGAAATCCGTTTCTATGCAGCGCCAAGAGTTTAAAACCTTCCGTGTGAGAAAACTTTTAATTGTTTTGAATCTGAAACAAATAACAAGGAATATCTCAAAAATGGTCAAATGTGTGGCATAAATTGTGTGTAATAAGTTTTTTGTCTGTCTCTTGCGGTTTCCCAATTACACAAAATTCAGCAGAATAAAGTGGTCTTCAGAGGCTATTTCCAGAAAATGCAAGAAATATATTTTATTTGTCATATAAATATCTTTAATATACGCTATTTTAATAAAAATTGTTAGAGCCATTTCTGAGAACATCAACATTTTCTAAATATTTTCTATGTAAAGGGTAGTTTGGGGTAGGGAGATTTTTCTCAAAAGCTTCATGTCGCATGCCTGTAAGATACTAAACTGAAATACCAAGTTTGGTATTTTACCGACTTTTCACACACACACACACACACACACACACACACACACACATACACGCGCGCGCACACACCTTTTTCCAAAAATCCTCTTTTTGGATACAGGGGATCCTAAAATTTGCATTTCCGGTGAAATCTCGGTATCGAATGTTTGGATGGAATGCAATACCTTCTCTATACACTATGTACATAATACGTGTAGAGAAACTGACCTTCATTTCATAATAATATAATATGAATTCGACCTTTAAGAAAATATGTCACTTTTCCTACTTGATTCACATTATCTAGCGATGCTTTAAATGAGCAAAGCATGCTTATTAGCCGACACGCCATCTCTAAACGTTGTTTTCTCGTTAACATTTTCCCAGCACTTTTTCATATTCAAAATGCTCCACATGAATGCAGCATTTTACTTTTCTTTTAAAATGCTTATACTCCCTCTCAAATTTACATTAAAAGGAATGGTCATATAAGTATTTTGAAATATTCCTCCAATTAAAAAAAAATCTACAACAATTAGAGCTAACAAAAGAAAAAAAAATATATATATATATATGGCAGATCTATTTGACATCTCATTTACTGCGGAACTTGAATTTGTTATCTGAATGGTTTCAAGAATCTGAGGTATTCCATTCTCATGACATTCTCTACATCTCTGAAAAAAATTATTGTTAAAGAGCTTATGCTTCTCTTTACTTAAATATTAGCAGAAAATAGTCTTATTACTTACTTCCAAGCATGTAGAAGGGAAATAAGGGAGTAACATAGGTTAAAGTAATAGTCAAAAGCTGGTTGCTATGTAACTGAAGTTCCTTTGTTTCTCTGGACAGAAGTTGACAAATTCCCGCATGAGAAAAGTTAAGTTTTTTAAAGCTGAAACCAATAACAAGGAATATCTAAAAAAACGATCCATTCCACGAAAAAACATATATAACATAAATTGCATATTTTAACGAGCTCTACATTTTCTGTTAATTAAGTTTTACATATCTCTTACGGTTCGCCAGTTATACAAAATTCCATAAACTTCATTAAATAAAGTAGTCTTCAGAGGCTTATCCCATAAAATTCAAGATATACATTTTATTTGTCAGGTAAATATTTTTAATATACCACATTTTAATCAAGATCGTTGGAGCCATTTTAGAGAAAATAAGAAATTTCGAAAATTTTTCCATGTTTCTTGGAAATCTTCTTGTCCCACCCTTGGAGGATACTGAACTTAAACACCAAGTTTGCTATTTAACGGACTATTTTACGACTATGCTGTCCACATACACATACGGAACTTTTTTCCAAATATTTTTTTGTATTCAGAGGCATCCAAAACATGTACTTCCGGTGAAATCTCAGTATCTAATTTTTGGGTGCATTACAATACCTTCTCTATACACTGTGCACATGGTACGTGTAGAGAGAGTAAACATATATCGCGTGGCTACTTATTATTAGAACATTGAATTTGGACAGTAAAAATGTTTATTTAGATAGCCATGCTAACAGCAATTTTAATACATGGCAAAAATATCACCGTTAAATGTATATTAATTGACACAAATTTCAGTAAGACATCGTACATACCGTGAATTTTCCAAAGTTCACAGACACATTATCTTAAGCATGCTTTCTTTAGAATCATTCAGTTTAGAAAACTAATTTCGTTTGATTCCGGTTTATCTAAACCTTTGTATCCATGAACGGCTTAGCGACGAGTCCCTGCATTAACGTATACGACTTACATTCAGGAGGTTCCAGGTTCGATCCCCGGGGGAGGCCCACTCAAACCCATTGATTGTGGTGTGCCTGGTGTCTGTAGGCGTTTACTGAGGTTGTCTCTCTCTATCAGATTTCCTTTCTCACACTTCTCCTTCATTCTGTTTCCCTCTAGTCTTTCAGGTGTTTCTAGGTTCGTGGTGTGTGGCAGTGCAGGCAGATGACGCGGATACATTTTTTTTATTTTTATTTTTGATCGATCAGCAGTACAATACTTTACAGATCAGTGATAACATACATGACAATGACAATAACATTTACAAGAGGCTTACAGGCCACCCCATATCTACAGTATGTTATAAACGAACATAAGATATGACACAGCACACAAGAGGTAAAAGAGCGTATCAATCTCTAGAGTTAGAATCAGAGGGATCACTCAGAAGCAGGTCTTGATGTAGTCTTCTCTTCAAGCGGGTTGGCTGGCGCGTAAGAACGCCTTTGTTATAGTGCACTGCTCCAGGAACATCCTTCAATGTGGACGGGTGATCCTCCGAATAAAATCGTGAAGAGGTAAGAGTCCCACTTCGTGATGGAGCTGCTGATTACGAATAAACCAAGGAGCGTTGGTAGCGATGCGCATAAAGCGGTGCTGAATGACTTGGAGACGACGTAGATGGCTTGTGTGAGCGGCTCCCCACACCTGGCAGACATAGGTGAGAAGCGGGCGAACGAGAGACTTGTAGAGTAATACGGCACGCGGATACATGCTCACGGACACTAGAGAGTCTAGTGCCTATTTAACATACCCTCCCTGGCGACTCCAGCAGTGGAGGGGTCATCGAGCTCGGAAATGTCAGGGACATCCGCGCGGCACTGTGGCCAGTCTGCTACGGTCTGTGACCTCTTCTAGTCACCTCATTTCATCGTCTCTTCCCGGGGATGTTAGCCACAATTGATATGTCCCCTCTCGTGTCTACCCTTTACCCTATACCATAATCAACAGAATAATATAAACACGGCTAGGATGATGTTATTTATGAATCAACGATCGTATCATGAGTGCAGATAAGGTAAGTAAGTGTCCGTTGTTTATGGTCGCGAATAAAATAACATTGGTGCGCATAACTGCCGCTTCCATGTAATTACAGAACTCTGCTGTTGATTCATTGTTTCTCCCCCTCTCCCCCAGGACTTACAGGCCAGCGAATGAGTCAGACGGCTGTTGAGCAGAGGGCCTGGATCAGAGAGAAGCCAGGATGGGTGTTCAGTCCGACGCTGGTGAAGTGAATGATATGAACTGACGGTGAGACATGACAGGAAACATGATTAAGGACTAACAGACGCTGCTTCGTCCTCCAGATGCTAGGAGCCGCCTGGGCGAGATACGAGCGCTCTATGCACTCGGTCACGGTGCTGCCAAAGATATATCCAGAGCTAGCAAGTTCGCTATACAGGTTGCGATAGACCGTCTCGCTGCCTCAAAACAAGTCATTGATAAGAACGCAGGGGAGAGGCAAACAAACCTGTTGTCAAGTAAACAGCACTGTTTCCAGAGCACAAAAATGACTAGTGAGGCATTCGTAAAAGCAGATAATTATGTACAACATACAAATTGTTACATATATGCAGGATGACTCTGACCGATTTCCTTCTTTTCTACATGTACATTATGAAAACACCCAAGCAATTATAACACGAATTGTAATATTTACTGATCGAATGTAAAATAATATCCAAATAATAAAATTAATTTCTTAAATTTCTTCAGACTCTTACCAGCAGGAATTAAACTAAATATTTACTTATCTGTAGCCTTTCAGATTACTCATTCTACGTTCCAACAAACAAGATTTGTAATGCGAAAAACTTCGTTCCACTTCGCATGATGTATCAGTATCACCGAGCAAGTAGCATTTGTTGGGATCTAAAAGTGCAGCTTGTATGCGATAGATCACGCTGAATCCTGCGGTCTTTTCAAATACATGTTTCATTTTCATCTTTATTTCAGGTAGGATGCTTGTGGATTAGTAGATCCGTCTTGACAGTTCTACATGTCGCACAGATTCATTCAGCTCCATACTTCTGGGCTGTAACAGTGTGATAGTTGTGGGTAACTTTCTGAACAGGTTTTCAATCAATAATATGTTTCTGTGAAGCTGTTCTGTTACTAGACATTTGGCAGTTTGTACTCTAGATTTGCCATCGGTTTCTAAGTAAATACATGAATAAGTACTGCTAGAAAACTTACTATGGTTGTAAAACAAATTAATTTTGCTCACATTTGAGCAGAACAAAAGTGTTGTACGAACGCCTTCCTACCGATAGCTGTTGCAGTAAGGATTGCACTCTACGTTGACCGTTGCTCGCGCAAGTAGTCTTACATGGTATTGCCAAATCTGACTGCTCTTAGGAAATTGTACGAACTTTCCAGCTCTGCTCATATCCTGTCATAAATAACTATTTTTGACTCCTTCTACCTACTTCTTACTAAATCAAGATCAGGTTTGCCAACGTGACGGTTTTTCCGTCAAAATTGATGGAATTTCAGGTTGTATGACAGGGAAAATTTAATTTTGACGGACGGCGGATTTTTTAACGGATATTATTAGAAATTATTAATCATCATGATCATCATTAATTCTTCATGGTTTAGGTGAATTCTGCTGTTTCGGTTTATGTTTTTTTTCATCTTTTTACTGTTTTTCCTATTGTTCAGTAGCCTAAATGTTTATACTTGTATGACTGAAATGGAATGCGAGAGTTAGCCATTCTTAGTAAATGACGTTTCCATCTTTCTCTATTTATTGGTATTAACATTAACAGTTGTATAACGTTAATTATTAATTAGTGTTATATTGGCTTTGTTTAGAAAAATCCCCCCCCCCACTTTATGAATCAGTGTGATTTCTGAATGCAGCATAGTGAACGCAGTGCTAATTCGATGTTCCATTGTGGTGCCTAGTTGCATCTTCAACAATTACTTAATAGTGTTTTTTTTTTTCATTTTTGATTGCCTTATTGAACAGAAGGGTGAGCGATATGTACGACATTTTAGAACAGGGTGGTTAAATAATAAACAATTAAGAGAATGTTTGCGCTAGAGGTGCCTGGGAACTCAGTATTGCACGCAGCAAATATTGGCAATGTAACGTGAAGGTGAACTTGTCAGATATACTTCTGTATGGAAAAAGTAAGAAACATCTAAAAGCAGCTGAACCCTTTCCAACTTCACAGCCAAAGTTCCATTTATGAACGTGTAACTGCAGAAGCTGCTCTTGCATGGTAGTTACTCGCTGTACAATTAGATCCCCTGATCATCTTTCAGATCTAACGAAGCACGTTTTCTAAAGTGCTGACCTTGAGTTTTTCCATTTAACTTTTGAAAGAAAATACGGAAATTTCTGATTTTGACGAACTTTTGGCTGTTGGACTGACGAAAACATAATCATGTGTAGGCAACACTAAGCAAGTTAAACATTAGCAGAAATGGTTTTGTTTAGTTTCTCATAAGCAGGGAAATAAGGTCCAAGAAAGCCCTACTTGAACTCACAAGAACAAACAAATTTAAGACTTGTTATATAATACAGGATATCTTCAATAAAGAATAAATTAAGCATCATATACATACTAGAACTGGTACACAGAACACTACAAAATAGACATGTACAAGCAATAACATTTTACTCACATTTCTTACTTCTTGTATGTGTGCTATATTATTGGAAGCCATAATAGCTCCCAAACTTGACACAATATCTGTGCCAAGAAATGGGTGTGACATTTTATTTCTATTTTCGCATTTTATTTGCCTAATTCCAGGAAAAATAGGTTCCACTTTAATGTTTGTTGAGGCAAACATTACCAATTTACACTCGCTAAATTCCCTAAGACGAGGATAGATATATGTTTCTAACAGCAAGTTAATTCTCTATTCCTAAACACTCTTTACACATTTTTACTTTCTCTATTCGTACTATGTACATAGTGTATAGAGAAGGTATTGTGTTGCTCCCAAAAATTCTATACCGAGATTTCACCGGAAATACACGTTTTGAGACCACCTGAATCCAAATAAGGCAGTTTTAGAAAAATATCCGTGTCTGTCTGTCTCTGTCTGTGTGTATGTATGTGTGTATATATATTATGTGTTTGTGTGTCTGGGCAGCACAGCTCAAACATGAAAAATCTGATGTGATCCATTCACATGACTTTTTCTATATCACTGCAACAAATTATTCTATTTACTTCATTTAATGGATCAAAAATTAGCACAAATAGTCTTATTACTTGCTTCCTTGTTAGTAGAAGCGAAATAAGGGGGTACCATAGGTTAAAGTGATAGTCAAAAGCTGGTTGCTCTGCGACTGAAGTTCCTTTGTTTGTATGGACACGAGTTCACCTAGTCCTGTATGAGAAAAGTATAAGTCTTTATAGCTGAAAAAAAAAAAAACAAGGAATATCTCAAAAAGAATCAACTCCACGAAAAAGATGTATAAATGTATATAATATAAATTGTGTGTTTTAAGGTGCTCTACATTTATTGTGTGGTAAGTTTTGTCCATCTCTTTCAGTTTTAAAATACACATTTTTATACGGGAATTTGTCAACTCCTTATCCATACGAACAAAGGTATTTCAATCACATAGCAACCAGCTTTTAAAAGATCTGACTATCAATTTAGCCTATGGTTCTCCCTTATTTCCCTTCAACTTACAAGGAAGCAAGTAATAAGACCCATTCTGCTAATTTGTTCTCGATTAACATTAAATAAAACAAGAATAAGCTTTTTAACAATAATTTATTGTTGAGATGTAGAGAAAGTCATGTGAATGGAACATATCAGGTTTTTTTTATTGTATTGGTAATTGGTAGACATACCGGTTGGTTGACCGGTAAACGCATGAATTAGTTGGGAGATTGAATGTCATACCGGCATGTTTTCACAATACTCAATGGCTAAATCTACCCACGGAGAGTGGGCGAAGCGGCTGTGGCACTGAATTATTCAGCTGAGTCTAATAACACCGGGCAACAATGATTTCATTGCATGGAACTTCTGAATGTTTCTAGGGTGAAACTTACTTGCAGAATATAGATTTAAACTCAGAAAAATCCTATCACATCACGTTTGCTCGGAAACTATAGTTTACCAATTTCTATTGCGTGCAATTTTCTGAAAACCCCTGTTTCACAATACTGCAAATTTATATTAATATTTAAGTCTAATTTATGTGTTCTTTTCACTATAGTGAGTTGCAGTGATTAAAACAAAATGTCGCATCTAGGGTGCAAAATCAGTCTTGGCATTTTCTGTTATGTGTGCGGACAGTTTACTCCTACGAAGCAGCGACAGAATATAAGTACATTAATAATTTGAAGAAAGCACATTGTGCTTATTTTGGCGAACACCTTGGTGACCAGGACAAAAATTGGGCTCCACATAAAGCATGTAGGTGTATCGAACAACTTCGACAATGTATCAATGGAAAAAGAAAAGAAAAGCATTGCCCTTTGGGGTGCCCACGATATGGCGTGAACAAAGTAACCACAGTACAGAGTGTTATTATTGCTCCTGAAATCTGACAGGGTATAATGCAAGAAACAGGCTCAACATAACGTACCCAAACATTCCGTCTGCTATTTTGCCCGCGCGCTTGTGTCCAGATGTCCCTGTCCCAAAGAGATCAGACAATTTTTCCTCAACTATATACATCTGAATCAGAAACCTGCATGTAGTGACTTTAAACCAAAAGATGCCTCAAACCTCCCCAGACCTTTGACTCAAGCAACATTGAATGATCTAGTTTGTGATTTTGGGCTCTCAAGGGAATCTACAGACATACTATTTTCCAGGCTTCACGAAGAAAATTTGCACAGTGCAGAGACTTTATACAGTTGGTACAGAAAAAGAGAACTAGAATTTGCTCCTTATTATTCAGAAGAAAATAAACGAGTACCTTGTAACAATATTCAACAAGTGATGCCTAGGATGGGACTGCCTAGGTATGACCCTTCTTAATGGAAACATTTTATTGATGCTTCAAAACGCAGTTTCAAGGGTGTCCTCAAAATAATGGAAATTTATGTACTTCACTTCCTGTTCGTTACTCAGTGATTCACAGAGAGTCTTATGTAAATCTAGAACTACTGTCAACCAATGCAAATCATGAAGAATATAAATGGCAAGTGTGTGGAGATTTCAAAATTATCTCTCTTGTTGGGTTAACAGTTAGGTTATATAAAATATTCGTGTTTCATTTGCGAGTGGGACAGTCGGACAAAGACACAACTGGATTAAGAAGGAATGGCCCCGAAGACAGTGGAATGTTAGATCAAAAACATTTAAGAAGAAGAGAAGAAGAGGCATTTGCTGTTCTCTTACCTCCTCTTCATATTAAGTTAGAGCTCATGAAACAATTTGTCAAATCCTTGGACAAGGAAGGGCATTGCTTCATGTGCGTTAGTGAAAACTTCCTAGGTTTAAGCAATGAAAAAGTGAAAGAAGGTATATTTTAGTGATGGGACAAAAATAGCACAACTATTTTGAAAAAGTTTCATCAACACAACGACTATTTGAAGCAGTTTCACCAGTAAAACTGTTTCATAAAACACTTCTGGAAATTGTGTTATTCTTTCATGTATCGCTTCCCCGCAGCAGATTGTTACAACAATAACAGCAACACCTGAATACTCGTTTCACTTACGAGTATTGCAACAGTTACTACGCAGCGGTTGTTCTGTTCCATAATGTAAATATTTTGTCATTGCTTCCAAAGTTTACCGCAAGGTGCGCCTTTTGTTCCTTGCAGCGCGTTACCTGATATTATTGCGAAATTCGAATGTACAATCAAACTCATTCCTTCTGCAACAGTTTTTCAGCTGATCAATGCGGCTCAACAGTTTAGAAAGTTTTATTTCTGTTGCACGAAACTGTTTCGTGGTTGCAACAGAAACTGTTTTGCAAAAAGAACAACTTTTCCCACCACTAGTATATTTACATCTCGGATATCAGGAGGCTACTTCTTGGTGATACTTTTGAAAGTAAAATGAATTCGAAAGAGTTGTTAGCATGGCAATCATTCGGAGACGTTACAAAGTTTCTAGGTAATATAAAGGACCCATATTACAAAAACGTGTGCATTCAAGGAACTTGGATGTAACATGAGTCTCAAGGTCCACATGCTGCATTCTCACTTGGACTATTTTCCTGAGAATCTTTGGGACTACAGTAAAGAACATGGACCAAGATCTCAAGGAATCTGAAACAAGATACCAAGGCAGGTGGAGCACCACAATGCTCGCCGACTACTCTTGGATGATGAAGAGAAGAAACTCCTAGACGTGCTTATAGAAGGAAGCCAACAAGAAAAAGCTTCACATGCAAAAAAACAAGATCACATTGAATACTGAAGATTAACTGTACCCTTTATATGTTAAATTGACAATTAAATTGACAATGTTGCAATATTTTGTCATTTCTAACAGTGACTACATTATTATTTTACTTAAAACATCATAAAAGAAGTTTGGCTTAAAATCACGGCTTTTGTGCATTGTGCACTCTGTTTTGCAAAAACTCCTGACGTGATACTAGGAAACCGTTTGGAGATTCGGTTTCAGCACATCTGAAATATATTAGGGCACATCTCAAAGTTTGTGCAATGTTCTGAAAGTGAAAATGTGTTGTCCAGTGAAATCCTTCAGATTTGTAACATTTTACATCCCTATTATTATCTTAATGCAGCTGTTAAATGTTTTTAAGTGAATAGCCGTTTGATTACATAAAGACTTGAGTTTAATTCCTAGCTTCATGTTTTCATCCGTACAGCCCGAACAGCGCAAACAAGTGACTGTAGCTTCCATGATGTGGGCATGTGCCGCTGCCCGCTAGTTTTTACCGAAATAACGAGCGATGAAATAGGAGAACCCCGTGACGTAACTCGGGAGTTGATTGGTCGAGAATGACATGGCGCATTCTCGAGAACAATCACACACGAGCCGACAAGTTATTATGCCCCTCAATGAGATGGTATCGGCTCACTAATTGCTGTATTGGCCGATGAAATAGCCGCTCATAAATGTTGCAGTAGTGGGTCCTGTTCCAAAGTAAATTAGTAACAGATCCACTTTACACACACGTACATTTATGCCATACCGCAACAAACACAAACTTACGATGTATATATCTGCAGTAATTATGTACTAAAACAATTAGGGACTTGTAAATAAAAGCTGCTTGAGAAAGAAAACAAAATAAACTCAACAATTTAATGTTTCAAATAAATAATCACAACTTAAGGTGTCGTCATTCAAAATAAATTCTTGATGTATTTTTTAACAGGAAATTGAAAGAGTACTACAGCTTCAAGAAGATTCAAGAGATGCATGTGAATTGCTAGCCAAAATCGCTCAAGGTGCAAGGACACTGATAATGAAATTTTAACTACCATTGGTCAAAAAGAGGAAATATGATTTTTTTATTATAAATGGTTGTGGGAAGCTTTGGGCATCTATAGATAATGTTTAACTGTCCTCTCCTTTCTTCGGGCTCTGCAGCCATTTAAAGAAGGTATAATACACCTCTTTGCTATATACTATTTCATTAAATAGCGTTTTTCTCAAAAATACATTTTCACACTTTCAAAACGGTCTACGCGACCGTTTAAACAAAACTTAAATGTCCAGATGTATCTATTGTAATATTTTAAAGAGCAAAATTATCCTAACACTAAGATTGGTTATTTTAAAGAAACGCGAAAAATAATTCAGTTTCGAGAATAAAATGACTACCTTTTAAAAAAAAGGATACTAATTAATAATTAAACTTATCGAAATATCTCTCTTTAAATTTGTTGTGTATCGTTAAAAGCTTGAACTCAGAAAATGCCAACAATTTTCTCAAATTTTGAGGAACGTGAGATATTTTGATTATGCATCATATTTACGTTATAAAATGTATGAAATTATTTATATCTTATGAATTATCTATCCAATTTGAACGAAAATTGGAGTTTATATATATATATATATATATATATATATATATATATATACACACATATACAAGGTGGTTCACCTGTCCCTTATTCTCTGGTTTCATGCAATCCGCAGAGTTCAGTCTAATCTGAAAACATCGCTCCCAAGACCCATCGTCTGCATACTAACATTATAGATTTGCCGTTGTAAATTATAGCTAAACAATAACGTATTTGCTTAACGCGTGCTATGAGCCTGATTTCCAAAATACTCGATTCAGGTTCGAATCTTACCAGAATGTTGATATCCCCCCCCCCCACTTTCTTTCTTCCTGATTTGACACAAAGCTAGTTGGGATATTGGAATACTTCAGAGGGTTCCAGCTGACAACATTTTGCAGAGAACATTATCTAACAACGAAGAACCCTCTGATGATGTCATTACCGAACCTAGAGCTATTGCAGATACTCTTGCATCTGCATTCTCTACTATACCCAGTGGTATCGAACATAACGCTGCAATCCCTTTAACTTCCAATTACCGCCCATTTCCAACACTTTCATTAGCTTTGTCCGATACTGCTCAGCCATTCAACGAAGACTTAACAATGGATGAAATGTTAACTGAATTAAATCACTGCACGAGTAAAAGCGCTGGACCTGACAACATTCCCTATGCGCTAATTAAGAAACTACCCTAGAATGGCCTACTATATATACTTCGAATATTTAATTACATCTGGACAACACAGTGCTTTCCCAGTCAATGTCGTTCATCCATAGTGGTTCCCATACCAAAGCCTAATAAGGATCATTATCTCCCTGGAAACTATCGCCCTATTTCACTGACATGTACTATATGCAAATTTATGGAGAAGGTCATTAACAGAAGATTGCGATGGTTTATGGAGTGTACCAGATTCTTTAATGGTTTACAATGTGGCTTTCGCCAGTATCACTCAACGCTTGATGCCCTGACACTACTAGAATCTGAAATTTGTGACGCCTTTGCTAACCACCAACACATGCTCACTGTTAGTCTTGACATTCTACAAACACTCCTTAAAGCCAACGTCAAAGGAAATATGCTTGCATTTATCGTCAACTTTCTACAGCATCGACGAATGCGTGTAAGAGCTAATGGTGTTTTGTCACAAAGTGTTGTTCTAAACAACGGTATACCACAGGGATCGGTATTGAGTGTAACACTCTTCTTAGTGGCTATTAACACAGTTTTTTCATGCCTTCAACCTGCAGTCCGGGCAGCTTTATTTGCCGACGACTTGACTGTTTATTGTAAAGGGAAGAATATCGCCACTACATAAGAACTACTACAGTCAACCCTAGATAACCTCCAAAAGTGGAGTCAAATCACCGGCCTTGATCACCCTTCTCTCAAAGAATATCATGCACATCGAAGAGTTTAAATTGAGAATTCCCTCACTGATTCCCCGTACCTTCAGCATAAATGTTATACCATGGAGGCTTAAACCTCCTGTAATCGACACAAAATATGCCAAAAATGGCCCACAAAGGACTTTCTACGCTAGTTTATTAAAAAAATTGCGTGAAACATACCCCAACTACGAACCAATATACACCGATGGTTCACGATATGACAACAATAATGGCTGCGCGGTGGTTGTATCTAATCACACCAAGCTCTATAGTCTGCCACAAGCTCTCACCATTTTCTCTCGAACTTTTTGCCATCCGCTTTGACCTAGACTATATATCAAAGAACAAAGACTTGAACTCCTACATTATTTTCACGATTCCCTAAGTGCCCTAATGGCCCTACAACAGCGATCTCCTCGCCATGCTCTGGTAAACGAGATTTACCTATTATACAATGACTTAATATCATCTGGCAAACAACTCATCTTTGCATGGATACCATCTCCCCAGGTAACGATCATGCTGACACTGCCGCTAAGGAAGCTACAAAACATCCATGTGCTTTACCAGATCTCAAGCTTCCTCATGAAGACTACTTAGCACATCTAAGACGCAGTATCCTACAGCAGTGGAAGACAGACTGGACTACAACATCCACCAGTAAACTACATGATGCCTGCCCAGTACCTAATCTGGCTACGTCTATTACGACTCTTACCCGGCAAGACCAGACACTAGTAACTCGACTATGCATTGGTCACACTGCGCTAACTCATTCCTACCTCCTATCTCATGAACCTGCTCCTACATGAACTCTATGTAACTCTATTCTCACCATTCATCATCTGATCAAGCTTGCCCGAGATATACTGCTGAGCGACTTAACTGTGGAGTTCCTGGAAACCTACAGCTGGCCTTGGGTGTCAAACATTGCCGCAGGAAAGTCATCAACTTCATGAAAATGTGCCAAATTATTAATGATATTTCAATTGTTGCCAATTTTGTTATTGTTAATTAACCACTGTAAGATTTAATGTAACATTTTGTAATTCTACTTCATTGTACAAGGCAGTGTTCAGTCGCGATATGACGTCATTGTTGAAGCGACTATAATAAATTAGAAGAAAAACCTGTTATCAAGTAAACAGTACTGTTTCCAGAGAGTAAAAATTACTTATGAAACATTCGTAAAAGCAGATCATTATGTACAACATACAAATTGTTACATATATAAGGCTGATTCTGGCTAATTTCCTTCTTTACACATGTATGTATGTATGTATGTATGTATGTATGTATGTATGTATGTATGTATGTATGTATGTATGTATGTATGTATGTATGTATGTATGTATGTATGTATGTATGTATGTATGTATGTATGTATGTATGTATGTATGTATGTATGTATGTATGTATGTATGTATGTATGTATGTATGTATGTATGTATGTATGTATGTATGTATGTATGTATGTGTGTATGTGTGTGTATGTATGTATGTATGTATGTATGTATGTATGTATGTATGTATGTATGTATGTATGTATGTATGTATGTGTGTATGTATGTGTGTGTATGTATGTATGTATGTACATTATGAAAACACTCAAGCAATTATAACAAGAATTATAATGTTTACTGGTCGAATGTAAAATAATATCCAAATAATGAAATTAATTTCCTAAATATCTTCAAACTCTTACCAAGTAAAAACGAAAGCAGGGACTACACTAAATTCTTTTCGCCCTCCATGGTGTAATGTTACCATGCTAACTTCATGCACCCAAGGTCGCGGGTTCAAACCCGGCAAGGGCGATGGATTTTTTCGGGCGTAAAAATCCTTAGCGTGGCTTCCTTCGGAATGGAAGAAAAGCCGTTGGTTCCGTGTCGTAGATTTACGGCACGTAAAAGAACCTCAAGCCTGATAGGACTCTGAGCAAAATTCAGCGGTATTTCACGCCCAGTATAGAATAGGACGCTGAAAACCATAGCAGTTAAAGAGCGTCCATAAATAATAATAATAAAAAAAAAGCTTTATCCATCTGCAGCCGTATTACTGAAAACTATATGTACTTCTGAAGCCTTTCAAATGAAAACCTCATTCTACGTTCCGACAAACAAGATCTGTAATGCGGGAAAGATCTAAAAGTGCAGTTTGTATGCAATACATCACCTGTAATCTTTCCATTAACACTTTTCATTTTCATCTTTATTTCAGGTAGGATGCTCGTGGATTGGTATATCCGTCTTGACAGTTCTACATGCCGCACAGATTCAGTTCAGCTCCATACCTCTGGACTATGACAGTGTGTAGTTGAGGGTAACTTTCTGAACAAATTTGCAATCAATAATATGTTTCTGTGAAGCTGTTCTGTTACTAGACGTTTGACAGTTTGTTTACTAGAACTGCCATCGGTTTCTGAATAAGTACATGCATAAGTACACTGCTAGAAAGCTCACTATGGTTGTAAAACAAATTAATTTTGCTTACTTTTGAGCAGAACAAAAATGTTATTCGAACACCTTTCTTCCTACCGACGTGGTTCTGTGTTATGTAGTGAGAGCTGTTTTGCAGTAATGGGTTTCACTGGTATTGTCAAATCTGTGCGCTCTTACTCTGCATCAGGAAATCGGTAGCTTAGCACATTACGTTCCTCTACAGAAGACCGCCAATGTACAGTATTAGTATTCATTTTTGAAACACAGCTTGCGACCAGTTTTGAAAAATAAGTGCCGAAACTGCACTTAAGCCCTTGGGAATTTGAGCTGATTCCAAAGACGAAGGAGCCACCTCGTGGCATTTGCTTCAGAACTTTTTCAGGGATTCGTCAGACAGTAGACTGCTCCATTCGAACTACCAACATAACAAGGCTGTTAAAAGTATCATATGACTTTCACATCGCTGACAAAGAGTTGTGCATTATGCTAGTGGCTACTAAGAAGGAAAGCAAAACTCTAAGCTGTAAATAAATAGTTGTTGCTATTAAAGTTCCAACCCTCGTATTAAAAATCTAATTTGCTTCATTCACATGGCTTTCTCTACATCTCTCTGTTACAAATTATTGATAAAACAGCTTAAACTTCTATCTACTCCATGCTAATCTAAATAAATATTAACAGAAATTCTTTCTTGTAAGCAGAAAGGAAATAAGGGAATACACTACACAAAAACAGCATTAAAATCTGATTGCCATGTGGATGAAATCCGTTTCTATGCTTTGCCAGGAGTTGACAAATTCCCATATGTGAAAAGTTTTAAGTATTTAAAAACTGAATCAAATAACAAGCAATATCTAAAAAATGGTCAGCTCTCCGAAAAAAAAAAATTATATCACAAAAACTGCGTGTTTTAACGACATCTACATTTTTGTGTAGTAAATTTTTGTACATCTCTTAAGGTTTATCAGTTACGCAAAATTCATCAAAATTAATTCAGAATAAAGAGGTCTTTAAAGGCTATTCCCAGAAAATTCATGATATACATCTTACTTGGAATGTAAATATATTTAATATACTGCATTTAACCAAAATCGTTAGATCCATTTTTGAGAAAATCAAAATTTTCGAACATTTTTCCATGTAAAAACTAGTTTGGGGTTGAGGGATATCCTATAAACCTTCATGTCGTATCTTGGAGAATACTAAACTTATATACCAAGTTTGGTATTCTATCAAGTTTTTGTTTTTGAGTTATCGTGCTCACAGACGTATGGACCCACACACACACACACACACACACACGCATGCACCTTTTTCTAAAAATCTTATGTGTTCCATTCTCTTGACATTCTCTACATCGCTGAAACAAATTATTGTTAAAAAGCATATTCTTTTACTTACTATATAATAATAGAGATAAACATTAGCAGAAATTGTCTGAATTACTTCCTTCGTTGTAAGTAGGAGGAAAATAAGGGAATAGATTAGGCTAAAACGATAGTCAAATCTTTTAAAAGCTGGTTGCTTTGTGGCTGAAATCTGTTTCTCTGCATGGCCACGAGTTTAAAACTTTCCGTTGAGAAAAGTTTAAGAATATTAAATATGAAATAAATAACAAGGAACATCGAAAAAACAATTATGTCATAAACCGTGTGTTTTAACGTGAACTACATTTTTTGTGTGTGTAGTTAACTTTTTTTTTACCAGTTACGCAACATTCATTCAGAATAAAGAGGCCTTTAGACGCTATTGCCAGAAAATTCAAGGTATACATTTTATTTGCCATATACATATCTTTAATATCAAAATCGTTAAAACTATTTTTGAGAAAATCAAAATTTTCGAATTTTTTCTATGTAAAGGGTAGTTGTGGGGGGATTTTTCTCAAAAGCTTCGTGTCAATCCCTGTAAGATACTAAAATTAAATACCAATTTTGATATTTTACTGACTTTTCGTTTTTGAGTTATGGCGTTCACAGACACACGGACGCACACAAGGACCTTTTTCTAACATTTTTTTTTTTGGACACAGGGAATCCTAAAATGTATATTTACGGTGAAATCTCGTAATCGAATTTTTGAGTGGCATGCAATACTTTCTCTATACACTAGATAGATACGTGTAGAGAAAGTATAAATCTAATGTGTTACATTAACATGACTTTCTGTATCAGTTCTGCAAACAAACTACTCTTACAATAGAATACCTCTCTATTTACATCGTGCTAAATAAGATAAAAATGAAGAGAATTTGTGTTACCAATGGGAATATACCAGGATAAAGAGATAGTCAAATCTTTTAAAAACCGATCAATATGGGAACAAAAGAAGTTCGGTTCGCTTTGCATGTCCAGAAAAACAAAGAGATGAAACGAAAAGTGAGAATATGCGTAATTTAAAATTGAAGCACAAACAATGCAATAAATCGTGTGTTTCAATGAAATCTTAATTTTTTATGTAGTAAGTTTCTGTGTATTTTTTACGGCTTTGCGCTTATGCAAATATCAGCAAACTTTATTCCAGAAAATTCAAGATATAAATTTTATTTGTAATGTAAATAGCTTTAATATACAGTATTTTAATCAGACAGGCATTTTTGAAAAAAAAAAAACCTTTTCAAAAATTTCTCCATGTAAAAGGTAGTTTGGAGAGGGAGAATGTTCTTAAAAATCTTCGTGTCGCATCCTTCCTTATATTTAATGGCCTTTTCGTTTTTGAGATATGCTGCCCACGGACACACACAGAGACATTATACTCACACACTGGTAAACAGAGAGACAGTCAGTCAGACAGTCCCACAGACAGACAGACAGACAGACAGACAGACAAACGGACAGAGAGACAGACACGGCTATTTTTAGACTGGTTTTTTTTTATTCAGGGGGTCTCAAAACATATGTTTTCGGTGAAATCTCGGTATCAAATTTTTGGGTGCAATACAATAGTTCTCTATACACTATGTGCATATTACGTGTAGAGAAAATAAAAATAACTCAAAACCTCCCAGACGAAACACCTGAATCACAAGCCTCAGTAAAACGAAGTGTACTATATATACATATTTCTGCAAAGATGTAACCCAATTAAAGTAAGGTATAGTTGTGTTCTGGGCTCGTGAGCCTGCAGGTTGAGGTGTAGGGAGAGGAGAAAGCGGTATCTGGTTCTCGGTGAGCTGTTGTGCAGTAATCTTCGTGCAGATATGTATTAACCTAGCATAGCCTAGGAGCAGAATTAGTGCAATCCTCTAAGAAGATTTTCTATTCCTTTCAGCGTGTCAGAAGTTAAGAAATGTATGGTAGTACATTCAGAAGGGCGTGAAATTATAAGTAGTGTTATAAATAAATATGATTAAAGAGCTCTGAATAAGCAGTATTTATATCCAGTGCCACAAGCTCACACCCCAGTTGCATATTATACTTGTGTTTCCATGTCAACGATAAAGAAAATTCGTAAGGAGAAGAAAGAGCTGCGGCCAAGAGGAGAAAATGGTGTATTGAGCACTTCTGGAAAAAGAAGAAAAGCTACTAGACCAGAACATACTGTTCTGCAAATCAATGAATTTAATGCTACCGTTATACGAAGAATAATACGGTTAACTCATTTGATATTTATTTAAAAAAGGGTGTATGACATAAAGTGTGTGTTTTAATGAGATCTACATGTTTTGTGTAGTGAGTTTGTGTCTTTCTCTTACTTACAAAAGTCATCCAGAATGAAGAAGTCTTTAGAGGCTATTCCCAGAAGATTCAAGGTGCACATTACGTTTGCCAGAAAAATCTTAAACATATGGTATTTTAATAAAAATCGTTTAAGCTAATTTTGATAAAATCAAAATTTATGTCACATGTATGGGATAACATATACGGGGGGGGGGGGCGGATTTTGTTGAAAATCTTTGTGGGGCATTCTTGGCAGATTTTGAACTTAAAGTTTGGTATTTAACAAGCGTTCGTTTTTTAGCTATGTCGTCTACAGACATACACACAAACTAATCTTCTTCTTCTTCAGAAAATATAATAGCGTCGTGTTCAGAATTGGACACGGAATTGGCACGGCCACTAATCTATTTAGATAGGTTGCATGTTATTCTTCAATATGTTTCTATCTGCGTGCCACCTTATCTGTACTTATAAGTGTGTTGTGTGTTAGGGTCCACGAGCTGGGAACACAACTTCAGATAGAATTATAAACTTTTGTAAGAACAGTTTATACACGCACTAACGATGGAGTGGTAGAGAAAGGGATTTGAGTGCACCACATCAATTACTTTTCTACGTATATAAAGAAAGAATGAAATAGATGACAACTGATCATTTTGCACCGTATTATTTTCTCTATACGTACTATGTACATAGTGTATAGAGAAGGTAATTGCATTTCACCCAAAAATTCGATACCAAGATTTCACCGAAAATATACGTTTCGGGTCCCCTGAATCAAAAAAAAATAATTTTTAGAAAAAAGGCCGGTGTGTGTATATATGTAGGTGTATGTAGGTGTGTGTGTCTGTGGACAGCATAGCTCAAAAACGAAAAGACCGCTAAATACCAAACTTCTGAAGACATCTTTATTCTGGATGAATTTCGCGGAATTTTGCATCACTGGTAAACTGTAAGAGATAGACAAAAACGTTTTATACAAAACTTGTAGAGTTCGTTAAAACATGCAATTTATGTTTTAAACATTTTTTCGTGGAGTTGACCGTTTTTTAGATATCCCTTCTTAATCGTTTCAGCTTTAAAACATACTTTTCTCATTGACAACTCCTGGCCAAAGATACTTCAATATTATGGCTACCACGTTATACAAGATTTGACTATCACTTTAGTCTAGTGTATCACCTTATTTCCCTTCTAATTACAAAGAAGCTAGTAAAAATGCCATTTCTGCTAATGTTTATCTCGATTAGCATGAAAGAATAAAATTGTTAACCATAATTTGTTGCAGAAATGTAGAGAAAGTCATGTAAATGGAACACATCACATTTTTTTTTGTTTGTTTGTTTACCCCAGGAATGATCACAAAAATCAAGCCCTACATGGTTTGCTTACTGAGGTCTCTGGTGGCGGAATAAATAGGTGGTGATTCACACATAAGAGAGCAGTATTTAAAATAGTGTCCTAATTAACAATGACAAATCAAGAGACTTAAAGTAGCAGTCAATCATTTGTAATCATTTTATGGTAATTTGAAATTGTTTATGAGAATTCCTCCAATAATAATTACATCGCCATTTCCCATCACTCTGGATAATGAGCTATAAATCGATAGCAATTAACTTCTTTTTTTAAAGGAAATGGAACGGTGACCGATGCCTAGAATTAAGTGGATGAAATTCTAACGAAGTTGGTGAGTGCCCCTGGGCTTTGCTTGTTGATTACAGGGAAGCTTGTACCAGCAATAGGATATCCCTTTTATCAATGATATACAAGATGAGGGCAATTTAAAGCCATAACTCATGAACCGAAATTTTGTTTGAAGTTTCGTATTATTACATTATGCAAATACATGTTAAAGTGTTAGCAGTGCCCCGCGATCATGCGACATTAATATAAAAGGATAACGATACGGTCCAACTAAGAACTAGCCACTCGACTTGAATACCAACATCCGTCAATTACTATATATGCATCTTTGGATTCTGTAATAACCGTGCTTATTAAAAGTGGCGAGCACAGTGCGTGTCTGGGTTTAGAAATGTACACTGTGCTGGCATAATGTAGCACATCAATTTATTTCCCTATGATTCCAAGCTACGATTATTATCGATACGTTTCCCTCAGCGTCGAGAAATTGAGATCTGTCTTAGCCTCTTTAGCTCAGAGCTTCTGGCGTTCTCGCTATTATGTATCTTCCGTAACTGGAACTCATATTCAGAGCACACACGCAGATTATTGCTCTTCTTTTTAAAATCGCATTACAGTCCAAAATTGGATATTGTGCTCATTTGCTCATCCTCCATTCTCCCCCAAGCTGAATTTCTAAATGCGCCTGTCTCTCTTACAACACTTGCCCCCAATTGGATGTGTTCCATCCACACGACCTTCTCTATTAAACAACACATTATTGTTACAAAAGTTTATTCCTGTATCACCTTCGTACTAGTCGAGATACACGTACTATGTACACAGTGTATAGAGAAAGTATTTCATTCCACCCAAAAATCCGAAACCGAGATTTCACGGAAATAGAAGTTTTATTTGTGATGGAAATAGATTTAATAAGTAGTATTTTAATCAAAATCGTTAGAACCATTAAAAAAAAAAAAAAAAACATTTTCGAACATTTTTTCATGTAAAGGGTAGTTTGGGGGGGGGGGTTCTGGAAAATTTTCGTGTCGCATCTTTTTCTGAAAACGCTTTTTTTTTGTTGTTGTTGGATTCCAGTGAAATCTCGGTATCGAATTTTTGGCTGGAATGCAATACCTTGTCTATCCACTATGGAAAGTTTTTATTCACTGGAATAATTTGTAATTTTTATAAAATGATTTTTAATTAGGCAGGTTTAGGTAAAAAAGAAAATAATAATGGTCAAGCCATTCAGTGACTAGCATTTACTATTCTGTTAGGTATTTATTTCGCTGCCCTACAACCATTTTATACATATGGGGCTAGAGAAAGTAAATAAGATACATTTTTAGAAAAAGATCCGTGAGTCTGTGTGTCTATTTGTGTGTCTGTGAAGCATAACTCAGAAATGAAAAGTCCATTAAATATAAACTTGTATAGTTCAGTATTTTTGAAAGAAGCGACACGATTTGTAACAAAATTCTGTTAGTCAAATCTACCCTTTACTAGCACAAGATTTTTTGAAATTTTCGATTTTCTTAAAATGGATCTAACGATTTTTATTAAATGCCACATGTTAAGGGCTCACATTTGTGTCGCAAATAAAATATATGTCTTGACTTTTCCGGAATGATGCCTTTTGAATAACTATTAAAACGTAACCGATAGACAACAACAAATGTTTACCGGCCATTTATGTCCAAAACAGATTTGTGGAGTTACTATTTCCGATACATTTTTTTGTTATTGACTGGATTTTCCAGTGCATTTGCTTTTCTTAAAATAATTTTATTATTCGGTTTTGTTCCTGATTACTTTCTCTACATAGTGAATAGAACAGGTATTGAACTGTACCCAAAAATTCGATACTAAGATTTCACCGAAGATATATAATTTGAAACCCCAAGAGTCCAAAAAAAAGAATTTTTAGAAAAATGTCGTGTGTGTGTATGTCTGTCTGCCAGTGTATGTGTGTGCGTCTATAGGCAGCATAGCCTAAAAACGAAAAGTCCGTTAAATACCTAACCTGGTGTTTAATTTCAGTATCTTCCAAGGAAGCGATACGAAGGTTTTCAAGAAAATCCCCCTCAACTCCCCTGTACATCTAACATTTTTCGAACACTTTGTTTTTCTCAAAAATTGCTCTGACGATTTTGCTTAAAATATCGTATATTAAAGATATTTGCATGACACACAAAATCTTGAATTTTCTGAGAATAGCCTCTGAAGGCATCTTAATTCTAAAATTTTTCGGAATTTTATGTAACTAATAAACCAGTAAGAGATAGACAAAAACTCAGGGTTTTTTCCCCGTTATTGGTTCCAGTTTTAAATACTTATACTTTTCTCGAGTTTGTCAACTCCTGGTCATACAGACAAAGGAATTTCAATCACTTAGCAATCAGCTTTTAAAAGATTTTACTATTGCATTAGCCTATGGTACTCCCTTATTTCCCTTCTACTTACAAGAAATTAATAAGACCTTTCTGCTATTTTTTTTTTTCTCGATTAGCATGAAGTAAGTAGAAGAATACGTTTTTTGACAATAATTTGTTGCAGAAATGTAGAGAAAGTCATGTGAATGGAATACATCAAAATGTGTATACTCCAGACCATACAAAGAGAAGCGAATTTGAAATTCATCACTTAGCAATCAGCTCTTTAAATATTTGACTATCGCTTTAGTCTAGTGCATTCCCTTATTTCTTTTGTGCCTGTAAGGAAATAAGTAATAAGACGTACTGTGTACATAGTGAATAGAGAAGGTATTATATTGCATCAAAAAATTTGATATCGAGATATCGCCGGAAATACATGTTTTGGGACCCCCTGAATACAAAAAAGAGAGTGTGTGTGTCTATCTATTTGTGTGTGTATCTGTCTGTCTATGAGTGCCTGTGTATGTGTCTGTCGGTCTGTGGGCAGTATAACTCTAAAAAGAGAAGTCCGTTAAATACCAAATTGGGTATTTAAGTTCAGTTACTTCCAAGGATGCGACACGAAAAATTTCAAGTAAATCGCCCTACCCTTAACTAATCTTTATATGGAAACGATTTTCAAAATTTTGATTTTATCAAAAATAGCTCTAACGATTTTGATTAAATCTCTTATATTGAAGATATTTATATGTAAAATAAAATGTATATCTTGAATTTTCTGGGAATAGCCTCTAAAGATCTCTTTATTCTGAATTAATTTTGCTGAATTTTGCTTAACTGGTAATCCGTAAGGGATAGACAAAATCTTACTACACATAACATATAGATCTCTTTAAAACACACAATTTATGTCATATACATTTTTTCGTGGGGTTGATCGTCTTCGAGATATTCCTTGTCATTAGGTTTCAGTTTTAAACTACTTAAACTTTTCGTACACGGGAGCTTGTCAACTCCTGGCCATACAAAGAAGCGGATTTCAATCCCACAGCAAGCACATTTTAAAACATTTGTCTGTCAGTTTAGCTTAGTGTATGCCCCATCTTCTTACAAGGAAGCAAATAATAAGACAGTTTCTAATAATGTTTATCTCGATTAGCATGAAGTAGATAGAAGAATATCGTTTTTAACAATAATTTGTTGAAGTATTATATACAGAAACTGTACTGATAGTGAAGTTTTGGTGTTTTACATTCTTGGAAATCCAATCTTCGCACAACTTCACTTAATTTTGATGGTGGCTGTCTGGCGCGTTTCGACAACTAGTTAATGTATTACAGAGATGTAAAGAAAGACATGTAAATGGAGCACATCATATGTTTATGTCTATCTTGATTATCGAAAGGTACATAGAAGCACAAGCTTTGTAAATAATAATTACTTTGTTGCAGAATAAATAAGTATTCCTCCCTTGTTGAAGAAGCATTTGCATGGTCTACAACTTCAAATTAACAGCATTTTGACAAAGAGTACAAGCGGACAGTCATTTTACACAGAACCTATAATATACCTTTTATTTGAAAATTCGTTTTCAATTAAATAGCTGAATTTATAATGAGCCAATTGTAACCTAGCTAAGAATTACTGCTGATTAATATACATCTATACACACCGGACATGGAGAACACTAACTTTGTTATGATCGCCCTAAATTGTTCCTCTGTTGAGAAGGAAGAGTGATATGGGAATCTTTTAGTAAAATTTCTATACCATTTCTGACTTATCTTTTCTATAATAATTGTGATTATTTGTTTCATGTAGAAGTTATAAATATGTAAAGCATACGCTTAATAACTCCTGTTACGGTACATATTATATTAATAGCATCGCTGTCATATGTTCTGCAACTTAAATTATAATGAGTCAAGGTTAAACGAACGGATAAAGCTACAAAAGCGTGTCAGTGTACTTGGTTTTTCTTCTTTATCTATTATCCATCAAGGTGCACAGTTAGTTCATGTTTGTCACACTAATAATTTTACTTGTAAACAAAAAGTTATAGGAAAGAACAAACAACAGTTCATTTTACGTGTTCTTCAGTTTTCGATACTTAATTTTCATGCCAATTATTTTGAAAAAGAAACTTCACTAAGACTTTAAATAATAAAGCACGTTTTCAAAACGTATAAAAATTGATAAAAACAATTGCAAAATACTAGAACACCTAACATGTTATCGATTGTGTTATTCGAAGATGAGATATCACAGATGTCCGACGTGTGCCACAAATTGCTTGGAGTTTATGCCACATTTCGGCTTGGGGAGTTTTGTTTGTAAGGGAGGATACGAAGGCCAGCCAAGACACCCATTTTCTGCGTTTAATTTCACGACGCGCAGCTGCGCGAAGACGTTGGAATTCAGATTTTGTATCTGCGGTAGGATTTCGCTTGTATTTATAATAGGCCCTATGTTTTTGCTTGATAGCTTCTTGGAAGTTTGCATTCCACCATGGAACTGTCCGATGATATGCACCAGTTCTAGTGGTAGGTATAGTATTCTCTGCAGTCTTAATTATAGCGGTAGTAACTCTAGACACAATTTCATCGATGCCTATTTGTGGAAAAAATTCTGCAGGTGGAAGGTGTTGCAAAGCGTTTTCGAAGAGCTCTTTGTATAGGTCCCAATTGGCTTTGTTTTGAGTAGTGATGGTGATTGGAAAGTGGTCGCTACCCTGAAGTGATGAGTAAATGGACCATTAGAATAAAGGTGCTATGCTGGAAGAACACATGGTGAGATCAATGCAGCTGTAGGTGTTGTGGTAAATATTATAATGAGCTGGTGTTGGAACATTTAAAAGCGTTAAATCTGAAGTATGTAGCAGGGTTTCAAACATTTTACCACGTTGGTCAAGTTTATCACTACCCCATACTGGATTGTGACTGTTAAAGTCACCTAGTAACATAAATGGCTTAGGGAGTTGAGCGATCAGTGCGGATAGCGTAGAGAGATCAACAGTAATGCTGTTCGGGAGATAAAGATTGCGGATGCATAGCTCTGTTGTTAAAAGAACGGATATAGCTACAGTATTGCAGTATTGAGAGGTATTTCTTTATGTGGTAGATGTCATTAACATACGTGGCAACACCTCCACCTCCACTAGCTCGTCGAGCTTCTGTGTGGTTGCGATGATAGCCAGAATATTTTCTGAGAAGGGCAATATAATCTCCATTGAAGTTAGTTTCTTGTAAACAAACGATTAGAGGATTGTGAGAATGCAAGAGTAGCTGTAAATATTCGAGATTTGAGTGAAAACTATTGATATTCCATTGGAGTAAGGTGAGATGACAGTTCATTATTTAGAAAGCGTTCCTACGCCTACAACAGCGTCTGTAGGGGCACTTCTCGGTACATTAGAGCAGTCCTTTATTGTTGCCAATAATTTCTTCAGCAGACGAGTAGTGCGATTCTTGATGCTATTGCCTGTAAGGTGGGAATATATCCTACGAAGCATCTCGACTATGCCCTGCAAATCTGAAGTATAGGTTAAGGCTACTTTGGTGATATCATTGGAGCCGTAGGTGTTATCATAGAAGCTGCAAAGTTGGGGGAAGGTGAAAATAAATGCGTTTGGTGTAGCATCCAATAGCGGCTTGATCGACAGAAGAGAGTCGCTGATAAAGGGTACTGTATCTGATGGCTTGGGCTTTCTAGCTAGGGGTGTAGTTTTGTGCGTTTGAGTATTGTCCTCATCAGACGATTCATCTTTTACTTTGTGAGTCACGTCAGAAATAAAGACCCCGTGCCCTGCGGAATTTTCGGTCGATTCACTACAGGTAGAGGAAAGTGGCCGTTTTGTGCGAACAAGAGCAGTCAGAGATTGGTCTTTAATTGTTTTGCTGAAATATTCAGGCGCTCCAACGCTGTATTGTTAGGAGCAGTGAAGGTCGCAGCATCCAGCGCCGGCGTCACAGCATCCAGCGCCGTAGTCGCAGCATCCAACACCGGATACGCAGCATCCAATACTGGAGTCGCAGCATCCGACACTGGAGTCTAACACGGAAGTCGCAGCATCCGACACTGGAGTCGCAGCATCCGACACTGGAGTCAAAACATCTAACACTGGAGTCGCAACATCCAACACTGAAGTCGCCATTCGCGACTCTCCCACACCCGTATCGATATTAGCTCTATCTTTTGATACGGACGTAACACTGGGGAGCAATTCTTTTGTTTTGAGAGAAGGAAAGTCTACTGTGTTGGGGTCAGTATTGGTTGAGATTGGAGGATCAGTAACTTGGTGAGAGCACTGACGTGCCAAGTGACCCTCTATCTTACATATGAAGCACATGGGGGTATCAAACGTAAATCCAATAGGAAGTGCCCTCATAGTAAACCTCAAAACTATCTGGAAGTTTCTCAAGGTTTTCAGGTTGGACATAAAGTTGGCGCCGGAGACTGAGAATGTGAGAGTACCTTGGGGTGTTAAAACCTGCACGAATGTGTGTTATTGATTCCAAAGTGACGCAAAGCACGTTCTAACACAGAATTAGGAATAACTGGGCATACGTTTGAGAGTATGATCTTGCGTTGTTTAGTAAGGAGTGGCGTTAGGGCGTGGGTTACATTACCTACCAACTTTAATCTTTGATGTTGGGCACATAACGTTTCAGCTAGTTGTTTGTTAGATAGATGCAGATTCGGTTGTTTGAGAGTTGTGAGTTCGCCAATAGCGAAAATGTACTCTTTAAGAAGGATACCATCATGTGATTCAATTACAAAGGCCTGATCTTTAGTTGGTCCACTTTTAGCAATTAATGAATAACATTGAGTTAGGTTAATTGGTTGAGAAGACATTTTAGGTTACCTTAGTTTGAACAGCTTTTGTAGAAATATTTCCCGGTAAACCGCAAGGTGACCTCAAATTATTTTGAGATGACAACCCCAATGGCGACTTACAATGTTGCAAATACTTTTAGTCCAAGGATTCATAGTATAGTTAACTATTATGGCCAAACTATTATTGGACATACATGCGAGTCAGTTGAGAAATTCAATGCTATGCCCGCATGTTGCCATGGTAGCTCAGTGGAAGAGCAATCGGCTAGAGACCGGGAGATCCGTGGTTCAGATCCCGACAATGGCATTGAATTTTTCAGTCTCACTCTGCCTATCCAAAGCCTGAAGGCTTGCGGCTAAAGGCTTGTCGGAGTTCGTTCTTTTGGCATTCTTGGTGTCTGTGTTTGCATGGACTGTACACCTAATTCTTTTCTAACTACATCATTCCTTAAGTGTTCTTCTGTTATGCAGCCTTTAACTAGCTAAAGAAACTCATTTCAGTTGCTTGCATTTTGCATTTGTCTTTCTGTTTATTTGTCTATGCCTCACTTCCGTATACCAACTGCCCTGTATTTAACGTAAGCAGATATTCTTTGGTGCGTTAAGACTTACAGAACTCAACGGGACTATTTCAAGTTAAAAACAATAGACTTTGATTTCCCCGCCATGCTTATCATCGGGGATGGTGTACGGGTCCCGCTCATTCGAGGCATAAATGGGGCCAGTTCTCCACTGGTGGGTTTTAATGTGAAACAATCTCGTTCTGTAACTCTTTCAACACTCGAAGGGATAAACTGATTGCTAAAACAGCTTTAACCTTTATTCCCTGCAATGGAAGCCGATAATTCGTTATTATTAATTTCCCGTGATTAATTCTAGTAAATACTAGGCGCATCGTCGGTGAGCATAAGAATTTCAATTCCCATGCTTGGTTGGTAGGGTCTTATAGGTAAGAGTGAAGTTAAAAATAATTTGGTAGGTTTAGCAACGATAAAACTTTTATTCGTGGGAATTATTATAACATCATGGCATACCAGAAATTGTATAAGTCGTCTCATAAGTAATGTCGGTTTTTTGATCTTGGTGTTTCGAACATTTATTGGGTTTCTTTGGTTTGGCAATGCTATCTATAGGATGCCATAGCTAGTGTTGCATACATTGCGAGGATGTATCAGTCTTCAGTTGTTAATAAATAATAACAAAATAGAGATAACAAAGTTTGAACTTCGAGTCCTTCTAAAGCACTACTGGAAGCAAGATTATAAAGCTGCTGCCGCAGCTCGAAGAATATGTGAAGTGGAAGGAGAAGGTGTCGTTAATGAGCGTGTGGCACAACTATAGTTCCAACGCTCCAACAATGGAGACGAAAACACTAAAGATTTACCATGTTCTGGAAGACCTAAAGTATGAAATATTGAGGGTACATGCCAAGTTTTGCGAGAAAATCCGCAAAAAAGTACCCGTAGGATTTCAGAAGAACTTGGTGCACCAAAAGATACCATACATTCCACATTAAGACACTTGGAAAATCATACAGAAGCTTTAGATCTGTAGCTCATGAACTGACACCTCAACAGGCTCAACATAGGGTGAATATCTGTCGTCAGCTTATCCGTAATCCCATGGATGATAGATTTGTCAGGAGAATTGTCACTTGTGGTGAAAAATGGGTATATTACCGAAACCCTGATGCCTCGAAACAGTGGCTTGATCCCCGCGAACCTGCCAAAATCATCATTAAAAAAATCGGTTCGGTTCCAAAGTAATGTGGTGTGTGTCTAGTGGAATTTTGAAGGTGTGAGTCAGTGGTAGTTTATTCTAAACGGGCGGGCGATTAATTCGGATCTTTATTCTCAACAATTGGAACGAGTTCATGCAATTTTGAGATTGATATACCCAGAATTAGTTATCCGAAATAGAGTTCTACTGCAACGGGACAATGAAAGACCCCATACTGCACGAACAACCATGGAAAACATTCAGGAATTGGGAGGAATCAGACTGCTATCACACTCAGCATACAGCCCTGATCTCGCACCATCAGATTATCATCTTTTTCGATCTATGGCCCATTTTCTACGTGGAAGAAACATTAAAGCAGTGCAAGTGGGTCTCACCGAATTCTTCGCATCAAAAACCAGAGACTGGTACCATTGTGGGATAATAAACCTCGCTGAAAGATGGCTCATGAGCATAGAATCTAATGGTCTGTACTTAATTGCTTGTCAAAACACATTTCAAATAATTGTTTTTGTTAAAAAAGGACATAACTTATGAGACAGTATCTATACTTAGTATCTGTCTTATGGTACGTACTTTCATAAATTATTGATGAGGATTATTATGGTACAAGATTTTATATACAATCACTATAATATTAACCTCGATTTCTAAGATTATCTCATAGCGTCTTTGTCTACGTCTTCCCTTTTCAGAGGCTGTACACCGGAACTATATAAACATTTCACTCATATCGTAAAGTAGAAGATCATTGTTTTTAAGCATTGTAATCTGCATGTCACCATGGAAACGACAGATTTCCTTGTTCTCATTTTTCGTGTAATACATATAGAATATACATTTTTATGTACTAGTGGTAATTAAAATTAATGAATTTAAATAATATATATAATAATGTTCGTACAATTATGAATATTTCTAAATTAGCTATTTGTTAATTTTTGTGCTCCCATTTTGTAACATTCTTAAACAAATTATAGCATTCGGTATATTGCAAGTAGTATATTTTATTCTTCTTCTCCTTCTCCTCCTCCTATATTACATTTTTATTTAGGCTTTATTTGCTTAATAGACTTTCATAAACCCAATGTTTAGTTATTTCATCCATAGTAATGATGAATTCTATTTATTACATATTCTTGGCTATGTTGCTTTCGTTCAAGATGCTATTTTAAGGAGTTTACGTGCGTATCGCTAGGCGATGACGTCATGTTTTAATTTCTTCATATACATTTCCTTAGCTTTCACGTGCCAAACAATATCATTGTCGATTTTTAGTACTATTTTAGGGCTGTATAGTTTTATTTTAGTTGCCTAGATCGCTTCAAGCTTAAATTCTGCGTCTTTTCGTATATTCATGTGAATTTTTTACATGTTTCATTTAGTTTATATATTACATATTGTAGTCTGCCTTCTGTGTCAAATATTAAAACCACGTCCTCTGCAAATGAGATACTTTTCTCAAAATGCTATCTGATATGGGGGAGCTCAAAATGAAAATTCTCAGCGTAATATCTAATTCGAATTTTTGGATGGAATTCATTCAATGCTTATTCACTAAATAAGATGACTCAGCGATAGCGTGCGAGGCTCGCATTTGAGGGGTCCCGGCTTCGGTGGCCGCCCACGCTGACCATGGAATTTTTCGAGATTTTCCCTGGTCGCCAAGGCGAATGCAGATGTGAATTCTACCACGATTCTCTTTTCCCTAATGTTTTCTCATTTTATTTCCCTTTATATTTCATGTTGCTTTGAGGTCCTTCAGCGTGTGCAGTGCCAGGTAGTTGGCGCATGTACTTCGCTATGGAAAGATTTTTCCTCCTGAATGGCACAGTAAGCTGTCTTTCCTGCAAGGAAATTGCTCTCCAATAGAGCGCGGGTATTAGGGGATTCTAATTGTCTCTGTGGGTCTGAGACTTCACCTCATCCCCGTCTCCCTCGATACCGATTTGTATCAAGACAAACTATGTCGTAGTGAACTAGAAATACGTTCCCATAACTTATAAGTTTATACCACGTCCTCTATATGTCTTCTCCTTCTTTACTTATTTACCCTCCTTGTTATGTAGGTCTTGGGACTTACAAACCAGCGCCTGTGGTCTGATGCCTGTTAAGAAGCAGATGGACTGTGGTTCAGAGAAAGTCGCTAGGATGGGTGATCGGCTCGATTCATGGTATGAGGGGAGTAAGAAGTTAAATAACAAATACCAAACTTGGTATTTAAGTTTGATATCTTCCAAGGATGCGACACGAAGATGTTCAAGAAAATTCCGAACCCCAAACTACCCTTTACATGGAACTTTTTTCGAAATTTTTGATTTTCTCCAAAATGGCTCTAGCAATTTTGATTAAAATATCGTGTATTAAGGACATTTAACTGACAAATAAAATGGCTCTAGCAATTTTGATTAAAATATCGTGTATTAAGGACATTTAACTGACAAATAAAATGTATATCTTGAATTTTCTGGGAATAGTCTCTGAAGACTACTTTATACTTTGTTCTGGATGAATTAACGTTAAAAAACACAATTTATGTATATAATTTTTTTCGTGGAGTTAATTGTTTTTGATTTCGGCTTTGAAAAACTTATATTTTTCTCATACAGAAAGTTTTCCACTCCTGTCCATACAAACAAAGGAACTTCAGATACATAGCAACCAGCTTTTGACTGTCACTTTAATCTATGATACTCAGTTATTTCGCTTCTACTTTAAAGGAAGCAAGTAATAAGACTATTTCTGTTAATTTATTCTCGATTAGCATGAAGTGCATAGAAGCATTAGCTTTTAACAATAATTTGTCCAGAGTTATACCTGATATTCTGACCCCTTAAAGTTTAGCACTGTGGGCAATCCTCTAAACACCATTAACATAGCACCTTGTGAATTCTTTTTTCCTTTTTTTCCAAAAATGAAGGATAAAATTCAGGGAATCACTTTTTATTATCAGATTAAATAAACCAGATGACCCAACTAACCCGTATTTGACGTAAGCAGATATTCATTGGTGTGCTAAAAGAGCTGTGGAACTCTAAGTTAAACCCGGTAGAGAGAAAAGGGCGAGAGCGATCTCTGTTTTACTTCTCACAATGATTGTGATGCGCTCACACTCTCTGCTGATAGCAAGACGTGAAAAGCGATCACTCTCGAAAGTACTCCACTGGTAGGCTTTAATTGAAATATCCTCGTTGAGTTTTGCAACTCTTTCAACGCACCAAGGGACATCTGCACAAGGGGCAGTTGAGCCACCTGATAAAATCTGGTTTCTGAAGTGGCTCAGGAAGAGTGGCATCATTGCTTTAACGATTCATTTCACTGAATGCCGCGTTTGAAAAAAAATCTGATGTGTTCCATTCACTTGGCTTTCTCTACATCTCTGCAACAAATTATTGTTAAAAAACTAAAGCTTCTATTTACTTCATTCTAATTGAGAAAAACTAAGCGGAAACAGTCTTATTACTTGCTTCCTAGTAAGTAGAAGCGAAATAAGAGAGTACCATAGGTTGCTATGTAATTGAAGTTACTTTATTTGTATGCATAGGAGTTGACAAATTCCTGTATGAGAAAAATAATTTTTTTGTAAAGCTGAAACCAAAAACAAGGAGTATCTAAAAACGATCAACTCCACGAAACAAATGTTTATTACATAAATTGTGTGTTTTAAGGTGCTCTACATTTTTTGGGTGGTAACCTTTTCTCCATCTCTTATGGTTTAGCAGTTATGCAAAATTCCTTAAAATTCATCCAGAATAAACAGGTCTTCAGAGCTTATTCCCAGAAAGTTCAAGATATACATTTTATTTGTCAGGTAAATATCCTTAATATGTGATATTTTAATCAAAACCGTTAGAGTAATTTTGAGAAAATCAAAATTTTTGGAAAAAAGTTCCATGTAAAGGGTAGTTGGGGTGGGGGGATTTTTCTCAAAATCTTCGTGTCGCATCCCTGGAAGATACTAAACTTAATTTTTCGTTTTTGAGTTATCCTGTTCACAGACACACACACACACGGACCTTTTTCTGAAAATGCTTTTTTTTTTTTTATACAGGGGACCCTAAAACATATATTTCCGGTGTAATCTCGATACCACATTTTTGCGTGGAGTGCATTACCTTCTCTATACACTATGTACATAGTACGTATAGAGAAAGTAATCATGTCTTAAGCTATCCTTAATTAATTTTCTAAAAATTGTTCAATGTCGCCTTCGTAGTTGAATTAAAAGCTGTGGCATTGAATTTTTGAAATGTGATTCAACCTTCCTAGATTTAAAGTACTTGCTTAAGGGGATAAGGGAACAGTGCACAATACATACATCGGCTTTAGTCTTTGTTCAGAGCTTTGAGAGAATGTAAGAAACATCCTTGAAAACTTGCCACAATAATCTCAGTCATGGTCCTAATAAGAAAGGGCGGCAATGAGTTTATTTTATGTTGTTTTGCATTCCTTTGTGCCATGCAAAGTTGATTAAAGAACAGCTAACCTGTTGTGAAATGGATAAAAGATAAAAGATTGAAAAACATCACGTGTGCCTTCTAATTAAAGCCTTCCAGTGCTAAATGGTTTCTGATTGATGTGCATTAATTAAACCATAATTACAACACCGTTACAATCATCAAATCACTGAAGAACCCATCATGAATTTAACGAGGGGAGTTGAAAGGGAACCTATACTTAAGTCCTTCGTCCGCTTTGAGACAAATCTGAATTTATAAAGAGGGTCAACAGCCACTTATGATCAGACGCTTTCACAGCTGCAAATTCACAGCCACTTGTTTTCCCATAGTCTTAGAATCGTATTAGATCATTCATTATGATAATGGCGACTGGATAATGGCTATGCCGATATCTCTTAATGAAAACAGCATTTGATGAAACCTTCCAGCTACTTGAGCAGTTTTAGAAGTGGCTCATAGAATTAGTTTAATTTAAAAAGAAGCATTTTAATTTATCAGCTGTATAATAGTAGACTAGAACGTGATTCGCAACTACATTGGAAAATAAATTATTAAAGAAAAAGTTTCAAATGCCACATTAGGATGTAAGGCAACATTTTTATTTCTTTTTTCTATTTTTTTGTAGTTGTAGTTTAACGTCCTTTCACCTGGTTGGTCATGAAATTGGTGAAATGGTGCTCAAATAATCTCGGGGTCCATAGAGCTTAAGTTACTCGATATTCGTCTCTCAGGATAAGGGAAAATTCCCAAAAAAAAACATCCGAGTAACTCACCCTAAGCGAGATTCGAACACACGATATTTTGAATGTGAGGCAGTCACGCTACCACCACACCACCCAGGCAACATTTATGACGTAAAAAGTCGAGGGAAACCTTTCCCTGCATATATGTCTGTTCCATATTAAGTGTTTACCATGTCAATGAATACGTAAAGTACAATTGCAATGCTCTTAACATAGCCATTAGTGGAATTAAACTAAATAGGACCGTAAGCGGGTCTTAGATTTAGTTTCTAAACGAATTTCTTTTCGGTTTAACAACTAAAATTGGTCGTATAAAATGTTATTAGCTTCTCTTGCACGTATTGCATTATTGAATTATACTAAAAATTCGGTTCTAAGATTTTACCAGAAGTACGTGTTTTGACGTTCCCGGATTAAAAATCTTATGGTTACACTCACATGACTTTCACTAGCTGCTCTACAAACTTCTTACAAAAGATTCTTCTTTCTATACAACGCTAAACATTAGCAGAATGTTATTACTTAGTTCCTTATAAGTAGGAGGAAATTAAGGGAATGCACTAGGCTAAAGTGGTAGTCAAATGCTTTAAAAGCTATCGTTATGCAATTGTCATTGATAATCATATTATTGCTACATTTTATTTATCATGTATATAGATTTAATATACAGGATTTTAATCAAAAACGTTACAGCCATTTTAAAAAAATAATTTTTTTTGAAAATTTTCTATATAAAGTGTACTTTGAAAATCTTCGTGTTGCATCCTTGGAAGATACCGAAATTAAATACTAAGTTTGGTATTTAACCTCTTTTCGTTTTTGAGCTCTGCTGTCCACAGTCACACACACACACACACGGACCTTTTTTGAAAATACTTTTTCTTGGATTCGGGGGGTCCTAAAATATGTATTACCGATGAGATCACGATATCGAATTTTTGGGCGTAATACAATACCTTCTCCATTCACTTGGTACATTGTACATACGAGGCTAGAGAAAGTAAAAAGAAACAAATAATAATTGTTTTCCATACTAAGCATAGTTTAGAGTGATGGATTTTCTTGAAAAGCTGCTTCGCATCTTGTGAGTCGCCAAATTCAAAGTTTGGTGTTTATCTGACCATTCCTGTTCGAATTATCTTGTTCCCAATGAGC
Organism: Hymenopus coronatus; assembly: GCA_030762935.1. Classification (NCBI taxonomy): domain Eukaryota; kingdom Metazoa; phylum Arthropoda; class Insecta; order Mantodea; family Hymenopodidae; genus Hymenopus; species Hymenopus coronatus. The sequence goes on from CM060881.1 coordinate 164,873,616, forward strand.
CACACAGACAGACAGGCGCCAGCGTCCACATGTAGGCACTCACAAGCTTAGTGTTTTGTTTTTAATGTATGTGTGTGTATAATACTTTCTCTTACTTTGTGCATAGTACATTGGTAGAGAAAGTACTGCATTCCATCCAAAAATTCGATAACGAAGTTTCACTGGAAATACTCATTTTAGAGTGCTCTGGATAAACGAAAGAAAAACAATCTGATGTGTTCCATTCACATGACTTTCTCTACATCTCCGATACAAATTATTGCTAAAGAGCTTATTCTTTTATTTACTTCATGCTAATCGAGAAAAAAATAGCAGAAATAGAGTTATTACTTGCTTCCTTGTAAGTTGAAGCGAATAAGGGAGTACCATAGGTTAAAGTGATAGTCAAAAACTGGTTGCTATGTGACTGAAGTTCCTTTGTTTGTATGGACAGCAGTTGATAAATTCCTGTATGAGAAAAGTTTTTCAAAGTTGAAACCAAAACGAGGAATATCTCAAAAACGATCAACTCCATGAAAAAAAGTATGTAACATAAATTGTATGTTTTAAGGAAGTCTGCATTTTCTATTAAGCAAGTTTTGGTCTATCTCTAACGGTTTACCAGTTATGCAAAATTCCGCAAAGTTCATCCAGAATAAAGATGTCTTCAGAGGCTATTCCCAGAAAATTTGAGATATACATTTTATTTTTCACGTTATTGTCTTTAATATACGATATTTTAATCAAAATCGTTTGAGCAATTTTTGAGAAAATCAAAATTTTACCATGTAAAGGGCAGTTGGGGGATTTTCTTGAAAATCTTCCTTGGAAGATACTGAACTTAAATACTGAGTTTGGGTTTTAACGGACTTTTCGTTTTTGATTTATGCTGCCCCCCCACACACACAGACACAGACACATCCGAACATTTTTCTAAAAATACTTTTTTTAGATTCAAGGGGTCTCAAAACATATATTTCCGGTCAAGTCCCGGTATCGAATTTTTGGATGTATTACAATGCCTTCTCTATACACTGTACATTGTACGTGTAGAGAGAGTAAAAAGATCTGATGCGTTACACTCACATGACTTTCTCTAACTGCTCTACAAACTAATTTCTTGCAAAAGATTATGCTTGTATCTACACAATGCTAATGGTCATAAACATTATCAGAATGTTCTTATTACTTAGCTCCTTATAAGTAGAAGGGAACTAAAGGAATGTGCTATGCTAAAGTGATAGTCAAATGTTTTAAAAACGTTTATGCGATTGTCGTTGCAAATCGCTTCTTTGTTTTCGCAGAAGTGGAACAAGATATAAACCGTCACTTCCTGTCTGAAAAAAGTTTAACTACTTTACAATTCAAACTAATAACAAGGAATATCTCGAAAACGGTAAACTCCACGAAAATAATGTGTGTGACATAAATCATTATTTTCACGAGATTTGCATTTTTTGTGAAGTAATTTTTACTTTATGTATTACGATTTACTAGTAATGCAAAATTCAGCAAAATTCAACCAAAATAGAGGTCTTCAGAAGCTATTCCCAGAAAATTCAAGATATACATTTTATTTGTGATATAAATGGATTAATATGTGGTATTATAAGCAATCGTTAGACCATTTTTAAGAAAAACAACATTTTCGAAAATGTTTCCATATAAATGCTAGTTGGGGGGGGGGGGAGATTTTCTTGAAAATTTTGTGTCGCGTCCTTGGAAGATACCCAGTTTGATATTTAACCATCTTTTCGTTTTTGATGCGACACAAACAAAAAAGCGGCAATCTAACACTCTGGTGATTGGCAATACCTATCTTTAAAATGTCTTCTAGAATTTTGATATATCGCTCAAGCATGCTGCATGACTGTGGGTGTAGAGATTTGTGAGTATCTTGTGCTTTCTAAGTCTCAGGGCTTTCCTCATCAGGTTAGATTCAAAATTGGTACCCTGATCACTGTGCAGCTCCAAGGATACCCAAAAGCAGACAACAAGGGCTTCTACGAGGCAGTTCGCAATGGACTTGGCCCCCCCTTGGGTGCACCTCCGGCCGTTTGGTAAAGTAATCCATGAATACCAACAGATACTTGTTAGTCTTGTCTTATCCAGGGAATGGTCCAGCTACGTCGCAATGCGTTAAAAAGGAGCTCTCACGTTATACTGCTGCATGCGACCCCGGCTCCTGGTATGTGGGCCGCGACTTGCCGTTCTCACATGACATTGGCAACAGTATTTCTTACTCTCAAAAGAAGTAGCATTAAAACTACTAAGGTCGGCGTTCACATAAAAACTTGTAGATTCCGGACTTGTAGGTCTCTCTCTCTCTGGGTCTTTCCGTCAGAGGACACACAGACTGTAAACACCTTCCTTGGTGTTCAGTGAGTCCCACAAGGCCCAATAGGCCTTATATTCGCTACTTCTCTGTGCAATGTCTTTCCAAATGGATCCAGGCTACTTGCCAGTATCCCGATTTCAAGTCTAAAGTCAAGAACCATTGGGCAACAGAAAGAGTTTCCACGGTATCATCAATCAGGGTGGAATTGTCCTTTCTGGTACCGTCCTTAACTGCCTGTGGTTCACGCAAAAGTTTGTTTCGCTCTTCCTTTTGCTTTACCAGACTACAGCGGAGCACCATGAGCTGTCGGACTCTTTTCAGAGCTTCTATTGGGTATCATATCCAGCAGCATGTCCTGTATTTCCGCTTGGATCACCAGAGCAACAAGACAGACTGGTATCATCTAAGTAAACGCTGGACCCTCTCCAATTTGAGGCGATAAGGTGTACGGTCGCCCTATTCAGCAAATCTTCCAGTCGAGTACCCAGATCTAGTGTCAGTGCCGGCTCGTCGGATCCACCTCACGGCGCTATACTCGCAACTGGCTCGCATTGCTGCAAATCCGTTCAGCCTGGATGTTCGGATCGGTGTCCAATAATTCAGCAACTTCACAGAACCTTCCACCATTCGCCCAGATACACGAAAAGAAAACCGAAAATCCGCGGGTCGGCTAAGTCGGCCGCGGGGAACTGATTTCATGACCTCCCGAATACCAGCACCAGAAGAAACGCCTGAGCCAGCGGGCTGGGTAGAATATAACAGAACCTTTGCACAATAAAACGTTGCATAAGGTATTTTTACTTTCTCTACACGTACTATATATAGTGTATTGAGAAGTTATTGCATTGCACCCAAAAATTCGATACCCAGATTTCACCGGAAATATATGTTTCAGGGTCCCCTATATCCAAAAGAAGCATTTTCAGAAAAAGGTCCGTGTGTGTCTGTGAACACGATAGCTTGGTATTTAAGTTATGTATCTTCCAGGGATGCAACACGAAGATTTTGAGAAAAATCACCCCGCCCCAAACTACCCTTTATGGAAAAAATTTCGAAAATGTTGTCTCTCTCAAAATTGACTATAACGATTGTGATTAAAATATTGTTTATTAAAGATATTTATCGGACAAATAAAATGTATATCTTGAATTTTCTGGGAATAGCCTTTGAAGACTACTTTATTCTGGATGAATTTTACGGAATTTTGCATAAATGCTAAACCGTAAGAGATGGACAAACACTTACCACGCAAAAAATGTAGAGCACGTTAAAACCACATTTTATGTTACATGAATTTTTTTCGTGGAGTTGATCGTTTTTTAGTTAATCCTGGTTTTTGGTTTCACCTTAAAAAAGACTTAATTTTCTCATACAGGAATTAGTCAACTCCTGTCCATACAAACAAAGGAACTTAAGTCACATAGCAACCAGATTTTGACTATCACCTTAACCTATGCTGCTCCATTATTTCGCTTCCATAGAATGAAGCAAGTAATAAGACCATTTCTAATTTTTTTCTCCATTAGTATAGAATAAATAGAAGCACAAGCTTTTTAACAATAATTTGTTGCAGAGATGTAGAGAAAGTCATGTGAATGAAACACATCAGGTTTTTAATGATCCACAGCTCATTATCGTTACACTTTTGTTGCCAGACAACCAGCCATTAGAGGTCAGCTATTGAGCTATTCAAATCTCTGCATTACTAAACCAGTTCGATACCTTTCACCTTCTGAAATGGGATATTCAGCTTTTTTGTCTTCATACAGATGCCGCAGGCTTAACATTCACCCTTCTTGGGTTTAGAACATTATACTGAAACTGATTTAAACAGCACTTTAAAATTAACAATTTATAAATTGCCATCATCATCAATATTAACTTAGGTGATTCTCCAGTCAGTAAACAAATCCATTAAGTAGGTGTATTGCATGCATGTATTTGTTAATGTTTTACTGGTAGTGGGGGATTTTGAGCAAGCTAGGGAGGAAATATCAAAGTAGTATAATAAATAAATAACTTAGAAGTTTTAATCACATATGACAAATTAAATGACGTAATTGGATCTGTGTTGTTGCTCTTCCCGTATGGTGAGACATCCTTATGCCCAATCAGTTTTACCTGATTAGAGGATTGTAACTGTTACCGAAGTACGTGACGGAATAGGCAACTGGCCATGAAATTTAAACGAAAACAGCGTCAGAATGAAGAACCGAAAATCCCCAGGTTTGAGTTCAAGCCATAGTATTGTCTTTTTACTTTCTCTACACGTACTATGTACATAGTGTATAGAGAAGTTGTTGCATTCCACCCAAAATTCGATACACAGATTTCACCGGAAATATACGTTTTAGGGTCCCCTATATCCAAAAAAAGTCTGACGTGTTCCATTCACATAACTTTCTCTACATCTCTGCAACAAATTATTGTTAAAAAGGTTTTGCTTCTATTTACTTCATGTTAAGTGAGAAACAATTAGCAGAAATAGACAGATTACTTGCTTCCTTATAAGTAGAAGCGAAAAAAGGGAGTACCATAGGTTAAAGTGATCGTCAAAAGTTGGTTGCTATGTGACTGAAGTCCCTTTGTATGTATGGACAGGAGTTGACAAATTCCTGTATTAGAAAAGCATAAGTTTTTCAAGGCTGAAACCAAAAACAAGGGATATCTAAAAACGATCAACTCCACGAAAAACATGTATATAACATAAATTGTGTGTTTTAATGTGCTCTACATTTTTTGTGGGTAAGCTTTTGTCTATCTCTTACGGTTTGCCAGTTACACAAAATTCCGTAAAATTCATCCAGAATAGAGTAATCTTCAGAGGCTATTCCCAGAAAATTCAAGATATACATATTATTTGTCAGGTATATGTCTTTGATATACAATATTTTAATCAAAATCGTTAGGGCCATTTTTTAGAAAATCAAAATTTTCGAAAAATGTTCCATGTGATGGGTAGTTGGGGGTGGGGGACTTTCTTGAAAACCTTCGTGTGGCATCCTTGGAAGATACTGAACGTAAATACCAAGTTTGATATTTAACTGTCTTTTCGTTTTTGAGCTATGCTGCCCAAAGTCACACACACAGACACACACGGACATTTTTCTAAGAATGCTTTTTTTGGACTCAGGTGGTCTCAAAACATGTATTTCCGGTGAAATCTCAGTATCCAATTTTTGGGTGCAATACAATCAATGCCTTCTCTATACACTATGTGCATAGTACTATAGAGAAAGTAAAAAAGGGATTTTTGGAAAAAGTTCCTTGCGTGTGTGTGTCCCTGTGTCTGTGAACACGATAACTCAAAAACGAAAAGTCGGTAAAATACCAAACTTGGTATTTAAGTTTAGTATCTTCCAGGGGTGCGATACGAAGGTTTTGAGAAAAATTCCCCACCCCAAATTACCCTTTACATGGAAAAAAATTCGAAAAATTTGTTTTCTCAAAAATGGCTCTAAGGATTTTGATTAAAATCCCGTATATAAAAGATATTTACATTCCAAATGAAATGTATATCTTGAATTTTCTGGGAATAGCCTCTGAAGACATTTTTATTCTGGATGAATTTTGCCGAATTTTGCTTAATTGCTAAACTGTAAGAGACACAAACTTATTGCACAAAAAATGTAGATCCCGTCAAAATATACATTTCATGTCCTTTACGTTTTTGTAGTGGAGGTAACCGTCTCCCAGATATTCGTTGCTATTGGTTTCAATTGTGAAGTACTTATACTTTTTTTCAGACAGGAAGTGTCCGTTTTTCTTTTGTTCTAATCCTGGGCAAGCAAAGAAGCGATTTGCATTGACAATCCCATAACGGTAGCTTAAATATTTGACTATTACTTTAGCTTAGTGCATTCCTTTAGTTCCCTTCTACTTATAAGGAACTAAGTAATAAGAGCATTTTGCTAATGATTATCTCGACTAGCAATGTGTAGAAAGAAGAATAATCGTATGTAAGACGTTTTCAGAGCAGCTAGAGAAAGTCATGTTAGTGTAACACATCAGATTTTTCGAATATGTTTTAACCTTGCAACCTTTGGCCTGTAGACACCGAGTGAGACGCCTAGGTTTCGTCTCCGACTACTAACTCTGACTTAAGGTTTTTTTGTGGTTTCCTGATTGGGAGCAAATTCTGGGGTGGTTTCAAATCTATGACGATTTCTTTTTCGTTCTTCCCCTTAAGTGTGCTTCTATGTTTTGTGACTAACGGTGGCTCAGATGTCGCGATTTCTTGCTCAAAAGCATCCCGACGGATACTAAAGGGCCACTTGGTCGACGGGACGTTTATGACCCTCTCTAGGAACCTCCAGCAGTGGGATTAAGGATAGACATTAACAAGGCCCTCCAGGACACTAAAAAGAGTATCGGTCCTAGGCACTTGTGGTCCTTTGCCTCTTGCGTGACCCCAGAGATAGAGTGAAGGATGAAGGGCGGCCAGATTCGGATGGTCAAAACATGGACAGGTCCATAACGTCAACACGCCGCTCTTGACTGTGTTCACTGGCCCTGAGCCTTCCAGCGGACCCTCAGATAAATCCCAAACCTGGAGGTGCGTCCTGAGCGAATGCTCCCGACATCGACGCCAGAATGCAATGTGCAATCCATCATCCAGCCGCAACCTGCCGAACAACGTCTGATTCTTTAACCCTGAAAGAAACTTGATTGCGAAATGATGGGAACAGGAAATAGTGGATCGGAACATTTAAGGGATGTAATGAACCTACCTAGCATTTGTCTGGTGACCCAACAAACCCCCGAAGCACCCATGGGTCAGAGAGGCCGGGGCGAAAACGGGCCCCAGCCAAACCGCCTGAGTCATCTCGGTGGTTCCAGCAGTCGTACGTGTCTTTGAGCCTGGAATTGTTAGGGACTTCCGTGCATTTCTGTGGTTCGTTCACTTCATCCCTTCTTCCTGCGGGGTTTGAGGCAGCCATATACGTATATCGGTGAAGGTCGCGGAGTTCCCTCCGTTTATAACCTGCGCTTTCTATGCATGGCTGGAGTGAAGGAACCATCTCTAAATCTAAATAAGTAACTATTGAAATTCGAATATAAGTTAAATAAAAAAATCTGGTGTTCCATTCACATGACTTTCTCTATATCTCTGTAACACATTATTGTTAAAAAATATAGAATGCACTAGACCAACGGTTCCCAACCGGTGTGCCCCGACACCCTAGGGTGCCGTGTGATTGGCTAAGGGGTGCCGCGAGATATTGAGATAAACAAAAAAAAAAATAGCTTCTACTGAAGCCTTAAGTCTTGTAAGGTCTTGAAATAAAATAAGTCAAATCAATTACTCTCATGCACGGCAGATGGTGATAGTGGTCGATTCATTTCAATAATTCAGTTATACTAGTATCCCACGGATGGCATTACAGCTATACCCTGTCGAACATTCCCGAGACTTACTCGCTTCCTCACGAACATTCCCGAGACTTCGACAGATGAATATATAAAAGTGTACACCGCTTGGCGCTTTCAGTTGTCTTCCTCGCGTTGATTCACAATGTTTAGCTATGGATAAGTTCATTGTTAAACGTAAACGCCAGGACAGTGAAAGTGAACAGTCGGCTCCTACTGCTTGCTTTAAGAAGCCAAATCTTACAGTTTCTCCCGGACCGTCGAATTCACCACATGAAGAAGACAAACGAAAGAAAAGAACATACCAGGACAGTTACTTAGCGTATGGATTTAAGTGGAATAACAACGAGGAAAACCCTATCCCTGTGTGTTTAGTTTGTGGCGAAACACTTAGCAACGAGGCCATGGTACCTAGCAAACTGAAGCGGCATCTTACAACAAAGCATCCTAGTGTGTCACAGAAAAGTGTAATGTATTTTTCATATATATTAGAAGGGGAGAAGAAAACAGCTGTGCGAATGGTAAAGAGAATGACCATAGGTGATACTGCTCTTCAAGCCTCATTTAAAGTAGTAGAACTGATAGCTAAAAAAAAGAAACCTCATACTCTTGGAGAGGAAATCATTGGCCCTGCATGTCAAGTTATAGTTTCAACAATACTTGGCGAAGGAGCAGCTAATCAAATTTCGAAAGTTCCTCTGTCCAACAACACAATCAGCCGCAGGATATCTAAAATGTCATGCAATATCAACGAACAAGTCACAGAGAAAATAAAAACTTATAGAACATTTGCTTTGCAAGTAGATGAGAGTCTTGATATTGGTGACAAACCGCAACTCCTTGGTTTTATCAGATATATTGATGAAAAAGATATTAGTGAACAGTTTCTGTTCTGTAGACCGCTGGAGACTACAACCACAGGCCATGATATTTTCGTTTCTATTAATTCCTATCTCAATGACCATGATCTTTCATGGAAAGACTGTTGTGGTATATGTACAGATGGTGCACCATCTATGTCTGGGAAAATTAAAGGTTTTACTGCCAGAGCTCTCAATGAAAATCCATCCATTATTATAACTCACTGTTTTCTGCATAGAGAGGCATTAGTCGTGAAAGCGTGTAATGAAGATTTTGCTGAAGTGTTTAACCAAGTTGTGAAAATGGTGAACTAGATGAAGTCTCGACCTTTAAAGTGCAGAATTTTTGAACAGTTATGTCGCGCAACGGATGCAGCTCATACCTCTATGTTACTTCACACAGAAGTAAGGTGGTTGTCGCGGGGTCGTGTATTGAACCGGTTTCTCGAACTTAAAGAACAGTTAAAAACTTTTTTTAAGGATGAAAATCAAGACACATTTCATGAGCTCTTACTAAGTGATTCTTGGTGTTTTGAACTGTCGTATCTGGCAGATATTTTTCATAAGCTGAATGAACTGAATATTTCGATGCAGGGTCGACATGAAACAATAATCTCCTCAACCAGTAAAATGAAAGGTTTTAAAAGAAAACTTAGTTCTTGGAAGTCTGCAGTTCAAAAAGGAGATTTGTCGAACTTTCCATCTCTTCTTAATGTGGCAGGAGATAAAGATCTGTGTAAACTGAAAGACCGCATTTGTGATCACTTATCAAGATTGCAAGATGCAATAGATGCGTACCTTCCAACTATTTCCACTACGAATCTCGACTGGGTTGTCTCACCATTTGATTTCGTAGATAGTGCAGAGGAAATAGATTTCACTGCTTGCGAACGAGATGAATTTATTGATCTTTGCGCTGATTCCACACTCAAAGGTAAGTTCACCAAGAGTGAGGCGTCGGTGGCTAGTTTTTGGCTTCAACGGAGAGAGGAGTACCCTAACCTAATGAAGAAAGCAATTAACGCACTTTTGCCCTTTTCAACATCCTATCTATGCGAGCAAGCCTTCTCTGCTATGGTGACAATAACATGCAAACAAGAAATAGACTGAATAACCTTGAGGATGATTTGCGTGCTTCACTGTCAAGTGTAAGACCCGACATCACATATCTGTGCTCTAAGCATCAATCACAAGTTTCACATTAATCATTAATCGAACAAAATTTATTGATGTATTTTTACTCAGTGATTGTAGTAAAGTTTACTGTATTATGTTATGGTGTACGTTATTATTATATAATATTTCAATAAATTAACATATTAAGCTTAATTTTCTTTTAATTCAAGGAAGGGTGCCCCTGGTGTTTAATGTTATTCCCAAGGGTGCCGTGAACTTCTAAAGGGTGGGAAACACTGCACTAGACTAAAACGATAGTCAAATCTTTTAAAAGCTGGTTGCCATGGGGTTCAGATCCGTTTCTATGTCGGGCCATAAATTTATAACTTTCCGTGTGATTAAAAGTATTTAAAGCTGAAACCATTAACAAGGGACGTCTCAAAAAACGGCCAATTCCACGAAAAAGTATTTATAACATAAATTGTGTTTTTTAACGAGCTCTACAAGATTTGAATAGTAAGTTTTTGTGTATTTCTTACGGTTTACCAGTTACGCAAAATTCAGCAAAATTCATTCAGAATAAAGAGGTCTCTAGAAGCTATTCCCAGAAAATCAAGATATACATTTTATTTGCCGTATAAATATCTTTAATTTACGGTATTTTAATCAAAATCGCTAGTCATTTTTGAGAAAATCAAAATTTTCGAAATTTTTTCCATGTAAAGGATAGTTTGGGGTGGGTGTTTTTTTCTCAAAATTTTCGTGTCTTGGTATTTTACCGACTTTTCGCCTTTGAGTTATCGTCTTCACAGACACACACACACGTGAACTTTTTTCCAAAATTGATCTTTTTGGATTCAGGGGTTCCTAAAACATGTATTTCCGGTGAAATCTCGGTATCAAATTTTTGGGTGGAGTGCAATACCTTCTCTATACACTAAGTATATAGTACGTGGTGTAGAGAAAGTAATATCATTTGACAAGTGACATTAGAACGATTCTTTATTTTCAGAGTTTCGTCAAAGTTTTAAGATAAAATGGACATTTTGATACATGTTCTTACCCCCTAAAAGTAACCCAGCTATTTTGTGTTTAAGACATTTAAAACATTTTGATATGGTAAGAAGTACATGATGATAACAAGGGCATACAAGACAAAGACTTGTTATGGTTACTGGAAGAAAAGCAAACAATTCTTGAGAAGGTAGCTAAATTAGTTGACAATGATGTAATAAGCTTTTAAAAGAAAAAGAAAAATTGTCAGGAGACCATATTACATAGGTTGGTTCAATTATAATGTTATGTATATATGTTATATCGGACAAGATGTTTTCGGGCGATATCGGACAATAAGTAATTGGGTGATATGGGACTCATACTTTTTTCTCGGCTCTGTTGAAGCTTACTCTTTTTTTTTTTTCAGGGAGAAAGTAATTAAAAAGCGCGGGTTGTGGGCAGTTGAGAATATGAAGAAAGCCATCAACGAAGTAAGTAGTAGAAGAGTAAACCCTACTGAACAAAACCCTGTTTTGCTAATTATTTATGGATTTATATGTAATAAGGTTTGCTCGTTCTCGTAACACCCACATGCTCAGTCTACCACCGCACACTACCCACAAACTCCAACCTCTCGATTGCGTAGTAATAAAGCCTTTCAAGAGTTCTTTAAACGAAGCATGTTCCTTGTGGGTGAGAAAATATATGAACCTGAAAATATCAGTGACTGACATCGCAGGACTAGTAGGCTCAGCATTTATAAAGGTATGCAGAATGGAACTGGCTCAATCAGGATTTTCTTGCACAGGGATTTATCCACCAAATCCAAACATATTCAGTGATCTGGATTTTCACATATCAGAGAGTGCCGTTCCACCCACTTCTACTGAGAATAATTCTATCGACTCAGACCCCAAAAGCTCTGCACTTTCTTCTCCACATCATGGGTCTAGGTCATCAAGATCAGAAACACCACCTCCAAGAAGGAATCCATCTACTGAACCAATACCTTCAACGTCAGGTCTACTGCAAAACCTAAGTCCCTTCCCCAGTGGCAAGATCGTGAACATTCGAAAACAGCGTGTGGAAAAAAGTGAAATTCTGACTTTAAGTCCGTATAAGAACCAACTCGAGGAAAAGAAGACAAATGGGAAGGCTCAGCCCTCGAAAGCAAAGAAGAAAGGATCCAAGAGAGCCAAGACTTCTCTAAATTTTGATACTAACGATGAAACAACAGTGTGCATCATCTGTGGAGAGACTTTCGTAGAAACTGGATTCATTGCAGTGTTCGCAAAGGATGGGCGCATGAGAACTGTACCAGTCTTGAGGGGATTGCCTTATTCTATCTATGTGATGGACTTAGGAATAATTCAACACATTAAGAGGGTAAAACAAGACTAAATACAAGAAAAAGTGAAGCGTCCGATATAGGACGACAGTTACCATGTTTGGGACAGTTTTGTACTATGTTAAATATTTAAAAATACCCCAGTGTTTGTTGCTTTTATGTTTAATGATATTTATATTTATTAACACAACAATAAAGAATTTGAATATAACCGATTTATTTGATTATACCAAAAGGTTAAACACTTACGCCATTATTTCCTTAGGTATCCGATACCATACGACCTTCCTACCTTTTGTTCTTGTTAATTGCTCATGGTTTTTGTTCTTCTCATTTATTTTGTTTAGCAAATATTGGAATAACAGTAAACAGAAGAGCTTGAAAAGTCCTTTGTGTGGAGAGAGGCTTTATATAATTACGAAAAAAAAATTAATATGAAAAAAAAAAACAACATGAAAATAAAACGGACTGTCAAGAAACAGAACGATTTAAGGAACACTTAGTGACGAAAGTACTATGTTGAACGTTATCAAGAAGATGCTGAGAACTTAAAAGGACTGGTTGAAAATAAATTATCTGCTAAGCGATACATCTGAAGATATGATAAACGGAGAAAACGGTTGGGCTAAACGCGTGTGAATGACAGTACTAATAATACAAAGGCGAAGAGAACAGCAAAAGGCGTTGGGTGTTTTCGTGGTTTGCCTGGGGTCCCTTAGGCGAATGCTGGGGTGTTGTATACCTGCCACAGTTCCTTTTACTTTCATTCCTTCATTTTATGTGAAATGCTAACATTTGGCAGATATCTAGACTGAAAGATTCAATAAATCGATTCAAATCAATTTATGAATCTCTAAGAAAATTATTACTTTCCTTGGTATTTATAGTTTCTCTAGCCCCGTATGTACAATGTACATAGGGATAGAGAAGGTATTGTAATGCACTCAAAAATTCGATACCGAGATGTCACCGGAAATACATGTTTTAGGACTCCCTGAGTCCAAAAAAAAAAGCATTTTCAGAAAAAGGTCCGTGTGTGTGTCTGTCTGTGTGTGTCTGTGGACAGCATAGCTCAAAAATGAAAAGACGGCTGAATACCAAACTTGGTATTTAGGTTTGGTATCTTCCAAGGATGCGACACGAAGATTTTCAAGAAAATCCCCCCACCCCTAACTACCCTTTACATGGAAAAATGTTCGAAAATTTTGTTTTTCTTAAAAATGGCTCTAACGATTTTGATCAAAATATCACATATTAAAGTCATTTCTATCACAAATAAGATGTACATCTTGAGTTTTCTGGGAATAACTTCTAAAGACCTGTTTATTCTGGATGAATTTTGCTTAATTTAGAATAACTAGTGAACCGTAAGAAATAGAAAAAACTTACTGTACAAAAAATGTAGATCTCGTTAAAATACACAAGATATGTCATAAACATTATTTTCATGGAACTTACCGTTTCAGAGTTATTCCTTGTTATTAGTTTCAGTTGTGAAGTACTTACACTTTTCACAGACGGGAGTGTCGTTTTTCTTTTGTTCTACACCTGGCCAAGCAAAGAGGCGATTTGCAATGACAATCACATAACGGCAGCTTTTAAAACATTTGACTATCACTTTAGCCTAGTGCATTCCCTTAGTTCCAGTTTACTGATAAGGAACTAAGTAACAAAATTCTGCTAATGTTTATCTCGATTAGCGTGGTGTTGAAAGAAGAATTATCTTTTGTAAGACGTTTGTTGGTAGAGAAGCTAGAGAAAGTCATGTGAGTGTAACACATCAGATTTTTATTCACAATATAAGCTGCTTTAAAGTTCTTGACAAAAATTCTTAAAATTAAATTGATGTCATACCGTAAGTTGTTTAACTGTTACACATGAGCTTTAAAACAGCGCCGTCAAAAGTTGAAGCACACAAGCACACAAGGAAATATTGTTTCATCAATAGGATCAATAATTTCATTCATTACAGTTCTTACAGTATATATACATACATATATTTATACAGTATATAATGTTTCCTTGTTTGCTTGTTTGCCTCAACTTTTGACGGCGCTGTTATATATATCTCCATATAGAATATCAATGATATTAATAACTGAATGGCCAATATATCTGAAGAATAATCACATGATTAAAAAGCAAGTAATGGTCTCTTAAACCAGATTATAGTAATAAAATCAAAACAATACAATCTTAACCCGCCCGGGTAGTGTGGCAGTAGCGTGTATGCTTCACATTCAGCAGGTCGTGAGTTCAAATCTCGCTTAGGGTGAGTTACTCGGAGAAGGTTTCTTTTGGATTTTTTCCTTATCCTGAGAAGACGAAGGTCGAGTACCTTTAAGCTCCATGGACCCCGATATCATTTGTGCACTACTTCACCAATTTCATTCATCGATATGACCAACCTGGTTTTAAAGGACGATAAGCTAAAAACAAAAACAAAAAAAACAAAAAAAAAAACAAAAAAAAAAGCATCATATATTTATATTTAACTTATGCCAAGAAATGTCGATCACTCTAACCATAAAGAAGAAACATGAATTTGCATTACTCTCCAGTATTATAATGTTTATTACACCCCAGAAAATGTAATTTTAATATTAGTTTTCTAGATATTAAACATGTACATTGCATCGAGTGGAAGAATGCAAAAGGAAGGGGAGAGTGGTGAAAAAAGGACTAAGAGGGGAAAGAGAAGGATAAAGTCGGTAAGGGAAAGGAAGATGGACGGAGGGGGTAGAGAGGGGTACGAAGAGGAGGTGTAAGATTGTGAAATAAAGGAAAAGCAGTGACACAGCAAATTAAGTTCCAGTTGATCTTAAGTTTTAGATCATTATGACATTCGAAGTCGAATAAAACTAAATCTGTATCATGCTCTGAGTTAATGGTTGTTCAGAAAATATACGTAATGAGTCTATTAAAAAGAATTCGTTTCATGATCGATGCAGTTATAACCTCTAAAAATCTGATGTGTTCCATTCACATGAGTTTCTCTACATCTCTACAACAAATAATTGTTAAAAAGCGTATTCTTCTATTTACTTAATGCTAATCGAAAAAAAAAAAATAGCAGAAAGGGTCTTGTTACTTGCTTCATTGTAAGTAGACGGGAAATAAGGGATAGACAATTTGTTTTAACATCTGGTTACAGGTGATTGAAGTTCCTTTGTTTCTATGGACAGAAATTGACAAATTCCCGAATGAGAAAAGTATACGTTTTTTAAGCTGAAACCAATAATAAGGAATATCTCAAAAACTGTCAACTTCACGAAAAAATGTTTAGAACATAAATTGTGTGTTTTTACGAGCTCTACATTTTTTGTGAAATATTTTTTGATCTATCTCTTACGGTTTACCACTTATGCAAAATACCACAAAATTCACCCAGAATAAACATGTCTTCAGAGGCTATTCCCAGAAACCTGAAGATATACATTTTATTTGTCATGTAAATATCTTTAATATACGACATTTTATTCAAAATTGTTCGAAAATTTGTCCATGTGAAAAGTAGTTGGGGTAGGGGTATTTTCTTGAAAATCTTCGTGTCGCATCCTTGGAAGATACTAAACCTAAATACCAAACTTGGTATCTAACGAACTCTTCGTTTTTGAGCTATGCTGTCCACAAGCACACACACACACACATATACATAGATTGACATGTTTCTTAAAATGCTTTTTTTTAGATTCAGGGGTCCTAAAGCATGTATTTCCTGCGAAATCCCAGTAGCGAATTTTTGGCAGCATTACAATACTTTCTCCATACACTATGTACATAGTACGTGTAGAGAATGTAGCCTCTTTTTGTTTCCTTCGTATGCAAAGGGTATAATGAGCATCCAATGACCAAACACTTGCGTCGTATAAGGGAAGTAATGCAGTCTTTGCTCATCCTGATAGGCCAACATTAACATCAACATAGTCATACACTCATTTCATCTATTGGTAAATGCTAAATTAGGCTTATGCTGAATCAGTGTAAATAAATGCATGACGTTAAAAAACCAAAGGTAAAAGATCTTATGTATTCACACAAGTTTCTCTATTTATTGTTCTGCAACGCATTCCTACAAAAGTTTATTCACTTAACAGATTTTTTGTAGATACGAAAGGAACACGGGAAGCTAAAGTGCAGCCAGTGCTGCTTGCTATGTGATCACTTTGAAATTCCTACCATAATTTTATGATGAACACAAAATACGACTAATCTGTGTTCTGGTTAGCATGCTATGTTCCTCATCCAAAGTTCTAGAGTTCATTCGCGGCAGAAAGGGAATTTTACTTTAGCCAGGATTACTCCCCTCCTGGAAATAGGAGGGAAAGAGTAAATATGTATACGTATGTGTGAGTGCGTACATTTAACAGAAGAATAGCAACCTATTGGTCATAGCTACACAACCCCCCCCCTCCTCCAAATAGTGCTTTGCATTGAGAGAGGTATAAAGTATTTGAAAATTGAAGCCAATAATAATGAACATCTCTGAATGCTTAATGCAGGAAAAGTATTTGACATAAATTTGTGATTTAATAATTCTGGTTTTTATTTTTCGAAATAAGACTTTTTCTATCGCTTAGTTTTACTAATTACATAAGCGCCATTCACAATAAAGAGAACTTTACATGCTATTTCCAGAAAATTCTTAATATGCATTTCATTTCTCATGAAAATGGCTTAAATATATTTATAACTTAATCAAAATCGTTAAAGTCACTTTTGAGAATATAACAAATTTCGTATAAATTATAGTTTCGGGAGGGAGATTTTCTTCAGAATATTCGTGATACACATCCTTCAAAGGTCCCGAACTAAACACTAAGTATCATAATTAGCTAACTTTAAGTATTTGAGTTATGATATTTACAGGCATGTACATAAATACCTTTTTACTTTCTCTACACGTTCCATAGTGTATAGAGAAAAATGAAATGGCGTTTTATTTATGGACTCTCTTTAACTATTATGGTTCTCAGCGTCCCATTCTATACTGGGCGTGAAAGACCGCTTAATTTTGCTCAGAGGCCTCTCTATCAGGCTAGAGGTTCTTTTACGTGCCGTAAATCTATGACACGGGACCCACGGTTTTACTTCCCTTCCGAAGGAAGCCATGCTAAGGATTTTTACGCCCGAAAAAAACTATCGTCTTCCGCCGGGTTTGAACCCGCGAGCTTGGGTATATGAAGTTAACATGGTAACCATTACACCATGGAGGGTGACCGTGTGTAGAGGAAGTATTGTATTCCACCCAAATATTTGATACCGAGATTTCACCGGAAATACATGTTCTGGAGCTCCCTGAATCCAAAAAAACAAAACAACAACAACAAAACACTCCTACAAAAAGGCACACGCGCGCGTGCGAGTGTGTGTGCATCTGTGCACAGCAGAAACTCAAAAACGAAAGGTTCATCAAATACCAAACTTGATATTTTACTTTAATACCTTCCAAGGACGCCACACGTAGATTTTCAAGAAAATCATCCCCTCCACAAACTACCCTTTACATGGAAACATTTTCAAACAATTTGAATTTCTAAAAAATGGCTTTAACGATTTTGATTAAAACCCGTATTTTAAAAATATTTACATCTTAAATAAAATGTATACCTTGAATTTTCTGGGAATAGCCACTGAAAATCTCTTTATTATGGATGAATTTTGGGAATTTTGCTAACTGCCAAGCTGTACGAGATAGAAAGAAATTTACTGCTAAAAAAATATTGATCTCGTCAAAACACACAATTTATCTCCTGTAAGTATTTGTGTTGGAGGTAACTATTTCCGAGATATTCTTTGTTATGGGTTTCATTTGTGAAGTACTTAAACTTTTCTCGACAGGAAGTGTCTGTTTTTTTTTGTTTTTTTTTTTTTAATTCTTTATTTATAGTCGCCTAACTACTAAGTCTTTTAGCGACTTTTCAATTACAAAGTGGGTTTTTTCAGTATAAACTTAAATAAATAATACAATAATAATTACATCAGGATTATTAACAATAAACAAGCAACAAAGGTATGAACTATAAATAATAACAGAGTCACAATTACAGTAGAATTTGCAACTATGAGAGTAAACCGTGATAGGTTTAAACAATATAATAAAATGCGTTCAATTAATAACAATAAGTGTGTGTGGCAAGATAAGATTTAAACCAAATGAAGAACATTAAGTACAATAGCATAATCATAGTTAAAACAACATTTGTAACAATATTGTCTTATCAATCAATAGATTAATATCTTCCAATTAACAGCAACAATTATAGTTTATATTAACAGTTTATGAACATTAATTTTTTATAAAAGTTTTTACAAAAAGATATATTTTAAAAATTGTAAGATTCTTGGAATCATGTTGGTTACATTGAGCGGAGTAGGATCTTCTGGAATTTGATTCTTGAGTCTCCATCTGTGGTATAGGGTACATTTTGAGATGATGTGGATGTTAGTTCAAGTTGTTTGGCATCTATCACATTTCGAAGGATGTTCTATAGAGAGCAGGAAGCTGTGTGTGAGATTGCTGTGGCCAATTCCAGCCTTGGTGGTGACAATCTGATCTTGACGTTTTAAATTATTAAGAATGATTTTCTTTTCAGGGTTGGGTAAAATAACGTGAAATTTACTGGTGGGATTGTTTGACCATTGATAGAACCATTTGGCTTTTATTTTCGTGTTTATGTATTTAATGTAATTTTAATGTGTTGTAGGTGTTGCACTATTTTGAGGGTGTTTAGTGGCTTTACGTGCTTCGCAATCAGCTTTCTCGTTACCTTCGATTTGTTTGTGTGGAGGCACTCATGTTAGAATTATTTGTTTTCCTTTGTTTGGTGCTTTTAAGTATGTTAATATTACTTCTTGCACTAGAGCATTTGCATTTTTTTTCCTTTGTATGACTAATAGTGCACTCAGTGAATCGGTAAATATTATACATTTATTTGATTCTGTTTCTTCAGCAATGTAGTGAAGACTTTTGCTTTATAGCAAATAATTTAGATGAGAAGATGGAGTAATAGTTAGGTAGTGTGTATTGTAGGGTTTGTCCTGAAAGTACCATTGCACAGCCTCTGTTTGTATCTATTGCTGAACCATCGATGTAAGTGTTTTTCTTGCATCTCCTTGGACATTTTTTGAAAGACTGTGTTGTTAGTTTCAGATTAAGCATTTGTAAATTAAGAACTGGTGATGGAAGTTTCCAGGGAGCCACGTCTAGTACATCTCGTCTTACAGTTATTTGGGGTAACTTGGTATTCTTGCAAAGAAGGCGGGGTAACGATGTTTCTTTTGGTTTATTTCTTTTAATTTTGGGAATACAAACTTATACATGTAGGAAGTTGGGTTTGCAGCAATCGTCATAGCATAAGATAAACATATATATTTCCTCCTATTTTCGAGTGTTAGTTCATCCGCTTTTATTTGTAGACTTTTTTTTTTGTAGTGTTTAACGCCCGCTTTAACTACTAATGGCACCGCAGGCGGTGATACTGATGATACATGAATGATGATGGAGCACCGGTGGAATGCGATGGCGGGGGAAACCGGAGTACCCGGAGAAAACCCGCCCCAGCGCCGTTTTGTCCACCACAAATCTCACATGCGGTCGCTTGGGATCGAACCCCGGCCGTCTAGGTGAGAGGCAAGTGGTCTAACCACTCGGCCACGGCGCGGCCTATTTGTAGACTGGTAGAGGGACTTGTTCGAAAGGCTCCAAGTGCTATTCTAAGACCTGTTGTTTGTATAGTATTTAGCATTTTAAAAGCTGTTTGTGATGCTGAATTGTAGAGGATCGATCCGTAATCTAATTTTGATCTTACAATTGTTCTGTAAGTTGTAAGTAGCACTTTTAGATCAGCGCCCCAGTTTTTAGCTGTCAAGGATTTCAATACAGCAATTTTCCGGATACAATCAGAATTTAGTTTTTTAAGATGGTTAATCCATGTCAGTTTATTGTCTAATGTCATTCCTAGCACTTTAATTGAATTTACCGTTTCAATCTTGTGATTATATATATTCAGCTGAGGACCATTGTCAATTTTATTTTTGGAGAAGGTAATACATTTAGTTTTCTTTATTGAAAATCTGAACCCTGTATATTCAGCCTATTTTTGAAGAGATAGTAAAGTATTTTGTAGGATGTCTTTGTTGGTTTTAGGATTTTTGCCTTTACAGAATATACTCAAGTCATCTGCAAACAAACAACCTTTGACTGGTAATTTAATGCATGTTGTTAGCTATTCATCATGGCTAAAAATAGAGTAACACTAAGGGAAGAACCTTGTGGTATTCCATTTTTTATATCTTAAGTCTGGGATAATGTCACATTGGTTTTTACTTGTATTGGTCTGCCATTAAGGAAGTTATGTGTGAAGGCGATCATATTGCCAGTGATTTGGTTTTCTAAGGGAATCTGTACCACCTTTCTCTGTATATTGTGTCGTAGGCTTTCTCTATATCAAGACTAACTTGAGTGCATTGTTGTGATTTGTTGAATGTGTCCATAATTTCTGATTCTAGTGTTATTAGGCAGTCCATTGAGGAATGGTATTGTCGGAAACTATGTTGTATAGGGGTGAAAAACATCATATATTCCAGTGTCCAACGCAGTCTCCTATCCACAATTTTTGCTAGTAGTTTACTCATTATGCAACTAAGGGTTATAGGACGATAGCTTTCAGGTAGAGTGTGGTCATTGTTTGGTTTAGGTATAGCAATTATGTAGGATTTTTTCCAGCTTGTAGGAAATACTTGTTGTGTCCATATATAATTGAACAATTTTTGTAGGTACAATAGAAGACATTGTTAGGTAGTTGTTTTAGCATCATGTAAGGGATATTATCCAGTCCTGGGGTGTAAGAATTGCAGATATGTAGGGTTTCTTGTATCTCAGTTATAGTGATTTTTTTCATTGTAAACTTGGTCAACTATTTTGATTGCTCTTCTTAAATTTGATTTAACCTGCTTTGTAGCATCCTGAAACTTTGTAAAATCTTCTCCATAATATCTGTCATTTGAAATTTCAGCAAAAGAGATTTGCAAAAAAATGTCGGATATTTGTTTAGGGTAGCTGGTTAATTCATTTGTGATTTTATCCCATAGATAAGATATGGGTAGTTTCCTATTGTTTCTTATTTTATTCCAAATAATGTTTGGGGGAGTTTTGTGATTCATTGAGGATATAAATTCGATCCAGGAAACCCTTTTACTTTCTTTTATAACGTGACGTGCTTTCGCCCTAAATTTTTGGAATTGTATTTTATTTTCCATTGTTGGATGCTTCTTAGCTTTGAAATAATGAGTATTTTTATTTTTATTGCCATCTTGCAGTTTTCGTTCCAGCAAAGAAATGTTTGGTTCCGTATCTCAATAGTTTTGGTTTTGGGTATGTTAATTTTAAGTATTACTTCGGTGATGTCTTCAACGGCGTTATCAATGTTTACATAGTTATAATCTTCGAATTGATTTAAGGACACTGCGGTAACGTCTATTAATTTTTTATATTTAGGCCAGTCAGCTTTATTCATTTTCCATCTTGGGGATGTTGTAGAACATACTGAATTGCTCCTATTGAGTACATCAGTTGTAATGGGAGAGTGGTCACTTCCATTTAATACAGAGTTTACTGACCAATTAAGCATGTGTGCGATGTTAGGACTAGCTAGTGTTAGATCAATAGTACCGTAAGATGCGTGAGCTAAGTCAAACCTTGTGGGTTGGACTGTATTATTAATAATTAGGTCATTTTCCTGTATTAATGTCTCTATTATTTCACCTCTTTGATTAGTGGATTTAGATCCCTATGTGGCTTTAAAGTCTCCCAACAATATGGATGGTGGAGGAAGTTGTTTTAAGAGACAATGACTGATTTAGCTCAAATCATACCTTAATTTTCAGAAGTTTAGTTTGCTGGCTGTGTAGGCACTTTGTAGCCATTAATTAATTTCACTACTGCAATTTAAGTTAAAAATAAATAGAAACAATAATCATTATAATTCTGTTTTGGAAAAATAATATATTTTAATAAACTTAGCAAGTTTGATTATATTCGTATATGACTCAATTAAAGGAATGTTAAAAGCACTAGAACAGAAACTAAACTTTCTAAAAAATGGTGGCATTTATAGCATTATTGTATGGTTGTGAGTTTTGGGTTTTGTCTAGAGGGGAAAAAATCTGATGTGTTCCATCCACATGATTTGCTCTAGCTGTTCGGCAAACAAACTTTTCTTTCATCTACATCATGATAAACATTACTAGAAATGTCTTATTGCTTACTTCTTGGTAAGTAAAAGGGAAATAAGGAAATGCACAGGCTAAAGCGGTTCTCTTTGCTTGCTAGGAGTAAGCAAAGAATAGAGTAAAGAAAGTTGACTTTCCTTTTGAGAACACGAGACCAATAACTCGCAATATCTCTAAAAGGCATATGATAAAAGTATATGACATAAATTATATGCTTTAAAGAGATCTACATTTTTTGCGTAGTCAGGTTTTGTCTATCTCTTATGGTTTACCAGTAACACAAAACTTATACTGAAGTCATCCAGAATGAAGAAGTATTCAGAGGTTATTCCCAGAAGATTCAAGATATGCATTTCCCTTGTCATGAAAATACCTTTAATCAAAATCGTTAGAGCAATTTTTGAGAAAATCGAAAATTTCGAAAAATGTTCCATGTAAAGAGTATTTTAGGGTGGAATATTTTCCTGAAAATCTTCGTGGACATCCCTGGAAGATACTAAACTTAAATACCAAATTTGTATTTAGGGAATTTTGTTTTTGAGTTATGCTATCCACAACACACACACACACACGAATCTTTTTCCATAAAATAATTGTATGGATTCAGGGGACCTTGAAACACGTATTTACGATGAAAAATCTCGGTATAGGATTTTTCGGGGAACACAAAATCTTCTCTATCTACTATGTACGTACTTAGTACTCGGTAGAGAAAGTAAAAATGAATAAATATGTGTTGCCTTTTGTGTCTCCTATAGATCTAACCCATCAGTGATCTAACCGTAACCGAAGAAATATCTGTTCCATCTAAAATTTGTAATCGAAAGGCAAAAATCTAAAATAAGTCCAAAATAAAGTGGGAACCAGAAGATGACTTTCTGAGGAACCACAAAAAAGGAAAGAAACTAAGAAAACTAAAGAGGAAATTGCCATCAGGATGCACAGATGACGTCAAAGAAATTGGATATTTACTTGATTTACATTGAACAATCGATGTAAGATGCGAGTCCATTTAAAATGCACGAGGTGTCAAATGGGACTTTATGTAAACTCTATTTCAGGTATTCCAGAGGAATATTTTAAAGTGCTGCTGTTGACAACTTTAGTTAAATGAGAGCAAATTACTGTTTTACTTTCTCTATACGTATTATGTACATAGAGTATAGAGAAGGTATTGTATTGCACCCAAAAATTCGATTAAGAACTTCCCAAATTGTTATTGTTTTGTGACAATGTCCGTACGTGTATTAACCACTCGCACAGTTTTTGTTAAATCTGTGGAGAAGAAACTTTTAAATCTCAAAAGAGAAATATTACCCCACTGATAAGAAAATCATATGAACTTTATTTAGCTGTAAAAAATATGATCAGGAAAACTCCTGGGTTCCACATATTATTGTGATTCATGAGTGACGCTGTTTAGTAGGTGGCTGAAAACCCTATCTCGTCTCATGCGATTTGGGAGAAACACAGACAATAGACTGCTACTTCAGCATTACATAGATTTCTGGAGTAACAGTAAAGACTAGGCACATTGTCCAGTATCCGGATCTTGCTTCAGCTAGAAGGCGTGTGCCTCACAGTTCAAGCATTCCTCAAAGACCAGAAACATGCAGCACAGAATTTGAAGAGACCATGGAGATGAATTTTCCAAGGCCCAGCTACATCCAGGTAGTGAAAGACAGGATACATTGTTTTTCGACACAAATATTTCAAGTGAACCTCATATGATTTACACAGTCTGAATTAAACGATCCGGTTCGTGATGCTCACTTTAAAAAAAAAGCTGAAATTGTGGCTTCAACGTTGAAAGAATGGAATGTTCTGGATAAAAATGCAAGTTTTTTTTTTGTGTGTAAAAAACAACATCAGTTTGAACATCTCTTCTCCCAATAAGAAAACTTGGTGTACTGTAATGAAGTGGACAGCTTATTTGAAGTCATGGGGAAGCGGCACGATCCCAGTGGATGACGACTTTCCATTGCTTCTTCTAAGATTATTTTCAAAGCAGTCCTTCTGCACAATGGCAGCCAATATCCTTCGATGCGTCTTGCATATGTTGCATATATGAAGGAATCATAAGACAACATGAAGCTTATGCTGAAGAGTGTGAAACGTGATACCTAGGAATGACTTATATGTGATGATCTGAAGGTCATATCCCTGCTTCTTGGGTTATAACTAGGATATAGTTCTGTTGTTTCCTTTGTGAATGGGACAGCAGGGACAAAAAAAAAACAAAAAAAAAACAAAAAAAAAAAAAAAACACTACCTTCAGAAACAATGACCACAGAGAGAAAATCTCACTGTTGGTACGAAAAATGAAGTTAACCACTTGTGAAGTCAGAGAATATTTATCTTCCACCACTACACATCAAGCTGGGGTTGATCAAGAATTTTGTCAAAGGATAGATCGTACTGGCAAAGGTTTTGAGTTCCTTAAAACGAAATTCCCTAGGATCAGTGACGCCAAGATCAAAGAGGGCATATTTATTCGTCCAGAAATAAGAGAACTAATGAATGATCGTACTTTCGAAGAATGAAGCTGAGGCAATGAGCTTCCAAAGCATTGTAAAAAAAACTTCCTGAGACAGCATAAGAAACTAGTTATTCAGCTTATTGAGAATTATAAGAAACTTGGTGTAGTATGTCTCTAAAACTCCATTTCTTGCACCCCAATTAGACTTCTTCCCCTCCAACATTGGTAGTGTAAATGATGAACATGGTGAAGGGTTCCATCAGGAAATATCTACGATGGAAACCCGCCAAATGGAGTCCAAGGATGTTAGCTGACTATTGTAGGACTCCCAAAAGGGATGATCCTCAAGCTAGATGCCACAAAAATAACAGAAATACTCACTCTAGGCACTATACAGAAAAATATAACTTTTTTGGCACCAAATATATGATTTCATTGAACTGAAATGTACGTGTTAAAGAAATCTGTGCCCAATAGAAAATAAAAAACCGTTAACGATTTGAAATCAACAGGCAAAACTCCATGTAAATCACCTTTCAGTTTCCATTTAACAAAAAAAGAAAAATAATAATAATATTTATTGCTCAGTGTTATTAAAACACAAATTCAAAATCTTAATATTACTAATCTGGGTTATTCCCAGAAAATTCAAAATAATCGTTCTATTTGTCATGAAAATATCTTAAATATAAGAAATTTTAATCAAAACCCTTAAACCATTTTTATATGGAAACATTTACTCCAATTTTATTTTTCTCAAAAATCGCTATATCGATTTTGGTTAAAATGTTTTTGAAGATAAATACACAAAAAATAAAATGTATATGTTGAGTTTTCTGGGAATAACATCTGAAGACCCTTTGGCTCTGGGTGGCGTTTGCATAACTGTTAAACTATAAGATACAGACAAAAAATGACTACACAAAAAATGTAGATCTCATTCACCCTGAAGACGAGGAAGATGCACTTCTTCGAAACGTTGGTGTCAAGCCAAATTTTTACCTGGCTAGAAGCCCGAGAAGATTTTGAATTAACACGTCGCCAGGAAAGCTTCAGTTCTTATTTTAATGTAGATCTCGTTAAAATACAATTTATGTCATATACATTTTTTGTGGAGTTAACCATCTTCGATAGATTCCTTGATATTGGTTACAATTTTAAAATACTTGTATTTATCTCATACGGGAATTTTACAATTCCTTTTACTTTAGTTTTATTCCTTGCCGTGCAAAAAGAGTAGAATTTCAACAACGTAGCCACAAGTCATTGAAATATTTTACTATAGTTTTACCCTAGTAGGGTAATCCCTTGTTTCGCTTCTTCTTATAAAGAGCTAAGTAATAAGGCTATTTCTTCTAATGATTATAATTAGCATTAAGTGCTAATAGAAGAAGTAAAAATTAGATATTTTAACAATAGTTAATTACAAAATAGGTAGAGAAAACAATGGGAATGGAATACATAATAAACAGTAGTGACAGTAGTTGTAATGTTTTTGTCCTATTTAAGGATGAGATTATAAATTTATCAACAGTAAAAATTAAGTGTAAAGTAAGACCATTCATTTTTCCCCAAATCACAGGGTCTCTCCAATTATTTATTATGGGCGTTATGTTGTTACGTATCTCTTTTTAGCGCAGAGAGAAAACTCTGATGTTACTTTCTCTACATCGCTGTGACAGATTATTTTTAAGAGGCTTAATCCTCCATCTACTTTCTAATAATGGAGATAAACATTAGCAGAAATTGTCTTAATTACTTGCTTCCTTGTAAGTAAACGGAAAATAAGGGAATGCACTGGGCTAAAACGACAGGTCGAATATTTTAAAAACTGCTTGTTATGTGGTTGAAATCCGTTTCTATGCAGGACCAGGAGTTTACAACGTTGCATGCGAGAAAAGTTGAAGTATTTTAAATCTGAAGTAATAACAAGGAATATCTCAGAAATGGTCAATTCCACGAAAAAAACGTATATGATATAAATTATATGTTTTAACGTGATCTACACCTTTTTTGTACTGGGTCTTTATCTAACGCTTACGGTATATCAGTTATGCAAAATTCAGCAAAATTCATTTAGAATAAAGAGGTCTTTAGACACCATTCCCAGAAAATTCAAGATATACATTTTATTTGCTATGAAAATACCTTTAATATTCGGTATTTTAATCAAAATCGTTAGTGACATTTTTGAGAAAATCAAAATTTTCGAAATGCTTTCCATGTAAAGGGTAGTTTGGAGTGGGGGGATTTTTCTGAAAATCTTCGTGCCGCATCCATGGAAGACAGTAAATATAATTACCAAATTTGGTATTTTACCGACTTTTCGTTTTTGAATTATCGTGTTCACAGACAAACGGACACACACTCACACAGACACACACGGACCTTTTTCTGAAAATGCTTTTTTTTTTGTATACAGGGGACCCTAAAACGTATATTTCCGATGAAATCTCGGTATCAAATTTTTGGGTTGAGTGCAATACCTTCTCTATACACAATGATCATAGTACGTATAGAGAAAGTAAAAGTTTCCGTTTACCCAGCATTTTCAACTCTCGTACAATTGCTTTACATTGGTCAACAACGAGATGTACAGAGATTTACATACTGTACTCCTCAGGCAAAATTACAATGTACGCTGTAATGACGTCACACAAATAATAGCTTCCAAGCCATAACCCTCCAGGGTGTTAATTTTAAAAAGTTGTCAGCCGCTGAACGTTGTTGTAAACCTTTCTCCGCCTTCAGGCATTTTCCCTCCAAAAAAACACGCCCAAACGATTAGATTTCCTATTAACTCCATTTTCATACCCGGCCCGATTCCTGCATTCGTTATTAACGGTCTGTTACTGTCCAATTTAATAAATTATCGTGATTCGTTTCACAATTAACCATTTAGTAGGCCCTTTACATTATATTTAATTTTGATTAGGCTCCTCCCTTCCTTCGCCAGCCCTTATGTCAGTCAAGCCGAGGCGCATCTTAATGTGGGCATTCTCTACCTGCAGGCTGCAGGCAGCTACACCCCAACACGTGCAAGAAAAACTCCCATTATGTATAATCTGCCCACGAAATTACAGAAATTTGTAGCAAAGTGCATTAAAGTGCAAGTAGCTAAATGGAAAATAACACCCGCGACCCTCGGCCCTGTCAGCTATCATCATAAATAAAACGAACCGATGCATATATTCATTCATTTCTGAAATCAGAAGCGTGACACTTCGCTTCCAGCAGCACAGTATTAATTTCTCGTCTTTCTGGAACCTATCACCTAATTTTATTGTATAACTGCACTTTTTCTTAGTCACCAGACACATATCAGGATGTTAGGGCTTGTCAAAATATAATAGGGCATTTCAACAGGTGCCCATGCTATCAATGAAGGCGCTATTTTTACTTTCTCTTCACAGTATTGCACTCCAACCAAAAATTCGATACCAAAATTTTCCCGGAAATACACCTTTAAGAGTCTCAGTATTAAAAAAAAAAGTATACTTTCTCTACATGTACTATGTACATTCTGTATAGAGAAGGTATTGCATTCCACCCAAAAATTCTATACCAAGATTGCACCGGAAATACATGTTTTGAGTCCCCTTAATTAAAAAAAAAACATTTTTAGAAAAAGGTTCGTGTGTGCCTGTGGACAGCATAGCTCAAAAACAAAAAGACCGTTGAATACCAAACTTGGTATTTGAGTTTAGTATCTTCCAAGGAGGCCACACGAAGATTTTCAACAAAATCCCTCACCCCCAACTACCCTTTACATAGAACTCTTTTCGAAAATTTTGATTTTCTCAAAAATGGCTCTAATAGTTTTTACTAAAATATCGTATATTAAAGATATTTACCTGACAAATAAAATGTATATCCTGAATTTTCTGGAAATTGCCTCTGGATATTACTTTATTCTGGATGAATTTTACGGAATTTTGCCAAACTACTAAAACATAAGAGATGGACGAAAACTTAACAACAACAAAAAATGTAGATCACGTTAAAACACTCAATTTATATTATATATTGTTTTCGTGGATTTGATCGTTTTTGAGATTTTCCTTGTTGTTGGTTTCAGTTTTGAAAATCATACCATTCTCATACAGGAATTTGTCAACTCCTATCCATACAAACAAAGGAACATCAGTCACATAGCAACCAGCTTTCATTTTAACCTATGGTACTCCCTTATTTCGCTTGTACTCGTACTTACAAGGAAACAAGTAAGAAGATTCTTACTGCCAATTCTTTCTCGATTAGCATGAAGTAAATAGAAGAATAAGCTTGTTAATAATAATAATTTGTTGCAGAGATGCAGAGAAAGGCATGTGACTGGAACACATCAGATTTTTAGAAACATGTCCGTGTGTATGTTTGTGTCCATGTGTCAGCGTGCCCATGTGTCTGTGAACAGGATAACACAAAAAACACATTTGGTAAAACACCAAACTTGGTATTGAAGTTTAATACCTCCAAGAATGCGACACAGGAAATTCTCCCCACTCCAAACTACATTTTAGTTGGGAAAAGTTTAGAAATTGTAGATATTCTCAAAAATGGCTCTAACAATTTTGATTAAAGGCATTTGATTGACAAATAAAATATATATTTTCACTTTTCTGGAAAAAGTTTCTGAAGAGCTATTCATTGTGAACAAAAGTTTCTGAATTTTGCATAACTGGAAAACTGTAGGAAAATGTACACAAAAATTGCATATCTCGTAAAAACCCATAATTTATACCATATACATTTTTTCGTAGAGTTGACCATTTTTTATATATTCCTTGTAATTGGTTCAATTTAAAAGTGCTTAAATTTTTCTTATGTGGGAATTTTTCAATTCCTGGCAAATCAAAGCAACAAATTCAAATATATAGCAACCAGCTTTTAAAAGATTTCACTGTTACTTTAGCCTAGTGTACTCGCTTATTTGCCTTCTATGTACTAACAAGAAACCAAGTAATAGGAGCATTCCTGCTAAAGTTTATCTCAATTAGCATGAAGTAGATAGGAGATTAACGCTTTAACAACAATGGTTTACAAAGATGTAGAGAACGGTGTATGAATGGAACACATGAATGGTATGATTTTTTCAGATATAACTCATTTTTTGCACAGTGCAGTCTTTTTTTAGAGAAAAGCACTTCTCTATCTTGACCAATGGTGCCCAACCTCTGCTCTTATGAGCTCATGTCACCCCGCCTCCTTCGTTTTGTGCATGGCCAGGTAGGAAGCATTTCCCCTTCAAGCATTCAGTGGCGTTTAACTGAACGGTTCCACTCTCGACACGATGGCAGGTTTCAAGTGAACCAAACATATTGTATTCCAGAAAGAATGGGTGGAAGAACATTTGTTTCTTAATTGTGAAATATCTTTTTCACTTATTTTAATATAATATTAAACGACACTTTGAAAAAATACCATCAACTGATTAAGGCAAACATTTTTTATCGGTATGCAATCAAAAACAGCACTTGACTTTGAATTAATTTTGCCTTCAAAGACGCTCCCCACGTTCTTCAAATGGAACTAGCTGCTTTGCAAAATTTAACAGCCATTAAATATTCTCAGAAAGAGTATATATCAATATCTGTTATACATATATTTGTGAACAGATGATCTCGAAAATGAATAAATAGAATGCAAATATTGTAGTAGGGAAGGGAGGGCAAGATCATTTAGTCTGCCTTTCAAGACTCTTGTTCATCCCTGTCGGCAAACGTTGATGAACTGATTACAAGAAAACAGTGCCAACCGAGTCACTAACAAGAATGGCGTTCAAGGTTCTTTTTTTTTTTAATATTTGTACCATTAGATATAAAATTAACGTGCCCCCGCCACTGATAGAACGCCTGCCGCTTCCAAACAAATGACTGGAGGAAAAACTGCCCTCCCTTTTATCAGTGTAGGTTGGACATCTATGATCTTGACGATCACCTCATTTTTTCCCCGAGACAATAGGATATCGCAGAGTTGGGTCGGGTAAATATGGGGACTTCGGCAACTATTCATTATGGAATTTATGCACTTTGGCGACGTCAATTCCGGATGAATATGCTGGTACTTTATCGTGATAAAACATCACTTCCTTGTTCGCCAAATTGGCTCCTGTCTCCTCAGGCACTTGTCGAATCGGGCCAATAGGGAGTTTTGACATCCTGATCAGAAATTTGAGTTACACGTTATTGTGACGTTATTAATTTGATATCAGATATTCAATCAGAATAACGGCGCGCTTTAACCAACAATCAGCTGTGATTAAGTGCAAGATTAACGCGAGGAATAACAGAAGTGCTCTAATAAACATTTACAGTTTTGATTACTACTATTTAATAAGGAAAACAATGGAATGTCTGTAGTATGGAATAATACTGGACATATTTTGGGGCAAACCAGTGTTTTTGATATATTCTTAAAATCGAATTTTGCTCAAAGTTGATTATTTTGGGAGGACAGAAAATTACCAATTGCGAATCTAAGCTCATCAGACTTTCTCATACACCAAGTTTCTGCTGTATGTCACTATAGATTTAATTACTGTTTTATGTATTTCCTTTTTTACTGTTCTGGAAAGATCTTTGGATTTCAAAGGCGACGCAGGATACATTAACATCCATTTCCCATGTGTAATCTTTCTTTAACTTCTTCCCTTAGTGTGTTATTTTCCGTTATTATTGAACCCAAGTATCTAAAGATACAAACGCTATTGAAATCACTACCCTGTGTACATATTTTAATACTGTTAGCTCGTTTATTTTCATCTCTAAATACAAACATATATACATATTTTTTATGTTGGACTGAGGGTGAACGCGAATAAAGAAAGATATGTTTGCATTTACATATATATATATATATATATATATATATATATATATATATAGACTACAAAAAGGAGTATTTCCAATGAAATGAAATGAAATATCGGTGTCGAATTTTTGGGTACAATGCAATACCTTCTCTGCCTATGTAATATGAACGAAATAGAAAAAAAACAATCTGATGTGTTCCATTCACATAGCTTTCTCTACATCTCTGCACAAATTAATGCTTATGCTTCTTTTTACTTCATGATAATCGAGAAAAAATTAGTAGAAACTCTCATTACTTGCTTCCATGCAAGTAGAAGCGAAATAAGAGAGTACCATAAGTTAAAGTGATAGTCAAAAGCTGGTTGCTATGTGACTGAAGTTCCTTTGTTTGTATGGACAGGAGTTGACAAATTCCTGTATGAGAAAAGTACAAGTTTTTTAAAGCTATAACCAATAACAAGAAATATCTCAAAAACGATCAACTCCACGAAATAAATGCATATGATATAAATTGTGTTTTATCGTGATCTACAATTTTATGCAGTAAGTTTTTGTCTATCTCTATCTCTTACAGTTTACCAGTTATGCAAAATTCAATAAAAAATCACACAGAATAGAGAGGTCTTTAGATGATATTCCCAGAAAAGTCAAGGTATACATCTTATTTGCCATGTAAACATCTTTAATATATGATATTTTAATCAAAATCATTTGAGCCATTTTTGAGAAAATCAAAATTTTCGAAAATTTTTCCATGTAAAAGGTAGGTGGGGTTGAGGGTTTTCTTGAAAATCTTCGTGTCGCATTCTTGGAAGATACTGAACTTAAATACCAAGTTTGGTATTTAGCGGACTTATCGTTTGTGCCCACAGACACACACACACATACACAGACAGACAGACAGACGGACGGACACATACGGACATTTTTCTAAAAATGCTTTTTATGAATTCAGGGGGTCCTAAAACATGTATTTCCGGTGAAATCTCGGTATCGAATTTTTGGGTGTATTACAATACCTTCTCTATACACTACTACATAGTACGTGTAGAGAAAGTAAAAATATGGGTGAATATCTCATTGAAATTTCAACTCAGACCAGAACATTGAACTGGCCTAATTCTGGGAGCAGTATGAAAAAGAATTTGGCGGCGCCGTTTGACCGCTCGCCTACCATCTATCTAGACTTCGATTCCAAGCGCCTGTAGGTGAGTTTCGTGGTGGACGAAGTGGGATCTGAGCGGGTTTTCTCCGAGTCCTCCGGTTTCTCCCACCACTCATCTACCTATTGCACCATCATCACCTTTCCAATCATCAATTTCGCTTTATTTCATCCTCCTGTTCATGCCCGGCTACGGGCCGACCCCTCGTAACAGGTTCTCTTCATTCTGTGGTTTCGTGCCGTTGGCTCCCCGACAGATTCCTGATCCCTAGGCACTGCCTGGGGGGGTGTCAGTCCTACAAATACGGGGAGGGTAAGTTGATTACGAATAAAAGAGAATCTATTGCTTTTAAAGACTGGTGCAGGGTCAGCATTATACGCATTTGACATGAGTGGTCACTACCATTTAAACTTTCCATATTACGCTGCTGTAGTACTCTATTTAAATGTGTTAGCAGTCCAACAAGCAACTCTTTTAGTGCGTATAGTAGTAAAATATTGCGTGTTCCATTCACACGACTTTCTCAAGTTTTCTCATGTATTTCCTTACAAAAAGGTATTAAAGTCCGCCTGAGTAGTGTGGG
This sequence comes from Hymenopus coronatus, assembly GCA_030762935.1. Lineage (NCBI taxonomy): Eukaryota > Metazoa > Arthropoda > Insecta > Mantodea > Hymenopodidae > Hymenopus > Hymenopus coronatus. The sequence goes on from CM060881.1 coordinate 164,906,893, forward strand.
ACGAAACAACAGGTGGCTGGCTTCCTGTTTGGGAAGAGTTAACGTACTTAACTGAAGCCAATAGCAAGGAATATCACGAAAACGGTAAACTCTACAAGAAAAACGTAAATGACATAAATTGTGTTTTAACTAGAGATATGTTTCTTGTGAAGTAAGTTTTTGTCTATCTCTTACTTTTCAGTTATGAAAAATTCGACAACATTCATCCAAAATAAAGAGGTCTTTAGAGTCTGTGCCCACAAAAGTCAAGATGTACCTTTTATTTGTGATGTAAATAGCTTTAATATACTGTATTTTAATCAAAATATTAGAGTCATGTTTGAGAAAAATAATGTAGTTTGGGATGGTACGATTTTCTTGTAAATTTTTATCTCACATACTTGAAAGACACTAAACATAAATACCAAGTTTGGTATTTAACGGTCTCTTCGTTTTTGAGATATGCTGTCCACAGACATACGCACACCCATTCACACACGAGGATCTTTTTTTAAAAATTCTTTTTTTTTAGGCTCAGAAGACCTAAAAAGACATATTTCCGTAGAATCTCGACATCGAATTTTTGACTAGAATACAATAAAAATACAGTAAAATTCTTTTTGTAGCTTAGGGACCTCAAACATATTCCGGTGAAATCTCAACATCGAATTTTTTGGTGGAATACAATATATTCTGCAGCTAATTAGTACATTGTCCGTACATACATGCTAGAGAAAGTTGTAAAAGGGTATTTTATCAAAAAAAATCGATGGTGAGATGTTACCGGAAATGTATGTTTTGAAGACCCCCTGAGTCAAAAAAAAATTATTTGAACAAGGCCAGTCTGTGTGTATGTGTATGTCTTTGTACAGCATAGCCCAAAAACCAAAATACCATAAATACCAAATTTTGTGTTAAGTATTTTCCAAGGACGCGACAGCAGATTTTTACGAAAAATCCCCAAATCCCAAAATACAATTTACACAAAATTGTTTTTCTCTAAAGATTTCTAAAATGTTTGATTAATATACCATATAGGATTAAAGACATTTACATGACAAATGAAAGGAGTATACCTAATTGTCTGGGAACAGCCTTTGTACACTTCTTCATTCTGGATGAATTTTGCATAACTGGTAAACCGTAAGAGATTGACAAAAGGTAACTGCACACGAAATCTAGATATCGTCAAAGCACATCATTTAGGTAATTTACATTTGTTATGTAGAACTATCCGTTTCAGAGATATTCCTTGTTATTGTTTTCAATTTTAAGATTAAACTTTTCTCAAACGAGAGATCATCTTTCGTTTCACATCTCTTTTGTTTTAATCGTTACCGTGCAAAGCAAAACCTGAATTTCAACTTTTTCACGAGAGACCGGTGTTTAAAAATATTTGAATGGCACTTTAGTCTATTGAATTACCTTATTTCTCTTCTACTTAGAGGGAACTAGTATAACTATTTCTGCTAATGTTTATTTCTATCAGCATGATCTAGATAAAGGAATAATCTTTTCTAACAATAGTTTGCAGAGAAAGCCATGTGAACTGAACAACTTCTTTTTTAGAATTAAATCTCAAGTGATAATTGCATACACTAATGAAAGTATGCCAGCATATACATAAAATGCTACGTTTATTTTGAAGTTTATTTCATTGTGATACCTCCATTGGTTCAAGCAAAAATTGCCTATGAATTTAGTAAACTTAATGTTGATGAGTTAAGCTATTAAATCCGCCTTACGTAAAGAAATGGGGAACTGCTTTGCTACGATCTTTTACTTGCTCTATATAGTACATAGGTAGATAAGGTAATGTACTACACCTAAAATTTCAATACCGAGATTTTATCGGAAATATACGTTTTATGGGCCCCTGCATCCAAAAAAGTATTTTTAGAAAAAGGTAGATATCATTAAAACACGCAGTTAATGTCATTTACAGTTTTTTCGTGGAGTTGACCATTTCCGAGATATTCTTTATAGTTGGTTTCAGTTTTGAAATACTTTAAACTTAACTCTAAATGTTTTGGGGCTTCTGTGCACATCTTCGAAACGTTGTAACCAATCTATGAGATTACCTTGCTAGAAGACCCAGAATATTTAGAATTATTGCGTCAGGAAAGCTTCAGCTCTTTCTTTGCTTTAAAGCTTTTCTCAAATGAGGATTTGGAAACTCCTAGTCATGTAAAGAAACGGATTTCAACCACATGACAATCAGCTTTTAAAAGCTTTAACTATTGCTTTAGCCTAGTGTATTCCTTTATTTCCCTTCCACTTACAAGGAAGCAATTAATGCAGACAATTTCTGCTGTCAATCTCGATCGGCATGAAGTAGATAGAAGAATGAGCTTATTAACAATAATTTTATTACACAGCTGTAGAGAAATTCATATGAATGGAACACATAAAATTTTTTAAAATTATATTTATTTAATATCGCTTTACCTGCTTAGTCATATCGAAGTTCGTGATACTAGTTTGATCTCGACGGTACTCTAGCCTCCATAGTCTTTCCCTCAGCCCATGTCACTTTCGATTCGCGTTAAGCAGTGGTGCAAGGATTATCATCCAATCTAGCCACTTTTACATCATCTGTAGTCAGATGGTGTCAACTTTCTAGGTCGCATATACAATACTACAGAGTGGCGCACGAAAAACTCGCCTGCGTTTTACAAACGAAATGGTGTTCGTCACGAGCAGATACAACTGTAAACATGTATTAATTAGGTAATAAAGAAATAACATAATGGAAAGGTATATTTTAAATGAATTGGTCTTGTATTTTACATTACATTATATTAATTGATGAGGAGTCGTACTCAGGGCCGGTTTTCGTATGCCGTCCTGTACTTTGCACTGCGGCAAGCAGATGGAGCTGGAATATCGTCCAGCCTTCACCATCTGTTGATAGATGACAGTCTAATCATAATTACCATCTACTTTTCAGTTTTACTGTTACTTTATAATGAAGGTGAATCTTTGGCTCTTGGTATTAAATATTCAATCGGGTATTTACTTTGGCAACTGAGGGAAACCACGAAAAATCCTCAGCCACATTCGCCGAGCCATGGGATTTGAACCGAGGACCTCCCGAATGCGAGCCAGACGTGTAACCTTTAATTTTATAACTTATCAACTTCTTATTTTTTCTATTATTAGACAGGAATTAAACTTCGATTTTATTTTGAAAACAGAGGCAGTCGTAATTTTTCATAATTTCCAGTTATTTTAAAGCTTCTAATAGCCTCCTTAACACCTACAAGGTGTTTTTTATTTTCTCCATACGCATTATGTACATAGTGTATAGAGAAAGTATTGCACTCCACCAAAAAATTCGATACCGAGATTTCACCGGAAATATATGTTTTAGGGTCCCCAAAATCCAAAAAAAGCATTTTCACAAAAAGGTCCATGTCTCTGTGTGTGTGTGTGTGTGTGTGTGTGTGTGTGTGTCTGTGAACACGATAACACAAAAACGAAAAGTCGGTAAAATACCAAACTTGGTATTTAAGTTTAGTATCTTCCAGGGATGCGACACGAAGATTTTGAGAAAAATACCCCCACCCCCAACTACCCTTTACATGGAACTTTTTTCGAAAATTTTGATTTTCTCAAAAATGGCTCTAACGATTTTGATTAAAATTTCGTATATTAAACATATTTACCTGACAAATAAAATGTATATCTTGAATTTTCTGGGAATAGCCTCTGAAGAGTAGTTTATTCTGGGTGAATTTTACTAAATTTTGAATAACTGCTAAACCGTAAGAGATAGACAAAAATTTACTACACAAAAAATGTAGAGCACATTAAAACACACAATTTATGATATATACATTTTTTCGTAGAGTTCGTCGTTTTTGTGACATTCGTTATTTTTGGTTTCTGCTATGAAAAACGTATACTTTTCTCATACAGGAACTTGTCAACTCCTATCCATATAGACAAAGGAACTTCATTGACATAGCAACCAGCTTTTGACTATCAGTTTAACCTACAGTTGTACCTTATTTCGCTCCTACTGACAAGGAAGCGAGTAATTAGACTTTTTCTGCTATTTTTTTCTGATTAGCATAAAGTAAATAGAAGTATAAGCTTTTTAAGAATTATTTGTTGCAGGGATATGGAGAAAGTCATGTGAATGGTACACATCAGTTTTTTCTGATTAGCATAAAGTAAATAGAAGTATAAGCTTTTTAAGAATAACTTGTTGCAGGGATATAGAGAAAGTCATGTGAATGGTACACATAAGATTTTTTATTTATAATTGTATTTAATTTTACTTAATTACACAGTCTTATAGCGGCAATATGTAACGATAACAAAAGTTATAAATCTTTGAATACAATATTTACACATTAAATTAACAATGATATCTAACTTGTAGCATTGGATTCTAACAATAATACCTAAATATTATGTAGTGATTCATACCACAGTATATTAAAAGTATACAATATTGAACAGTAGAGTTGGGTCGACCGATTCATTTTCAGTAATCGATTCATACGATTCGTTCATGTAATATGAATCGATTATACGATTCATTCACGATTCATTAGTCGTCGCCATTCCTTCTCAGAGTTTGATTTAATCTGTGTGGTTGTTTTTACACGGGGATGGTAGTCTAATGGCCGCTCCTTTAGCATAAAAACAGTGATTTATATAATAATATCCCACTCTTTTCTGTCTATTGCAAACATATTTGGTAATATTGTCTCCATTATTCGAAAAAGAAAAACAACATAAAAAGTTTCTTTAAGTCTAAAATTGACACCTAAACTTCGACTGCATGGCGGTATTTGTGTAATGTTAATACGCAGAGTAATTATTATTCATCACTGTCGCGGTTGCGCGCCACTAAGTCATGTAATTTTTATACATACGTCATCATAAGGCAACGCTAGTGCCCAGAATAATTATTACTTTCTCAGGAATATTCGAGGTAATTTTAATGTATTAGAATAGTGTGCTCCTATACCTTTTATGTTGGAGCATAATTGCCTTTTTGTCGTAAAATTTTGTTTTTGAAGTTATATACGAGGTACGTCCAGAAAGTAAGTTCCTTTTGGTAATAAAATTAAATTGTGTACAGATACAGTATAATTATTTATTGCACAACATTCTACAACTCTTAAACTACTTTCCCACATATCTGCCGAAATTTTGCAGGCATTTGCATAGCGTGGCATAAGTTTTTGTATGCCTTCTTCATAGATGTTTGCCGCCTGTGTCTTCAAAAAGTTGGAAACATTTTCTTTCAGCTCTTCGTCATTGTTGAAGTGTTGACCGCCAAGGAAAGCCTTGAGATGTAAGAACAGATGAAAGTCGCTAGGAGCGACATCAGGGCTGTACGGAGGATGGTCAAACAGTCCCAGCCAAATCCCTGTAGGAGGTTTTTCGTCACATTTGCAGTGTGTGGGCGTGCGTTGTCGTGAAGAAAAACACCTTTTGACAGCAATCCTGGGCGCATATTCTGTATTGCGCGGCGCAATTTCCTAAGTGTCTCGCAATAAACATCTGCTTTGATTGTTGACCACGCGGTAAGAAATCAATGAGTAAGATGCCTTTCCAGTCCCAAAACACTGTGCACATCATTTTTCGAGGTGTCAAGATTTGTTTCGGCTTAACCTTTGCTGGGGATGAAGTGTGCCTCCATTCCATTGATTGCCGCTTACTTTCAGAGGTGTCGTAAGATACCCAAGTCTCATCTCCTGTGACTATCTGTGTCATAAATTCTTCGCCGTCTTCATCATAACGGGTTAAAAACTGAAGTGCACTATCCATCCGTTTTGTTTTGTGTTGCTCAGTAAGAATCTTTGGTACCCAACGTGTGCAAAGTTTACGAAATTTCAGTTTTTCGGTAACAATTTCATGAATTAGTGATCGTGAGCTTTGGGGAAATTCCATAGCGAGAGCACTAATTGTAAACTTGCGGTTTTCCTGGATCTTGCCATCAATCACGTGAACCGGTTCTTCTGTAACCAAAGATGGACGCCCACTTCGTTCTTCATCGTGCACTTCACTACGTCCTTCATTGAACTGTCGGACCCATCTTCTCACCATTGAATCACTCATCGCATTTTGTCCGTAAACTTCACAAATTTGCCGATAAATTTCAATTGGTTTCACTTTCCTAGCATTTAGAAAACGAATCACAGATCTGATTTCACAAGCGGCGGGATTTTCAATCAACACCGACATTGTAAACAAGCACAACAAAGCGTATGTAGCTGACAGCGATCTCAAAATGGCGCACGTTTCTTCTCCTTGATACAGAGCGTCTACCGCGCAGGTGCGGAACTGCGATCGCAGCGCTGCAGCGGAGATAAATTGACGTACCTTGCTAATGTAGTGACGATTTAGCTGTGCATGTATTGTATTTAATATACTGCAAAAAATAAAGATATTCTAACGCTTGCATTCACGTTTACAATAACTCATCCTTCAACAATATAAAAACGCTCAGTGGTAGCTTCGGTAATAATCGTCAATGTTCGTTTTCTTATGTATATTGTATATGCTATAATAAATACATATATATATATATATATATATATATATATATATATATATATATATATATATATATATATACACGATTCTTTTTGAACTACGATACCTGCTATGATTGATACGATTCATGCTATTCTTTTCGACACACACAATTCTTTTAGATTCATGCTATTCTTTTCGAAGAACCATTTTGAGACTAGCACGATTCTCACGATTCTTTCTGAGCGACGATTCATGCCAAGATCGACACGATGCTTTCCTTGTAGTCTTTCATATGAACGATTCGTTCATGAATCGCTCCATGTCTATTGAACAGTACCTTTTGGTGGCTAGTTCTGTACTTAGAATAGTAAGCATATTCCGTTATGTTGTGTTTGACTGATAGTCTCTGGTTGCAATGTTCGCAGAATGGAGGTTGCTGTTTGGTGAATACATAGTCATGAGTTAGTTTAGTATGTCCAGTTCTTTGTCTGGTGAGTGTCATCTGTTGATACCGGCTGAGAGTTTCGTATATTTTAATAAATGATGTGTTAAGTTTTACTTCATACAGTTTACTGTTGCGATTATTTTCAATTCAGTTGTTCTTCTATTTTTACTTTCTCTATACCCACTATGTACGTAGTGTAAAGAGAAGGTATTGCACCCCACCCAAAAATTCGATACCGAGATTTAACCGGAAATATATGTTTTAGGGTCTTCTTTATCTAAAAAAAGAAAGCATTTTCGGGAAAAAGGTACGTGTGTGTGTGTGTGTGTGTCCGTGTGCCTGTGAACACGATAACTCAAAAACGAAAAGTCGGTAAAATACGAAAACTTGGTATTTAAGTTTAGTATCTTCCATGGATGCGACACGAAGATTTTGAGAAAAATCCCCCCCACCCCCAACTATCCTTTACATGAAACTTTTTCCAAAATTTTGATTTTCTCAAAATGGCTCTAATGATTTTGATTACAATTTCGTATATTAAAGACATTTACCTGACAAAATGTATATCTTGTATTTTCTGGGAATAGCCTCTGAAGAGTACTTAATCTGGATGAATTTTTCGGAATTTTGAATAATTGTTAAACCGTAACAGATGGACGAAAACTTATTACACGAAAAATGTAGTGCACGTTAAAACACAAACTATGTTATATACTTTTTTCGTGGAGTTCATCGTTTTTGAGACAATCCTTGTTTTGGGTTTCTGCCTTAAAAAACGTATACTTTTCTCATACAGGAATTTGTCAACTGCTGTCCATACAAACAAAGAAACTTCAGTGACATAGCAACCAACTTTTGACTATCACTTTAACCTATGGTAGGTACTGTCTTATTTCGCTTCTACTTACAAGGAAGCAAGTAAAAAGACTATTTCTACTAATTTTTTTCTGATTAGCATGAAGTATATAGAAGTATAAACCTTTTAAGAATAATTTGTTGCAGAGATATAGAGAAAGTCATGTGAATGGTACACATCAGATTTTTATATAACTTGTTCTTATACTGTATTGCATCTCCATCTGGAATAGTTATGGGGATAAACAGGTGGTTGCTTTGTTGCTTCTTTTGCGTTTCATCTGCTCTTTCGTTTCCCTTTATCCCCTGATGGGAATGTATCCTAATTAAAATTACTTCTTTATTTTCAAGCAAAATTTGCTTGTTTAAATATTGGATTTCTTTGGTCAGTGAATTATCTGACGACAGATTCTGATAGGCCACTTTTAAGTGGCTAAATAACGAAAACGATAAATACAACAAAATGTAAGTTATGTGGTTAAATGGAATTAGTGGAAAAACATGGGATAATCATTAAATAAGAATATATTGATAATAAAGTTGATTCCTTAAGAGAGCTATTGAGTCCTTGAAAGCAATTATACCATTTATATACTGGATTATAAACCACAATGGACTGTCCAACACTGAATGGAAGGAATCCCTGAAGATATGGGCAGGGAATCGTGGGTTCGAGTCCCGCCTTGGGCATGGACGTTATATGTTTGTGCAATGTGTATATGTTTGTAAAAGAAACAGTAAAACCAATAAACCAGTAATCAGTAAAACCTACGGTGGGAAATGTAAATAGGGATACAGTACTGGAGTCCTCATCAGACTCCGTTACTGTTTTTTGAGGGAAAAAAAAAAAAAAAAAGATGACATCAACGTAGCACCTGTGCGAACTGTACCGGTCGAAGTGAAGACGCTAGCCTCTGTCAGCGCTACCACAGCAAGTTCGAAACCTTTTCACTCGTTCTTGGCTCTTGTTCCTACGGTGAAACTCTAAGGAACATTCGCCACCAAACAATCCGACATATGTTGGCTACTTCTCTACAGAAGGTAAGGATGTGACCCACGAAGGGATCTTCGGAATCGCCACACAAGGACGCACACGCCGTATTGATACAATTGCCTTTAAACCTGGCTCACATACTGGTAACATATTAGATCCCACAATACGATTTGGAACGAGCTCTGCCAAGCCAAGGAGATCGACGACAGAAAAAGAATCTCTACAAACTAACAGTTCCACATTACAAAGAAAAATATGCACTGGACCATATTACGGATCGGGCTATTAATTGGTGCCTGTGGAAAAATTCCCAAGTTTTTCGCCGACACTTGCAACATACTAGGCTTAAACACCACAGATATTAGATCAAATGGTACATCTGCTTCAATAACTCTTTTAAGGAACCATGTTTATAAATCTCCATTATCAATGACGTTCTTGTTTAAAGATTATTCCATGTTCTTTCACTATTTTATTCGTATATTTATAACTGAATTTTGATACTGTTTATTATATATTGATCTATTTTCTACTGCTATATTTGACCATTTATATGTGTTCTTGTTAATATATATATTTCTCAAATGGACTACTCCTCCACGCCGGCCGTCACCGCTGGCCTTCACTCATCTGGGTAGACGGGACTTTTGGGACGGGCTGACTAACTGTCCTCGGGCAGGTATTCACGGTTAAGCCCGCCCGGAGCGTCCTCAAATTCCCGTATCGCCGTACTGCCAGTACGGACACTCCGACACCTGCACAGCCTCCAACCGATGTCACTACTGTGCTGCCGAATGTCTCACAGCCGACTGCGCCTACTAAAACCTGACAAACCGTCCGGTATACTATGCTGCTTACAAGAGTGCCTAGTGGTGTGTCCCACACATCCTCGCCGACAGATGTCAGTCACTCACTTGCAGCACGCCGAGCCTCACAGATGCCACCGCATGACGCCACATCCTCGCCGACACAAGGCGAACCGCACACTTCAACAGTAAGACAACTACAAACCGAAATCACGGCCAGCACAGGCGAACATCTGAAACTACAAGATACTATGTAGACCGTCCCTGATGGCACTGAACCACACTCTAGCGGACTTTCGGAAAACTGCTGTCAGCCTTCAAGTGTCTCTTCCAGGAGCAGTACACCGCAAGCGCGTCGGCTTACTAGACCACTTCAATAAGAGCCTCGAGAAGGTGGTGGACTACATACATCAACAACTCCCGCATCTACAAGGTCCACAAACAACTCGACGACATGCTCTAATAACAGGCAAGTGGTTTAGCCAGGCACCTACGAGATCAACAAGAATCCCTCATCTTCCGGATGGATGAACTGGAAGACATCATAGGCCAACCGCAGACGAAAAGGACTACAAGAAGATCAGTAAACATAGCTGTCTCTACTGGTAGAAGCCACTACACTTCACCCCATCACAGTGCCGCAGGCTAGATGTCCGAGTATCCCACCATGGCGAGTAGGAAAGTTACACTCAAGCCCCGGGGTGCGAAGTGCGGTACCGAGCAAAATGCTTCCACCACAATATAAACGTTCAGAACATTAAACAGAGTCATCCAAGAATGAAACTTCCTCCTCACCCATCCACCTGTTACCCTCCCATTCTCATTCCTGTCCCCCCGCCCAAAAACTGAGGCAACCTTACAATAAATGAAGCTCTAAAATAAAAAAAAAACATATGATGTGTTCCATTCACATGACTTTCTCTACATCTCTGCAACAAAGTATTTTTAAAAAGCTTATGCTTCTATTTACTTCGTGCTAATCGAGAAAAAATTAGCAGAATTGGTGTTATAACTTGGTTCCTTGTAAGTAGAAGCGAAATAAGGGAGTACCATAGGTTAAAGTGATAGTCAAAAGCGGGTTGCTATGTGACTGAAATTCTTTTGTTTGTATGCTCAGGAGTTAACAAATACCTGTATGAGAAAAGTATGTTTTTAAAGCTGAAACCAATAACAAGGAATGTCTCAAAAACGATCAACTCCACGAAAATTATGTCTCGAATATTAAGTTTGTGTATCAACGTCAGTACGTCGAAAACCTCTGTTAACACTTTAATCATATTCTAATGACGAAGCCGCTTGCTTCAGGATCGGACTAGAATTTAACAGTAGTAGCCCACGAATTAAATTAAATAATAAAACTATAATTTAAATATATTGAGAAAAATCTGAGGTGTTCCATTCAAATAGTGTATCTGTTCTAAAAACGCGATATTCTTCAAAAATAAGAGTACTTTATGTACATAATTTTAATCAAGATAAACATTACCAGAATAGTCATTTTAGTTCCTTGTAAGTAGAGGGAAATAAGAGAATAAACCAGGCTAAAACGAAATCAAAGCTTTTAAAAGCGTTCGTTATGTGACTGTCATGACCAGGTGAAAAACAAAAGAGATGTGAAAGGCACGAGAGATTCCCGTTTGATAAGTAATTTAAAATGAAATCAACAGGGAATATCTCTGAAAAGATATTGAAAAAAAAAATCTATACATTGCGTAAATTGTATGTTTGAACGAGATCTACGTTTTTTGAGCAGTCTATTGTTTATGGTTTACCACTTATGCAAAAGATATTCAGAATGAATAGCTGTTTCCAACAATTTAGGATATACATTCTATTTGCCTTGTATACTCTAACATAGTGCATTTTAATCAAAATCATCAGACCCATTTTTTGGATAATCGAATATTTAAAACTATTATGCATTCCATTCACATACTTTCTCTACATCTCTGTAACTGTAATTAATGTTAATAAGCTTATTCTTCTATCTACTTCATGCTAATCGAGATAAACTTTACCACAAACGATCTTATTACTTAGTTCCTTATAAGTACAAGGGAAATAAGAGAATACACTAGGCTAAACCTGGTTTAAACTGTGGTTGCTATGGGATTGAAATTTTTTTCTTTGCGTGGACTGGAGTTGACAAATCCCTGTGTGAGAAAAGTATTTTAAAACGAAAGTAATAACAAGGAATATCTCGAAAACGGTCAACTCCACGAAAAAAGTGTATATGACATAAATTGTGTGTTCTGGAGCTCTACATTTATTGTGCAGTAAGTTTTTGTCTATCTCTTACGGTTACTAGCTATGCAAAGTTCTACAAAATGCATCCAGAATAAAGAAGTCTTCAGAGGCTATTCCCAAAAAATTCAAGATATACATATTTTGTTATTTTTTACTTTACATGTATTATGTACATAGTGTATAGAGAAGGTATTGTTTTCCACCCAAAAATTCAATACCGAGATTTCACCGGAAATACATGTTTTGGGTCCCCTGAATCCAAAAAAAGCATTTTCAGAGAAAGGTCCGTGTGTGTCTGTCTGTATGTTGCTGGACAGCATAGCTCAAAAACGAAGGGACCGTTGAATACCAAACTTGGTATTTAAGTTTGGTATCTTCCAAGGATGCGACACAAACATTTTCAGGAAAAGCCCCCAAACCCCAACTACCCTTTACATGGAACTTTTTTCGAAAATTTTGATTTTCTTAAAAATGGCTCTAAGGATTTTGATTAATATATTGTATATTAAAGATATTTACCTGACAGATAAAATGTATATGTTGACTTTTCTGGGAATAGCATCATTCTGGATGCATTTTACACAATTTTGTATAACTGCTAAACCGTAAGTGATGGACAAAACCTTACCACAAAAAAATGTAGAGCACTTTAAAACACACAGTTTATGTTATATACATTTTTTTCGTGGAGTTGATCTTTTTTAGATATTCCTTGTTTTTGGTTTCAGCTGTGAAAAATATAGTCTTTTCTCATACAGGAATGTGTCAGCTCCTGTCCGTACAAAGGAACTTCAGTCACATAGCAACCAGCTTTTGACTATCACTTTAAGCTATTTTACTCCCTTATTTCGCTTCTACTTACAAGGAAGCAATTAATAAGACTATTTCTGCTAATTTTTTTCTCGATTAGCATGAAGGAAATAGAAGCATAAGCTTTTTAACAATAATTTGTTACAGAGATGTAGAGAAAGTAATGTGAATGGAGCGCATCAGATTTTTTTCTCAAAAATGTCTCTCAATAAGTTTTATTACATTAGCACATTTTTAATATATGACAGTTTAAAGTGAATCTTGAATTTTCTGTTAGAAGTCTGTGAAGCCTTTCACTCTAATTGAATTACTTATAAATTGCTGTAACTGGTCCCATAATATGAGGCAGTTTAAATCATGCTACATGAAAGATGTAGATCTCGTTAAAGCACACAATGGCGTTAACCACTTCCGAGATATTTCATTTTTTTCATGCTCCAATACTTCATCGTATAGTTTGTGAAGCCTTGTTGATTTTTTTTCATGACGTCATAAAGTTTAATATTTCAAAAGTAATAATAGTTGAGCACTCAACTTTAGTTTTGAACCTCTTACGAGGCTGGCCTGATAGGTCTCATAAATTTTCATTGTAAGAATACATTCTTGTTGCATCCTCATGGTTGGTAAGCTTGATTATTCAAAGGATTTCTAACAATTTTTAACAATGTACAGCGCGCAATTCATTGTCGACAACCGACTGAATTGATCAATGTGTCGACTGTGATTGAAAATGGAAACAACCGAGTTTCGTGCTGTTATTTAACATTTTATTTGAAGGGTTGGACTGCCGCACAATTCAAAACAATTGGATTAAGATCACTCGGACTCTTCAACAGCATTAAAGATCATTCATTATCTTTGACTTAATGAATTTAGACATGATCGGTAAGCAACAAAAATTGAAGCACGCTTCGGCTGTCAAATGAAGTCAAAACATAGGAAACCATCCTTGATTTGGTATTGTAAGACCACCGAATAAATATTTGCGAGATTACTGTGACTGTAGGCATCTCAAATGAGCGAGCGCATAATATCCTGCATGGAGAATTGGTTATGAGAAAGTTGTTTGCGAAGTGGATGCCGGGGTTGCTCACAGTTGACCAAAAGCGCATCCGGAATAACATTTCAACACAAATGTTTGGCGATGTTTCATCGCAATCCGCAAAACGTGTTGCGCCCATTTGTGACTGTTCATAAAGCTTGGATTCATCATTACATACTGGAGTCAAAACGCCAGTCATCACAAGAAGAAGACAAAGATCATTTTGTCAGCCTGTAAAGTGATGGTTACAGTGTTTTTCGGATTCCCAAGGAATATTCCTTATAGATTACCTGGAAAAGGCAGAATTAAACTCGACTCTATTATGCTTCATTATTGGAGCGTCTGAAATTTGCGTTAGCTGAAAAAGATGTCTCGCAAAAGGTGCTCTTTTACCAGGATAATGCACGTTCCACTAATGGCGAAAATTCATGGACTAGACTTAGCATTGGTTCCTCTCTAATCATCAGACTTAGTCCAAGTGACTTCTTGAAACTTTGGCTTGGTCGGAAGAAATGTTCATCAAATGTTGAATTGACAGTAGCAGTATTTTTCAGAATTTTACAGATCCTATTTTTCCGACGGGATGAAAACCCTAGAGAATCGCTGGACCCCTCAAAGGAGACTGCGTCGAGAAGTAAGGTGAGCTGCTTACGAAACAAACACTTTTTCTTGCTTGTTTTGCCAAACTTATCAAACTATCCTCGTCGTCCTCCGGGTCTTGGAGTAACATGCCAGCCTCTGGTTCTGAAGATAGTGGGTTCAAACCCGGCGGAGGGCGATGGATTGTTTTGGGCGTAAGAATCCTTAGAATGGCTTCCTTCGGAAGGGAAGTAAAGACGTTTCTCATAAAAGAACATCAAGCCTAATAAAAATGCCTCTGAGCAAAATTAAGCCATCTTTCACGCCCAATGTAGAAAGGGAAGCTAACAACGCAGCAGTTAAAGAGTTTCCGTTGATAAAGATCAATTTCATTTCATTTCAAAACCCTCGTATATTCTCCTTGTCCCTACAAGTCCATTTCACTACATTTGTAGTGAACCAAATTCTACAAGCTCTTATCTTGATTAACATGAATAACCCAACCGATAAGCTTTTGTAAAAATAATTCCTAGGGCAGAAATAAAAAAGAGAAATCCTGCGAATGTCATACAACAGATTTTATGTTCTATATTATGTAGTTAAATAAGCAGAGGAAGTAATGTATTCCACCCAAAAAATCTATTCCAAAATATCATCGGAAATAAACGCTTTGAGATTCGCTGAATGAAACAAATTAGAAAACCAAGAAAACCAAAGAAAACCCGCCCAGACGACGCTTTTTCCGCAATAAATCCCACATGCGGGTTCCTGGGATCGTACCCGGCCGCCTAGGTGGGAGGCAAGAGGTCTAACCTTTGCCACGGCACCGCCTGCAAAAGTGAGCAATATATATAACTATTTTTAATGAATGACGAACTCATTTTTGAGAAATACCTTTTTTTAATTTTAAAATCATACTTTTCTGAAGCCATCACGTTGTGGAAGGGGAAGGAAAAACGTGTTGAAAGCTTAGCTAGGGCGAGGTAAGTGGTTAAATTGTTTTCCGGGGCTTTACTTTATCCTGAGAAGACGAATTTCAGGTCACTTTCGTTCATTCACCGTCTGATATCACCTACCCGGTTAAAGTTAATTAATCGTAAATAAACAAACAGTGTGACATTCAAATGGCTAATTGGTCCTTAATGACCAATGACCGATAAAAACCAACACATAGCAACGCACTCTTTAAGTATCTAATTCTACCTACCGAACCTTAAAACGAAACGTTTAAAATATGAGCATTGAAAGTTTATCTGGATTATTAAAAGTAGATATAAGCTTTTGTAAGAGTGGCTTGTGGAAACGCGAGAAGAGAAAGCCATATGAATGTAACACATCAGCCTATATGCCTACATTACATCACGTTCAATACATACATAAGTACATACATACTAGCTGAAACACCCGGAGTTGCTCGTGGTTTGACAGTTTACCCTATAACATTTAGTCTAAGGTTACCTTGCCTAATAGTCTTATATTACGTTAGAGGCATATGTTACTACTCCACAACGTCTCACCTGTAAATGTATTGATTTATTTCTATACTGATCATTTTAGGAACCTACTATTTGATAAGTTTTAGGAATTGCTCAGATTATTTTTGGCCATTAAGGTTCAATAAAACAAGCATTTGTATTCAAATCACCAAAGTACTTTGTTTGCTTTGGCAGCTTTGTTATGCTATGCGAAGCGCAACAGTAGAGCTCCCAACATGTTTCACTAAAGCCGGTCACGTGCGCTATTTTAGTTCTCGTTTAGTGTGGTTGTGTGTGTGTGTGTGTGTGTGTGTGTGCGCGCGCGCGCGTGAGTGTGATGTTTGTAAATAAACTGTTTTTTTTTTTGGATTCCAGGCACCAACCTAGCGAGTTTCACTCACTGTACACGTTGCAATAACGGTAAAATGGTGTGCATTTATTCTCTATAGCGCATATTTTTGTAATTTTTTGGTATTACCTAAGCAAGTGTCTAAATAGGGTGGGTGCGCAGTGTTGTTTCAAGACATGGGAGTAACATCATGGCTTCTAGACGTTTCGCAATGCCGTATTTCCTCCTGAGACAGGGTGGAGTGATACCAAAAACTTGTTACACAAGCCGTTTAAACTTTGACTTAATTAAGAATCGTTTCACTCTGGGACACTGGTGACGGTCACCGGTGACTGTGGTGAACACACCTTGATCACTGGTGTCCGACACTGCAGGTATTGCCAATTGATTAGCTAGTAAAATGGGCTGATTTTTCGGTCCAAAAGACCTTAACACGACAGTAAGACGACCCTTAATTTTGTTATGAAAATTTTCATTCGCCCTGTAGGGATGAGTTCATGGTTTCTGCGCTCATTCATTTATTTTTTTAGCTTAACGTCCTTTAATCATCCATTATGTCCATTCTTTTCGCATTGAGACTGCATAAAGGTGCCCTTGCTATTGTAACAACTAAATAGTGTCAAATGTGTGAATGCTCCAATCCAAACAAATGTATCTCTATCAGTGACCGTCACGGTGACTCGGTGAGGCAGTGTAGTGTCCCGGTGTGAATGCTCCAATTCAAGCAAATGTAGCTTTATCAGTGACCGCCACAGTGACTCGATGAGGAAGTGTAGTGTCCCGGTGGGAATGTTCCAATTCAAGCTAATGTATCTCTATCAGTGACCGTCACAGTGACTCTGTGAGGCCGTGTATGTCCCTGTGTGAATGCTCCAATTCAAACAAATGTATCTCATCAGTGACCGTCATGTGACTCGGTGAGACAGTGTAGTGTCCCTGTGTGAATGCTCCAATTCAAGCGAATGTGTCTCTATCAGTGACCGACACAGTGACTCGATGAGGAAATGTAGTGTCCCGGTGGGAATGTTCCAATTCAAACAAATGTATCTCTATCAGTGACCGTCACTGTGACTCTGTGAGGCCGTGTATGTCCCTGTGTGAATGCTCCAATTCAAACAAATGTATCTCTATCAGTGACCGTCACTGTGACTCTGTGAGGCCGTGTATGTCCCTGTGTGAATGCTCCAATTCAAACAAATGTATCTCATCAGTGACCGTCACGTGACTCGGTGAGACAGTGTAGTGTCCCTGTGTGAATGCTCCAATTCAAGCGAATGTGTCTCTATCAGTGACCGACACAGTGACTCGGTGAGACAGTGTAGTGTCCCTGTGTGAATGCTCCAATTCAAGCGAATGTGTCTCTATCAGTGACCGACACAGTGACTCGGTGAGACAGTGTAGTGTCCCTGTGTGAATGCTCCAATTCAAGCGAATGTGTCTCTATTAGTGACCGACACAGTGACTCGGTGAGACAGTGTAGTGTCCCTGTGTGAATGCTCCAATTCAAGCGAATGTGTCTCTATCAGTGACCGACACAGTGACTCGGTGAGACAGTGTAGTGTCCCTGTGTGAATGCTCCAATTCAAGCGAATGTGTCTCTATTAGTGACCGACACAGTGACTCGGTGAGACAGTGTAGTGTCCCGGTGTAAATGCTCCAATTCAAGCGAATGTATCTCTATTAGTGACCGACACAGTGACTCGGTGAGACAGTGTGGTGTCCCTGTGTGAATGCTCCAATTCAAACAAATGTATCTCATCAGTGACCGTCACGTGACTCGGTGAGACAGTGTAGTGTCCCTGTGTGAATGCTCCAATTCAAGCGAATGTGTCTCTATCAGTGACCGACACAGTGACTCGGTGAGACAGTGTAGTGTCCCGGTGTAAATGCTCCAATTCAAGCGAATGTATCTCTATTAGTGACCGTCACAGTGACTCGGAGAGGCCGTGTATGTCCCGGTGTGAATGCTCCAACTCAAGCGAATGTATCTCTATCAGTGATCGTCACAGTGACTCGGTGAGGCCGTGTAGTGTCCCGGTGTGAATGCTCCAATTCAAGCGAATGTATCTCTATCAGTGACCGACGCAGTGACTCGGAGAGGCCGTGTAGTGTCCCGGTGTAAATGCTCCAATTCAAGCTAATGTATGTCTATCAGTTACCGTCACAGTGACTCGGTGAGACAGTGTAGTGTCCTAGTGTAAATGCTCCAATTCAAGCGAATGTATCTCTATTAGTTACCGCCACAGTGACTCGGTGAGGCAGTGTAGTGTCCCGGTGTAAATGCTCCAATTCCATCAAATGTATCTCTATCAGTGACCGACACCAGAGACCGTCAGCAGTGTCCCAGTGTGTAACGAGTCTAAAACTCTAGGATACTACAAAGAAACTGCTGCTTACATCCTTGACTGATAACAAAATAATGTATATATCTAGTTTACATTGGTAACAGCACTGAAATTATACCTTGGTGGTGTTGCTTCAGAGGTCGAGGTGTCATGGTAGACACTTTAATGAGCAATGTCAACTACCAACTGTTAGGTATAAAAATCGCTGTGGCTAAAGGAAACATTGGAGAAGTTGGTAAAGTTGCAAACTGCTATGCGCTACGGCAAAATAAAAGTGGTATTAGGTAATGAAAAGAAAAAAAAAAAAAAAAAAAGTAATTGTAACATGTTCACATGTAAAACACTTTTAAAATTAATGAATTAAAAAGTATAATAATATCGTGGCTTGTAGATGCTCCGCAATGTCTGTTTCATTTCTTAAAATGCCCTATATTAGCAACTTTCCTATTTTATGCACTATTCATTTAAAATAAATACACTAAAATCTATTACTTTCAAGTGCAAAGCTATCCTTTCCTTGCACCTTCAAAGTTAATCCTTTACAAAAACTATGTACATGGCTTGTACAAAGGAACTCCGCAGGGGATAATAAGATCACTATCGCTTCTTAAACGCGTTATATCAGCTGTGTAACCAATGTAAATTGTAACTTAATTTCTACACAAAATCGCTTGTAAAAACGGAAATACCACAGTTTGTAACGATCATTTATCATGAATGCAATTGAATGACCTCCAGGTTGTCATAGTTCGGCTCTCTAGTGGCTTTTTATTGAAAAACTCTCAGTTGGAAGAAATAATAACAATTTAAATAACACAAATTTAAAATTGTTTACTCTCAGTAAATACGTAAAAAGAGCTTTTAGTGTTAATGTGGGTTTAGAGCCCACTCCTTCCTTTAAGCTATGCTTAAAGCTTCCTGTAAGGTTTATGGATGTAGCGATTGAAATGTTTTATTTTAATATGTTAGTCAAACTATGAAGTCAAAATTTTATTCAAAATAATTTCAAAGCTGTCACTCTGTGAAACAATGAAATTCAGTTTGCTTTGCAAAGGTCAGCCATAAAATAAAACAGAGGTGAAAAAAAAGACGAATTGTCGTTTGAGAAAAGTTTAAGTATTTTAAAATTGAAATAAACAATAAACAATGTAATTTTATATAGTAAGCTTTTTGTTCAACTCTTACGACTTACTAGCTATGAAAAAGACACATTATAACGACACTAAAATGCTTATATGAAATTACGTTGCTTTTGTAGAATTGTAGAAGAATCACAGTATCGATCAGATACCGTAAAAATGTTAATACGTTGAACATTTCTACCGTTTATATTTATGATAAACTTATGTACTTAGTATAGTAACAGCGATAGCATTTCTCAGTTTCACTCTACCTATCCAAGTCCTGTCCTACACACGGCTTGTGTGTGAAAAAAACAGTTAAATCAATACCCATCGACCATAATATGAATTCTGGGACTTAAAGTACTTACAACATTGTAAATCGCCATTGGGGTTGCCATCTCGAAATAATTTTAGTTCACCTTGTGTGGTTTACCGGGAAACATACGGGTCGTTTGAGAAATTCAATGCTACGCCGGCATGTTGCCATGGTAGCTCAGTGGAAGAGTAACCGGCTATAGACCGGGAGATCCGTGGTTTAAATCCCGGCTATGGCATTGAATTTTTCAGTCTGACTCTACCTATCCATGAATTTAATTATTCACATTTTTTAATTCCTCTATACGTACTATGTATATAGTATATGTATATGAAGGTATTGTATTGCACCCAAAATTCGACACCGAGATTTCAACAGAAATACATATTTTGAGACCCCCTGAATTCAAAAAAAGCATTTTAGAAAAATGTCCGTGTATGTGTTTGTGGGTAGTATAGCTCAAAAACGAAAAGACCATTAAATACCAAGCTTGGCATTTAAGTTTGGTATTTTCCAAGAATGCAACAGAGAGATTTAAAAAGAAAACCCCCGCACCCACAACTACTCTTTACATAGAAAACTTTTGGAAAATTTTGATCTTCTCAATAATGTCTAACGGTTTTGATTAAAATGCCGTATACTAAATATATTTATATGGCAAATAAAATGTATATCTTGAATTTTCTGGGAATAACCCCTGAAGGCTACTTTACTCTGGATGAACTGTACGAAATTTTGCATAACTTGTAAACCTTAAGAGATGGACAAAAACTTACCACACAAAAAATGTAGAGCACGTTAAAACACACAATTTATGTTATATACATTTTTTTCTTGGAGTTGATCGTTTTTTAAATATTCCTTGTTATTGGTTTCAGCTTTAAAGAAACATACCTTTCTCATACAGGAATTTGTCAACTCCTGTCCATTCAAACAGTCACATAGCAACCAGCTTTTGACTATCACTTTAACTATGGTACTCCCTTATTTCGCTTCTGCTTACAAGGAAGGAAATAATACTAATTCTCCTATTTTTTTTTTTTTCTCAATTAGCGAGAAGAATGATAGAAGCATAAGCTTTCTAACAATAATTTTTTGCAGATATGTAGAGAAAGGCATGTGAATGGAACACATCAGATTCCTTTTTTACTGGAATCATAAGGACTTTATTGTTACCAACGTTATATCACTATTCCTGCACAACTTTCTTCTGTTTATTACCCATTCAGTTGCGTTTCTCACTTGTTTCTTTCCTTTTTTTGGAGTTTCATCTGTAGACGGCACCATATTCAGTACAAAGCCATGGACGTGTAGCACTCATAGTTGGGATATGTCATTTTTACGCTGCGAATGTGTTCATTTTCACTCTGGACACGCTGGAAAATGGGTGCTTTAGCATATCCCAATTCGTTTGATACTTCATCACATGAAAGGTAGATGACAGCTGCTGCACGGACATGCTTCTACCTCAAAATTCCATGACGGTTGGATCTGCCGTTATTATTCTGAGCGCCTCATTTCATTATTCGATATATTACGTGAAATGTTAAGTTTGTGTGTGATATATGCTGGGCAGTGTAATTATTGTAATGCATTACATTTACACTTTATTTAGTACGTATGTACATGTCCATAGTGAACAAAAAAGGTATTATATTCCACTAAAAAATTCGGCACGTGTTTTGAAACCCCCTGAATAAAAAATAGAATTTTTAGAAACATGTGTGTTAGTGTGTGTGTGTGTGTGTGTGTGTGTGTCTGTGTGTCTATGTGCTTGGGCAGCATAGCTTAAAAACAAAACAGTTGGTTAAATACCAAACATATTTAAGTTCATTATCTTCCAAGAATGCAACAGGAAGATGGTCCAACTACCCTCTATATACAACACTTTTTGAAAATTTTCACTCTCATAAAAATGCTCCTAACGATTTTTATTGAAATGACACATATACTTAAGATATTTTTCATGACAAACAAAACGCATCTTGAATTTTCTTGGAATAACCTATAAATATCACTTTATTCTGTAGCTTTTGCGTAACGCAAACCGTAAGAGATAGATAAAAGCTTCCTACATAAAACTGCAGATCTCATTAAAACACCAATTTATGTCGTATACATTTTTGTGCAGTTAACCGTTTTGGGCATATTCCGAGTTATTGGTTTCCGTTTTAAAATACTTTAAACTTTTCTCAAAAGAGAGACATCTTTCTTTTCGTCTCCCTTTCTATATTCCTAGCAAGCAAAGAAAGCTGGATTTCAGTTTTTTGACTTAGCAACCGGCTTGTAAAACGTTTGATTTTCGCTTTAGCCTTGCGTATGCCCTTATTTCGCTTCTACATATAAAGAAGCAAAGAGCATGGTCAATTCTGGTTATGTTTATCTTGATTAGCATGATACAGATAAAAGAGCAATCTTCTGTAAATAAAGTTTGTTTGTGGAAAGAGAAAGTGATGTAAATAGAACACATCAGATTTTTACTTTCTCTACACGTGCTTTGTACTTAGTGTATAGAGAAGGAATTGTAATGCACCCAAAAATTCGATACCGAGATTTCACCGGAAATATATGTTTTGGATCCCCCTGAGTCCAAAAAAAGCATTTTTGGAAAAAGGTCAGTGTCTGTGTGTGTGCATGCGCGCGCAAGCGCGCGCGTGTGTGAGTGTCTATGTACAGTATAGCTAAATATCGCATAACGACAGCTCTTAAAACAGTTTACTCTCACTTTAGCCTAGCGCATTCCCTTTAACTCCCTTCTGCTTATAAGGAACTAAGTAATAAGAACATTCTGCTAATGTTTATCTTGATTAATATGCTGTAGAAAGAAGAAATATATTTTTTTAAGAAATTTATTGAGCAGCTAGAGAAACTCATGTGAGTGTAACACATCAGATTTTTTAAAAAAAATTCTATGTAATAAGTAACTTGGGATGGGAGAATTTTCTTGAAAATCTTTGCGTCGCATCGTTGGAAGTTGCTGAACCTAAATACTAGGTTTGGTAGTTTCTTACATATTCAATAGACTTTTCATTTCTCAGCTATACTTTTTACAGACACTCCTACACATAGAAGAAGCCTCTTCTAATCGGGCTTCTCAAAACGTGTTTTCATAGTGAAACCTTGCTATGAAAATCTTGAGTGGAACTGATAGATCTTCACTCATTACTAGGGTCGCTCGAAAAGCTTTGAGAATGAATTTACATCTGATTATTATAGCTTCTCAAAACTTTTGGAGTGGCCCTCATACGTACGGTACAGAAAAACTATAAATATTATACACTAAAATATGATGTTACTTTTGTTTCTATAATTTTATATTAGTGAAGAAAATTTTATTTTGTTTCTTATATCCTATGCAATAAAAATCTGATGTGCTCCATACACATGACATCTCTGTAACAAATTATTGCTAATAATCTTATTCTTCTATTTAATTTAGCAGAAACGGTTTTATTACTTAATTCCATTATAAGCAGGAGGGAATAAGAGAAAACCATAGACTAAAGTGACAAACAAATGTTTTAAAATGTGATTGACATCCGTTTCTTTGCGTGACCAAGAGTTTACATGTTCCCGTTTCAGAAAAGTATTTTAAGGTTGCAATCAATAACAAGGAATATCTCAAAAACAGCCAACTCCGCCAAAAAAATGTATATGACATAAATTGTGCGTTTTATCGTGATCTACATTTTTGGTATAATAAGTTTTTGTCTATCCCTTACGGCTTCCTAGTTATGCAAAATTTCGCAAAATTCACCCGGAATAAACATGTCTTTAGAGGCTATTCCCAGAAAATTCAAAATATACATTTTGTTTGTCCTGTAAATATCTAAAATATAAGAAATTTTAATCAAAATCGTTAGAGCCATTTTTGAGAAAATCAAACTTATCGAAATTTTTTCTATGTAAAGAATAGGTTGGGGGTGGGGGGATTTTCTTGAAAATCTTCGTGTCGCATCCTTGGAGGATACCAAACTTAAATACTAAGTTTGGTATTTAACGAACTTTTCGTTTTTGAGCTACGCTGTTCACACACACACACACACACACACACACACATACACACGGATATTTTTCCACTCGGAGTTCCCTAAACATTTATATCGATATCGAATTTTTGGGTGGAATGCAACACCTTCTCTACACACTATGTACATAGTACGTGTAGAAAAAGTAAAAATAGCTTTCACTTAGAAAGTAAAAGTTTTTTCAGGATTTAACAATTAATACCACAAAGTCTCTTTTCTGATTTTACTATTAATATGAACAATCTCATCTTGAGCTCGTATTATCTATGCCCTAAATATGGATGGAAATATATAGTTTTACTATTCTCGTTATCTACTCTTGGGATTTTGAGGTGTAGCCCAGGAAATATAAAAAAGTGCTGTGGTTACTGAAGCAATTAGTGGGAAGAGGTAATTATGTATAAACTCTCGTCAGCAACATCCTCTATGAAGTAATTCATGAGTATCTGTCTCTTGGCAGTCGGGAATTATTAATGCTGTTAGATGTTCCAAAGTCGCACATTAATAGCGTAATTTGAAGTATACTAATATCCTCTGTGTCCTGGAAATGATAATTAGCTTACTTAGCTGCTTAAAGCTATTACACTTTATTGAAATCACGGTCAGTGAATTAACTTTTTGCTTTAATGAAGCAAGTCGTCCTTCTAATGAATACTGTATTAGGTGCAGATGTACCCTTGGGCTGCAACACCTACACACTATGAACCAATGACATCTGGAGCTGTTACTTTAAAAGCGAATGTATAAAAATCTGATGTGTTCCATTCGCAGGACTTTCTCTATACCTCTGCAACAAATGATTACTAAAAAATCTGATGTGTACCATTCACATGACTTTCTCCATATCCCTGCAACAAATTATTCTTAAAAAACTTATACTTTTATTTACTTTATGCTAATCAGAAAAAAATAGCAGAAATAGTCTAATTACTCGCTTCCTTGTAAGTAGAAGCGAAATAAGGGACAACTGTAGGTTAAAGTGATAGTCAAAAGCTGGTTACTATGTCAATGAAGTTCCTTTGTCTATATGGATAGGAGTTGACAAGTTCCTGTATGAGAAAAGTATACGTTTTTCATAGCAGAAACCAAAAATAAGGAATGTCACAAAAACGACGAACTCCACTAAAAAAATGTATATAACCTAAATTGTGTGTTTTAATGTGCCCTACGTTTTTTGTGTAGTAAGTTTTTGTCCATCTTATTTAAATTTAGTATCTTCCAGGGATGCGACACGAAGATTTTGAGAAAAATACCCCCACCCCCAACTACCCTTTACATGGAACTTTTCTCGAAAATTTTGATTTTCTCAAAATTGGCTCTAACGATTTTGATTAAAATTTCGGATATTAAACATATTTACCTGACAAATGAAATGTATATCTTGAATTTTCTGGGAATAGCCTCTGAAGAGTAGTTTATTCTGGATGAATTTTACTAAATTTTGAATAACTGCTAAACCGTCAGAGATGGACGAAAACTTACTGCACAAAAAATGTAGAGCACATTAACACACACAATTTATGTTATATACATTTTTTTCGTGGAGTTCGTCGTTTTTGTAACATTCCTTCATTTTGGTTTGTGCTATGAAAAACGTATACTTTTCTCATACTGGAACTTGTCAACTCCTATCCATATAAACAAAGGAACTTCATTGTCATAGCAACCAGATTTTGACTATCACTTTAACCTACGGTTGTCCCTTATTTCGCTTCTACTTGCAAGGATGCGAGTAATAAGACTATTTCTGCTATTTTTTTCTGATTAGCAGAAAGTAAATAGAAGTATAAGCTTTTTAAGAATTATTTGTTGCAGAGATATGGAGAAAATCGTGTGAATGGTACACATCAGATTTTTTCTTTTGTTCTACTCCTGGCCAAGAAAAGAAGCAATTTGTGAGGACAATCGCATAACGACAGCTTTTAAAACATTTGACTATTGGTTTAGCCTAGTGTATTCCCTTATTTTCTTCCTACTTATACGGAACTAAATTATAAGAACATTGTGCTAATGAGTACCACGATTAGCAAGGTGCAGAAAGAAGAATAATCTTATGTATGAAGTTTGTGGAACAGTTAGAGAAGGTCATGTGAGTGTAACGCAACAGATTTTTACTTTCTCCATACGCACTATGTACATAGTGTATAGAGAAAGTATTGCACTCCACCAAAAAAATTCGATACCGAGATTTCACCGGAAATATATGTTTTTGGGTCCCCAATATCCAAAAAAAGCATTTTAACAAAAAGGTCCGCGCGTGTGTGTGTGTGTGTGTGTGTGTCCGTGTGTCCGTGTGTCCCTGTGTCCGTGTGTCTGTGAACACGATAACTCAAAAACGAAAAGTCGGTAAAATACCAAACTTGGTATTTAAGTTTAGTGTCTTCCAGGGATGCGACACGAAGATTTTGAGAAAAATCCCCCCACCCCTAACTACCCTTTACATGGAACTTTTTTCGAACATTTTGATTTTCTAAAAAATGGCTCTAACGATTTTGATTAAAATTTCGTATATTAAACATATTTACCTGACAAAGAAAATGTATATCTTGAATTTTCTGGGAATAGCCTCTGAAGAGTAGTTTAATCTGGATGAATTTTACTAACTTTTGAATAACTGCTAAACCGTAAGAGATGGACAAAACTTACTACACAAAAAATGTAGAGCACATTAAAACACACAATTTATGTTATATACATTTTTTTCGTGGAGTTCGTCGTTTTTGTAACATTCCTTATTTTTGCTTTCTGCTATGAAAAACGTATACTTTTCTCATACAGGAACTTGTCAACTCCTATCCATATAGACAAAGGAACTTCATTGACATAGCAACCAGCTTTTGACTATCATTTTAACCTACAGTTGTCCCTTATTTCGCTTCTACTTACAAGGAAGCGAGTAATTAGATTATTTCTGCTATTTTTTTCTGATTAGCAGAAAGTAAATAAAAGTATAAGCTTTTTAAGAATAATTTGTTGCAGGGATATGGAGAAAGTCATGTGAATGGTACACATCAGCTTTTTTTACTTCATGTTAATCCAGAAAATTAGCAGAATTAGTCTTATTACTTGCATCCTTATAAGTAGAAGGGAAATAAGGGAGTACCATAGATTAAAGTGATAACAAAAGCTGATTGCTATGTGACTGAAATTCCTTTGTTTGTATGGACAGGAATTGACAAATTCCCGTGTGAGAAAAGTATATCTTTTTAAAGCTGAAACCAATAACAAGAAATAGTTAAAAAACAATGAACTCTATGAAAAAATGTGTACAACATAAATTGTGTGTTTTAATGAGCTCTACATATTTTGTTATGTAAGTTTTTGCCCATCTTTTGCAGTTTAGAAGTTTTGCAAAGGTCCGTAAAATGCATCCAAAATAAAGTAGTCTTCAGAGGCTATTCCAAGAAAACTAAAGATATACATTTATTTTGTCGGGTAAATATCTTTAACATACGATATTTTAATAAAAATCGTTAGAGCCATTTTTGAGAAAAACAACAATTTAGAAAATTTTCCATGAAAATGAAAATGAAATGGAGTTTTATTTATGACGCTCTTTAACTGCTTTGGTTCTCAGTGTCCCATTCTTACTGGGCGTGAAAGAGCGCATAATTTTGCTCAGAGGCCTCTCTATCAGGCTTGAGGTTCTTTTGCGTGCCGTAAATCTACGACACGGGACCAACGGCTTTACTTCCCTTCCAAAGGAAGCATGCTAAGAATTTTTACACCCGAAAAATCCATCGTCCTCCGCCGGGTTTGAACACGCGACCTTGGGTATATGAAGTTAGCATGGTAACCTTTACACCATGGAGGGCGACGATAATTTTCCATGCAAGGCGTGGCAGGGGAATTTTCTTGAAAATCTTCGTGTCGCATCCTTAATATACTGAACTTAAATACCAAGTTTGGTATTTAACGGACTTTTCGTTTTTGAGCTATGCTGTCCATAGACACACACGCGCGCTCGCGCACGCACACATACACGAAGCTTTTTCCAAAAATTCTTTTGTTGGATTCAGGGGGACCCAAAACATATATTTCCGGTGAAATCTCGGGGTCGAGTTTTTGGGTGCATTACTATACATTCCCTATACACTATAGTACGTGTAGAGAAAGTAAAAATGACTTTATCTCTACCAATTAATTTAATCAATTTAAAATACTTAAACTTTTCTCATACAGGAATTTTTAAACTCCTGGTCATGCAAGGAAATGAATTTTAGTCACCTGACAACAAGCTTTTAAAATATTTGACTATCTCTCTAGCCTGTCATACAGTGTGTGCGGAGAATAGACGAACTAACGCGATGACGTAACATGACTTCACGCATACGTCATGTATTGCTGTACAGCCTGGTTTACTTCACTAACACCCGCATCGTTTTCAGTATTGTGAGTTATTTATAATGTTCTTAAGATATGTTAAGAAGAGAAGAAAGTAGGTCAGAAAATGCCTATCTCAAATGCCATCGAACTTTTTATCGCTTCTACCAGTTAGAATAGAACAACAATATGCAAGATCAGAAAGGAGGGCCGGCTTGTAGAAGGTAGGATGAGCAAAATTATACCACTTCACAAGATTGGTAAACATCTTGCAAACAAAGTCGTTTTGGACAATATGGACGAATGCGTAATTAGAAGAAAATATCAGGAGTACTGCGAGGTTAAAAAGAAATCCCTACGCTGCGAAAATTATTAAACTTTGCAAGAAGGGATTAATTTCTTTGGATGTAAAGGAACGCTTAGGAAAATAGTGAAATGTAAAAAGTGTAAAGATACACGGAGCTCACTGAGAGAACGCTCTGACGTAAGGTTCTAACAGGTAATTTCTTAGAATGCTATTGGGTCAATAATAGCAAATGACTGGTAAAAGTTGATTAAGGTAACAATAATCAAGAAACATATTGAAATAGAGATTCACGAATGGAAAAAGAAATGGAAAGGATGATAATCAATCCAGGATTCGACAGCGATGATGAATCGGGAGAAGAAACGGCCACCGAATCGGAGACCAACACGGCAAGTGAGGGAGACCACGGAATATCCCAAACACGCGAGAGAGTGAAACAGATGCACAAATTTATTTAAGCTAATGAATTTGAGAATATGTGTATATATACACATACGCCACTGATATATTAATATATATATAAATATATATATATATATATATATATATATATATATATATCAGTGGCGTAGCGTGAAATAAAAAAATGGGAACGTTATAGTTTAAACGCCCTACTGCTGGAAATAAAAGGTGGAGGTGGGCAGTTGCACTTTTTATCGAATATTATGCCTATAAATTAGGTTTAAGATTCACAATGAAAACAACAAATAACAATGTTAATGTATTGGTTATATTAAAATCAATAACACCCACCTAAACTGACGTACACCAAATCCATTCGTCGGTTCTTCTTTGTTACGAACGTGTCAATTACCTTCTCAATAAAGGCGGCATGAGAGGACAGTTCTCCCCACAGCTTACTTTGCACAAAAGGTGATTGAGTTTCTTAAGTATGTTTTAATTCTCTTGAGTGTACCTACTCATGGATCTCTCACTGCTTGCTGTTGCAGCAGGATATGTTACAACTAAACGCAATAGCCTCATATACCGAGTCTAAGCCATTTACAACGAAATTCTTCAGTAGATTTTGTGGTGATAGATTATGTTGATCATCTGCATAAATATTGAAGAGCTTATTTTCAAGCTGGTCTGAATTATAATAATCAGGATACTACTTTATTACTTTGGAAATTTTCGTCTGAGGAAATTCTTTCTTGTGATCCATGATTTTTTTTTTCATTCAGTAATTCTACAAACTCGAGCTGTGAAAAATCTTCAAATTTGGATTTCATTTGAAGAACTTGGCGGTCAATGATTTCATAAGTCAGTACTTTCAAACTAACATTTTGAGAGTCACTGAAACTTACATTTCCATTCAACTGGATACTAGTTTGCACACACTCTTCAATGAAAGCCTCGCATCTTAGACTTTGTATATTTGCAATGGCGAGTAGTATTTCATTATGGCGAGCATTTATATTAACTAGTGACTGCAGAACTTTAGACACAGGGTCAATGTGAACAAAGCATGCCTCATAAACTCTTAGCAGGTACACAAAGTTTGCGTCATCCATGAACTTAATGAGTCCCCGTGCACGATTTATGGTGTGGTAGCCCCAGTAAGAACGTTCATCCCCGATTATTGTATTAAAAAGATGGTATAAGTCACTGAAATATTTAATTATAGTTGTGAAGGCCCTCGAGTGGAAGTTCCACCTGTGGCAACTTAAATCCTTTTTCAGTAAGCAGTGCTGTGCGTTTGGACGACTTGCTGTAAAACCTATGAAATGCTGTCGAGTCAGATATAAACAAACGTACCTGTTTGATTGTTTTTGCACTACACAAAAGTATTAGATTCAGCTGGTGTGCATAGCAGTGGATAAAGATTGCGTGAGGGCAAAACTCCTTTACGATATGCTGTACACCCCTTTGCTGGCCTGCCATTACAGAGCAACCATCATAGGTTTGACTTATCACTTTGTTTTTATCTATGTTCTACTTTTCCAAAACCTTAAGAACAATAACTGCCAAATATGAGCCAATTTTATCATTTGAGACATCACAGGAACCTACGAACCGTTCTTCAATCCTGTCTTGAACATAGTACCGGAAAATGATGCTAAGTTGGCTCTTGCAAACCACGTCTAAAGTCTCGTCGGCTTGTATTGAAATAAAAGAACTCTCTTGAATTTCTGACCTAATGTTGTCCTTAACAATTGAATTTATGATCACAATAAGTTCATTTTGAATTTCCGGTGAAGTCCCTTTCAATGTTGAGGACTGTAAATGGTCTCGTATAACTGATTCATTTTGAGCACGTAAATTTAAAAGTTCTAAATAATTTCCTGTGTTATTTGATTCGTCATCTTCTCGGTGACCACGTAAAGATAATTCTTGTTTGCACAGATATACGATAGTTTGAATTATACGTCCAAGAAGCTGTCTATTTAATACTACCTGTTCATTATGTTTTATTGCCTTAAGGCGTGCAGCTTCGGAAAAAACATCCGATGTCTTCCTAAGAGCTGAAATTTCTCTTTATTCAATAAAAACATCTTTGATTTTTTATATTTGATTTTTTTTTTAATAAAATTACTTAAATCCAATATACCTTTTGTGCACCACTTCAAGTCTTTTTCACTGAACATGATGCAAACATAACAATGCACTTTGTTTGTTTCTCAACTACCTGTAAGCCAGGAGAAACCTCATACCATGAAGATTGAAATTGGTGTATTTGCTTTTTGTTAACCTCCTTAATATTTAATTTTGGAGTAGGCCCTCAAGAGCACTCCGGATACAGAAGCACGCCTAGGTTCATGGATGAACGCTAGCGTATGCTAGGGGTTTGCGGGAGATTCAGCTAACCATATCCCATACAGAGAATGAAACGCTGACTCGTCTCAGCGTACGCTGCTGCTTTCGAACAGAACGGATTGACTTGTAAATCTTGTGTTTGCCAGTTATGCTTATAATAGCTGCTCAACACTATGATCTGCGAAAAAAGAAACTACTGAGTTATTGTCCTGCTTTAAAGCTGTAACAAAATAAATATAAAACAATTAAACACACAAGAATAAGGGGAACGCTCAGCGTACTAGCGTCCCCTAAAGCAACGCCCCTGATATATAAACTAGCTGTCCGCCCCGGCTTCGCACGGGTGGTGTACCTAACGAAAAAAACTCAGACAAAATCTTCCGTTTACATTACCCATGCAATGAAATAAATAATTTGACAGCACTTTATTGTAATGCCTTGTAATATACAAATTTTCCTTCCGGAGAGAAAAAAAAAATAGCGCCGATACTTTGCCGACTCTCGAGCACATGCGAAAAACACAATTCAAGGTATATTACACACGCTTGTAACGATTGACCATGTTATAGTAACTTAAATCAAAACTTTCATATTTTTTTTAACAGTGAATGTTCTGCTGCATATTTCGGCTGATTGATATTGCGTCGTATAATTATCACCGAGTCAACCTTAGGCTGTAAATTGTGTGGCGGGAATCCTGGCAAATCCCATAAGGTAGTGTGGAAAGGATGACATATGGAGTTAACAGCGTTGGCAACCAAGATGTCGTTGGCATAATAACAGTATGGCAGCGCATCCATTGTGTGGTGGGTATACGCTGGCATAAGTAAATGAATTACATTAAGGAGAAAGTCATAAAGTAACATTCGTGCTTCTTCCGAATCTCTTTCTTTCCTTTACTCCTAATATTTTCCACCTCTTTCTTTATTTTCTTCTATGTCAAAACAGCAATTTCTAAGGCTAACAATGACGTAACTAAAGAGCAAGTAGATCCAGTTAGTCAATTGATAAGCTTTTATTTCATGATAGCTTTGGGTATTAAATTTCTCCATTTAACCCAAAATATTACTTGATCAAATGTATTAAGAACATCGCAATTGTAGTGTGATGGTGACGCAGGTATTTTCATGTTCTTTAGTTAGCTCATGTATCACATAACGTCAAATAACCAACATCTGCAATAGGAAGTTAATCCTAAAACGGATCCCGTTATTTTCAGATTCTAAGAAGGGTGAATGGTTATGTGCATAGTTTATAACTTGTTCATTTTAAAGAATTACAACACAAATATACGTATTTCTTTATTTAAACGATGTGAGCAAGGGAACGATAGTTAATACATAAGAAATATATTTGCTTTTCACAGTTGGCTTGCGTCATTGTCTCCATAACCAGGTGCATGCCCTTAGCATTGAAGAAGAAAAATAGAGCAGTAGGTACTACGGCCATCTGGTGGCACATAAGTACGTATTTCAGGTGTTCGTCGCTAGCAAAGGTTCTTTATTTTAATCGATAGGAGTAAGTAAAGGACAGTTAATACATAAAAATGTATTTGAATTTCACTGCTACGTTGTGTAATCTCGATAAACTGTTGCGTTACCTTAACATTGGATGGGGAGGAAAAATACTACTATCGCTATCTATCGGAAAATAAATAACTACTTACTCTAGATGTTCATCGCTAGGAAAACTTCTTTGATTCTTTATTTTAAACGATAGGAGTAAGGAAAGGACAGTTAATATATAAAAATGTGTTTGAATTTCACTGCTGCATTGCGTCATTGTGTCGATAAACTGGTGTGTTACCTTAACATTGAATGGGAAGGAAAATATATAGCAGTACTACGACCAAATAACTTGTACCACTGCCATTAACAGAAATGCGTTCACTTAGCACGGTTTTTATTCATATTATGAGACTTTAAATATTTTCCCATACTATTTTTAAACATTTGCATCTCCACAAACCTTGTCGTGACAATAACGAACACAACAAAAAAGAATTGTTCAATTTGATGCAGTCGTTGGGAAGTGATACGCGTACATACATTTCAGGGATTCATTTTTGTGTAAATGGATATATTTGATTTACACAGTTATCTTGCGTCATTGTCTCCATAACCAGGTGGATTTCCTTAGCATTGAAGACGAAAAATAGAGCAGAAGGAACTACGACCATCTGGTGGCAAATAATAAGTACATATTTTAGGTATTCGACGCTAGGAAGGCTTCTCTATTTTAAACAATAGGAGTAAGAAAATGGCAGCTAATAAATAAAAATATATTTGAATTTCACTGCTGCATTGTCTCATCTCGATAAACTGTTGCGTTACTTTAACATTGGATAGGGAGGAAAAATATTGCCATAGCCATCTATCGGAAAATAAATGGCTACTTACTCTAGGTGGTCATCGTTAGGAAAACTTCCTTGATTCTTTATTTTAAACGATAGGAGTAAGGAAAGCACAGTTAATATATAAAAATGTATTTGAATTTCACTGCCGCATTGCGTCATTGTGTCGATAAACTGGTGCGTTACCTTAACATTGAATGGGAAGGGAAATATATAGCAATACTACGACCATTTAGCAACAAATAACTTGTACCACTGCCATCTGGCGGCCATTAACTGAAATGCGTTCACTTAGCACGGTTTTTATTCATATTATGAGATTTTAAATACTTTCCCGTACTATTTTTAAACATTTTCATCTCCACAAACCTTGTCGTGACAATAACGAACGCAACAAAAAAGAATTGTTCAATTTGATGCAGTCGTTGGGAAGTGATACGCGTACATACATTTCAGCGATTCATTTATATATATATATCATATATCATATACACATACGATTTTAACACACACAGGGCAAATGCCTTTATGAACATTCGCTCGCACTTTCCCAACTGGACTGTACAGGTGAGCGGGCAAGCCATTACATGTACAAGTGGCGCTCCCCGGTGTAGGACTACACTCGCCTCTTAACTTACGACTGCTTCAGTTGCCTCTCTAATCCAACTAAGGTCTCCAAAGTGACCTCATGCGCTCCTGGCCTTCTTACATAGCTCCCGATTGCACGCCAAGAAATTTCGAGGGATGGGAAACATTATTGTACGTAAGAACACACGCAGAAGTGACAATTCAGGCATCTGATGCAAAGCGCTCGCTCGCGCACATGTTCAGTTTACGTAGGCATATGTGTCAATGCAAAGCAACCGAACGCCCACCTCCAGCAATTCAGGGCACCCACATTAGGGCGCGGAGTCACAGTATTATTCCACCAAAAATGTTTTACCAAAATGTCATAGGTACAAAACTACGCTGGATGCTCGCATTGACTCGCGATACCTCGGATTCGGGTCGGCCACTGATTGCGGTTTAGTGTGGTTTACCACAGTCCGTAGCCGAATGCTGGGGTGGTTCTGTTTCTCAGTATATGCTTCTAAGGATAATGTATAGAACCTTAATAAATGAACCTAAGGATATGGTTTTAACCTAATTTTAGAAATATATATATATATAAATTGTCATTAAATGTGATGCAAATAATCGCAGTTTGGAAAATGAAACGTTTAACAATGATTTAAATAACTCCCAAACTTGTCCTTTCTAAAACTTTAGGTTTGTACAATTTTGTAGAGCAACTAGTTCCATTTGCACTTTGTGTAGCGCTTCTGAAAATTATATGAAAATGATACCTCTCGCATTGCGCAGTTGATATTCTACTTGTATGTTTGCTTAAAAACAGCATACTTGCTGACTCGCCAAGTCTGGGGAAACGACTTCCTGACATCACTGCCTCGCAGCAGATCCTTTAGGTTCAAATAAAGTAAAGTCTTTTAAGATTGGGTTGCTAGGTGATGCTTTGAATTTCCGTTATGGTTACATGGCCGGGAAGAAAATGAATAAGGACTTCACCTTTGAAAGCATATAAGTGCTGGAAAATTTAAACCAATAAAAAGAAATTCCTCGGTCACAGTTAACCCCACAGAGATGCTTCATTAGATTCAGATAGCCTCAAAACATATGTTTCTGGTGAAAACTCGGTATCGAATTTTTGGGTTGTAACACGTAGGTATGTAGGATAAGTAATAAAAAAATCTGATGTGCTCCATTTACGTGACTTTCTCTAAATCTAAGTAAAATTATTATTAATTGGCTTATTCTTGTATCCTCTTCATGCTAATCGAGACAAACAATAGCAGAAACGGTCTTATTACTTATAATAAATAGAAGGGAAATAAGCGAATACACTAGGCTAAACCGACAGTCAAATTTTTTAAAATGTGGTTGATATGGGATTGAAATCCGTTTCTTTGCTTGGACAGGAGTTAACAGGTTCCTGAATGAGAAAAGTTTCAAGTATTTTTAAAACTGAAACCAAATAACAAGGAATATCTCAAAAACATTCAAATGCACGAAAAAATGTGTATGATATAAATTGTGTGTTTTAAGGAGAGCTCATTTTTGTATAGTAAACGTTTGTCTATCTCTTATAGTTTACTAATTATGCAAAATTCAAACAACAACAAAAGTCCTTAAAAAAGAGGTCTTTATAGGCTATTGCTAGAAAGTTCAAGATATACACTTTATTTCATGTAAATATTTTAAATATAAGAGATTTTAATCAAAATGGTTAGAGTAATTTTTGAGATTTTGGAAATTTTCTCCATGTAAAGGGTAATTGGGTGCGGGGTGACTTTCTAGAAAATCCTCGTGTCGCATCCTTGGGACATACTGAACTTAAATATCTACTTTGGTAGTTAAGTGACTTTTCGTTTTTGAGCTATGCTGCCCCCCATACACAAAATGTGTTTTTGGATTCAGAGTGTCCCAAAACATGTATTTTCGGTGAAATCTCGGTACCGAATTTTTGGGTGCAATACAATACCTTCTCTAATCACTATGTAGGTACATAGTAGAGAAAGTAATGTGTAGAGAAAGTAATATGCATTTTAAAAAAATGACATGGGACAGAGAGAGAGAGAGAGAGAGAGAGAGAGAGAGAGAGAGAGAGCGAGATTAAGAGAGTAAGCAACTATAACTGTAAAAAGAAAAGTCGGTTAAATATAAAATGTTATAAGCATGCTGATGAAAATGTTCAGGAAAATGTTCACACAGAAAATGTTCACTGCCATATATTATTAGGTCGCATGTGCTGGGAGCACCTCTCGTTCTTCTGTTGTTTATGTATCTCGTACTGGCAGTACAATGAAGCAACAGAAGGGAGTGCGTAAAAATACTATAAAAGTTATGTTTATTAAGAGTGTGCAACGCCACACGCCTTTTGAAATACACGAATGAGTACACAGTACAGAACTCATTCCAAAGCAGGTACCTACAATTTAGTTGCTGCGAAAACATCCACCAGTACAAAGTTTATATAAATTTGTTTATATAAACATCCACCAGTACAAAGTTTATATAAATTTGTTTATATAAACATCCACCAGTACAAAGTTTATATAAATTTGTTTATATAAACATCCACCAATACAAAGTTTATATAAATTTGTTTATATACACATCCACCAGTACAAAGTTCATATAAATTTGTTTATATAAACATCCACAAGTACAAAGTTTATATAAATTTGTTCATATAAACATCCACCAGTACAAAGTTTATATAAATTTGTTTATATAAACATCCACCAGTACAAAGTTTATATAAATTTGTTTATATAAACATCCACCAGTACAAAGTATATATAAATTTGTTTATATAAACATCCACCAGTACAAATTTTCTATAAATTTGTTTATATAAAGATCCACCAGTACAAAGTTTATATAAATTTGTTTAAGTTTATATAAATTTGTTTATATAAAGATCCACGATTACAAAGTTTATATAAATTTGTTTATATAAAGATCCACCAGTACAAAGTTTATATAAATTTGTATATATAAAGATCCATGAGTACAAAGTTTATATAAATGTGTTTATATAAAGATCCATCAGTACAAAGTTTATGTAAATTTGTGTATATAAAGATCCACCAGTACAAAGTTTATACAAAGTTGTTTATATAAAGATCCATCAGTACAAAGTTTATGTAAATTTGTGTATATAAAGATCCACCAGTACAAAGTTTATACAAAGTTGTTTATATAAAGATCCACCAGTAAAAAGTTTATACAAAGTTGTTTATATAAAGATCCACCAGTACAACGTTTATACAAAGTTGTTTATATAAAGATCCAGCAGTACAAACTTTATATAATTTGTTTATATAAAATCCACCAGCACAAAGTTTATACAAAGTTATTTATGTAAAGATCCACGAGTACAAAGTTTATATAAATTTGTTTATGTAAAGATCCACGAGTACAAAGTTTATATAAATTTGTTTATATAAAGATCCACCAGTACAAAGTTTATATAAATTTGTTTATGTAAAGATCCACAAGTACAAAGTTTATATAAATTTGTTTAAATAAAGATCCACCAGTACAACGTTTATACAAAGTTGTTTATATAAAGATCCACCAGTACAAAGTTTATATAAATTTGTTTATATAAAGATCTACGAGTACAAAGTTTATATAAATTTGTTTATATAAAGATCCACCAGTACAACGTTTATACAAAGTTGTTTATATAAATATCCACGAGTACAAAGTTTATACAAAGTTGTTTATGCAAGGATCCACCAGTACAAAGTTTATATAAATGTGTTTATATAAAGATCCACCAGTACAAAGTTTATATAAATTTGTTTATATAAAGATCCAAGAGTACAAATTTTATATAAATTTGTTTATATAAAGATCCACGAGTACAAAGTTTATATAAATTTGTTTATATAAAGATCCACCAGTACAAAGTTTATATTAATTTGTTTATATAAATATCCACCAGTACAAAGTTTATACAAAGTTGTTTATGTAAAGATCCACCAGTACAAAGTTTATATAAATTTGTTTATATAAAGATCCACCAGTAAAAAGTTTATATAAATTTGTTTATATAAAGATCCACCAGTACAAAGTTTATATAAATTTGTTTATATAAAGATCCACCAGTACAAAGTTTATACAACGTTGTTTATATAAAACTCCACCAGTTCAATGTTTATGAAGATATATTACATAAGCACGAGGGGATATTTCAGTTGTCTCTAATGTTTGGTGAAGTGACAACTTGACAAAGTATGACGTCAGACAGAGTATAGTTGGTTTGCGCAAATACACTATAGGTTAATACTGGACACTTCCATTTTCCCCTGTGTTAAGCTGAGAGACAGGTATACCGTGGCGCTCCTAGCGGCCAGGCCTTAAGGAACAAGCGATTAGATTTGAATGTTAGGAAAGGGAAAGGAAAGGAAAGGGAAACCCAATAATAATATTATAATAAGCATTGTTATGTTTTATTTATTCAAACAATATTTTGTCAAAACAATGCAGAAAAACAATGTAAAGGTATTGATTGCATCTATAGGAATTATTTTTAGTTGCATGGCATTTTTTGCTTTAATGTTTCTACCTGGTTTTTTCTTGTTCTTTTTTCATTTTCATCATTCAAATATCATTTTAGTAACACATTAAAAGCTTTGCCAATAAACACATATTTACAACTTTCACATATGCAAGCGAATAATGTATCATCTACACGCATATTTAACCTTAGTTTAACATGCAGTCTACTGTCAGAAAGATAATGGAGCACAATTTTCATTAAATTGAGTATTGCTGCTGATGTACATTGTATAAGAAGATTCGTTGTGAAATATGAATCTAGCATTTCCATAACGCTTCAGAGAAAAATGCACATTTTAATTTACTACTTCTGCTCTCATCAATGTCTACCTATTTATTTATACGTTTCTCAAGAGGAAATTTTGCACATATCCACGTGCATACATATGAATCTGCACGCTGCTGAACATTAACTGGAAAATCATCACTTTTGCTGTTCTGGTATAATTAGTGTCGAAGCCTGAATTACAAATGATTTACATTTTTCAGGTAAATCAGACTTTAGAACTAAAAACTTGCTTACATCCATAGGCACAATTACTGTCTTCAGACGATTGTAATAATTGATTTGTAATTGCAAGTCTAAGACATTGTCTGAATTTTCAGGAATCTGGGGTTACATTGTTCCCACCCTAGTCCCTAATAACAGAAAACTACATTTCCAAACAGTCTTGTGCGAGTCGTCTTGTGAGTAAATATGAGAAACCATATTGACATTTTAGTTCCTGCCACAATAATTTTAATGCCAATATGTGCATTAAAACAAGCAGGTTTCTTACGCTGACCATTCCTTACAGTGGTTTTCTAAGAATTTTCATAATTCATTCAAATACAGTAAATGTTTACGTTCGTCATTTATTGCATAGCGCAACTATTTAGCACAATGACTTTGAGACGAGTTGAAAATGTCAAATAGACAGTCCATTTTTACTTTCTCTACACGTAATATGAACATCGTGTATAGAGAACGTATTGTATTGCATCCAAAAATTCGCTACCAAGGTTTCACTGCAAATATATATTTTGAGACCCCCTGATTCCAAAATATGCATTTTTAGAAAAATGTCCGCGTGTGTGTATGCGTAGCGTAGCTCAAAAACGAAAAGTTCGTTAAATACCAAACTTGCCATTTAAGTACAGTATCTTCCAAGGATGTGACACAAAGATTTTCAAGAAAATCCCCCACCCCCAACTATCTTTACGTGGAAAAATTTGCGAAAATTTTGATTTTTTCAAAAATGGCTCTAACGATTTTGGTTAAAATGTCGTATATTAAAGATATTTACGTGATAAATAAAATGTATATTTTGAATTTCCTGGGAATAGCCTCTGAAGACATCTTCATTTTGAATGAATTTTGCGGAGTTTTGCATAACTGGTAAACCGTAAGAGATATGTAGAGCTCTTTAAAACACACAATTTGTGTTATCTACATTTTTTGTGGAGTTGATTGTTTTTTTAGATATTCCTTGTTATTGGTTTCAGCTTTGAAAAACATACTTTTCTCAAACATGAATTTGTCAGCTCCTGTCCATACAAACAAAGGAACTTAAGTCACATAGCAACCAGCTTTTGACTATCACTTTAACATATGGTACTGCCTTACATCGCTTCTACTAAAAGGAAGCAAGTAATAACACGATTTCTGCTAATTTTTTCTTGATTAGCATGAGATAATTAGAAGATTCAGATTTTTAACAATGCTTTGCTGTAGAGATGTAGAGAAAGTCATGTGAATGGAACGCATTAGATTTTTTCAATGAAATTGGCGATAGCTAATGCTTCATCAGACGTAGAATTAAACGCAAATGCGTTTTAATGCAACAACAGACAGAATGGCTTAAAACACGAACGGCCAAACATACCCTTATTGGACTAAATAGTGGTAGTTCAATACATTGACTGGTCAACCTTGGAGCTAACCGAGGTTTCATGGCTCTGTTTTTTTTTTATAAAATTCTACAATATGGTTCCAAGAAACCTATCTTCACAAATTATAGAATGCCGTTTCAAATTATTCTTCACTGATTTCAACATATGTGGAGCATCATGGAAGAAATACACTCTACAGTTATAAATTTCAATAAATGGATTTTCCTCAAAGATGTTCAGCAATGATCTCATTTTCATATTATTGCTTCCCTGGAGTGGTTATGTACATTAACGTTTCACAATAATATAATCTTCTTATATTGTTTCATCTCGTGGAAAGCGGAAACAGGACTTGGAAAGCTTCAGAAGTTCAGAGTTACTGCATGTACATATGTATGATCTACAGGACGAATAAAATATCTATTTATCTGCTCTCTCTGAACCATCAGTGACAAAAGTTTTTGTTTATATTAAATCTGTCCTCATATTTTCCACAAACCTTACCAGACATGGTTCAGTATTTCTCTGTCTGATAATCCTTATAACACTGTGTAGACCGATACACAGCTAAATTACATTTTAATTAATCATTATTGCTATTTCGTAGGCTATACTGAAGCTACAGCAACACCAGCTGATCGCCGCTCAAGGCCGACCCGCCTTTCGTGTCGCGCGAAATGTTACAGAGTGTCCTGTATTAAGCTATAGTGTATTTGGTTTGCGCATAAAATGTGCCCCCCGGCAATCAGTGATGACGGACGGGGTTGTATACGAGCTATAACAGTATGGCAAAATTCTGAACAACAATACTGATGGTTGGTCTGGTCGCTATTGGTTTTGCACTAATATATATGTGTGTTACATATTCGGCTTATCAAGCTATTACCTTCAGTGTTAAACATTGTAGGTTTTGAGGGCCTAATGCCACTTAAAGTAGACCAGAACAGGTGCGTTTCATTTACAAGAATAACACACATCTGAAAGCAGATTGGCCTCAAAGCTTGCCACGGGCAACTGCTTCTTCCCGATTGCAGCGAAGACTTACGAGCTGAACTAGGGAGTTTCTTATGCATAGTAAGAGCGGCCAGACTTCTCAACACCGTGCGGCGCTACTTGCGCGAGCAAAGGTCAACGTAGAGTTCAACCCAATACTGCAAAACAGATACCTCTGCATAGCACAGAACCACGTCGGTAGGTAGCTAGGAAGGAAGGCGTTGGATAACTTCATTGTTCTGCTCAAATGTAAGCAAAATTTATGTGTTTTACAACCATAGTAAGCTTTCTAGCAATGTATCTATTCATATACTAATTTAGAAATCGATGGTAGTTCTAGTACACAAACTGTCAAACGTCTACTAACAGAACAGCTTCACAGAAACATATTGATTGCAAATTCATTCAAAAAGTTATCCACAACTATCACACTGTTACAGTCCAGAGGTGTGGAGTTGAACTGAATCTGTGCAGCATGTAGAACTGTCAAGACGGATCTATTAATCCACGATCATCCTACCTGAAATACAGATGAAAATGAAAAGTGTAATTGAAAAGAAAGCATAGTTCAGTGTGATGTATCGCATACAAACTGCACTTTTAGATCCCAACAAATGTTATTTGCTTGGTGATACTGATACGGAACTGATGAAATATTTCAAATATGCCCGATCTCATCATGCAAACTGAATAGAACTTTTTCGTATTACAAATCTTTGTTGTCGGAACGTAGAATGAGGTTTTCATTTTAAAGACTTCAGAGGTTCATAAAATGTTCAGTAATACGGCTGCAGATGAGTGAAGGTTTAGTTTAATTCCTGTTTGGCTGAAGATATTTAAGAAATTAATTTTATTATTTGGATATTATTTTACATTCGATCAGTAAATATTATAATCCGTGTTATAATTGCTCGGGTGTTTTCATAAAGTACATATGTAAAGAACAACAATACATATGTAACAATTTGTATGTTGTACATAATTAATGATCCTAATAAGTGCGCTTTTACAACTGTCTCATAAGTCAGTTTTGTTCTCTGGAAGCAGTACTGTTTACTTGACAACAGGTTTGTTTACCTCTCCACCCGTTATTATCAAGCACTTGCTTTGATTCGGCGAGACGACTAGTCGCAAGCTATATACGGAACGGCGGACGATAGGAACTTTCTAGCTCTGCTTATGAGTGATTTGTTCAAAGCAGTGACCGAAACTAGCGGTGTGTCAAATGATGAAGTGTCTAGTGCAGCAGACGTGCAACAGGACATATCAGCGATTACTACTGGTCCATTCTCCAATTCGATTGATTTCCTATTTAATTATGAGAACGTT
This sequence comes from Hymenopus coronatus, assembly GCA_030762935.1. Classification (NCBI taxonomy): domain Eukaryota; kingdom Metazoa; phylum Arthropoda; class Insecta; order Mantodea; family Hymenopodidae; genus Hymenopus; species Hymenopus coronatus. The sequence continues at coordinate 164,949,852 of CM060881.1, forward strand.
GCGTATCTTGGCCTTGACGGCTGCAAAACGGTATTGGTTTACAGAAAAGGGATGAACCTAACTAATGCCGACCTCCAACTCATCTCCAATCGGTACACATATACGCCTATATACACCTTCTTGACCTCAAAATAGATACAAACGTGAATCCTTATTTAAAACACCTCTTCTTACAGTCCTTTCTAAGGCTTCAAAATTCTCACTGGCGGAAATTTAAACTGCACCGTTTCGGCAAATATCAACATGGAATGCCTAATATTAGTCTTAGGCGCATACAGGTTACAACGTAATTTGACCTTGTGGATACCTGGGAGTCAAAATGTGGTTATCGTGTGAACTTTACACTTGTCCATAGACTGTCGACTTTTAGAATTGACAGATTTTAGTTTCCTCGTGATCTGTTTGCACTGTCCATCATATACGAGTTCTCCCTTTTGCTTTCAGCGACCATCAAGCAGTTGTAGTTGTGTATATTCCCATTCCTGCAAATAACCAGTAACAATGTGTACCACCGTCATCATGGAACAAATATCCTAAAGAAATTGGAAATGCTTCGCCTTTGAGATGTGTCCCATCGTCGGCATATGGCTGCGGAAGGAAAATTCTCGCTCTTCCATTTTTCCGGTGACTGCAAGCAATTCAATCACTGAACCTTTTTCAACGTGTATGGTATTTGCACACTTATGCATTCAATAGGATTTGATACATTGTTGCCAATGCCAAATGTTTCCAATTTCTAAGCAGTTTTCTCAGAGGACTGAAAGGCTTATTGGCTCTTTTCCGTGTTCTGGTGATGCATATCGGATTGTTAGGAAGCAACTGCGTTTTGTAACCAATAAAGGTGGTTGTGGATTGATACAATGGGTGGGCAATGTTTGGCACTCCTTGGAAAATTACTGCAGCGTAATCTGGACGGTGAGCGCCTTCTGCTTCAGAAGCTCTTTGGACAAAACATCTTCGTCACTCAGATAAACGATTTTCCTGCGCTGGAGGTAGACTTTTGCAACCTTGCCCCGAACAGATGCTCAACACCTCTTTAAACAGTCAGCCTAACTTTATAGATACCTCATGATTTATACCAGTATTCTACCCGGGTGCAACGGAATTATCTGCTGCGACGATGGAGTATCACATGGAATAATCTTACAAACCCGAAGATACCCTCAGACTGGTAGGCTACACTGCAATGCAGGTTGTACCCACAGCGAACAAATTGTGGCGCCATGGCAGATCAACATCTATTCTCTGCTTCGTTATCCTGGGGTAGAAACGCTGCACCATAAGTTAGTGGACTGCGCCGTTGTGCCTTCTAATTGGGACAGGATATATTGCAGAATCTGTGTCATCCTTGAGGCGCACAAATGTCTTCACGGAAAAACTATTTGATCTTGGTATTCCAAAGGCAAAGAAGCAGCTATCGAATACCCTGACATGGATCATATTTGGCATATATTATTGGATACTCCAGATGCAGGTGCGGGACATGTATCGGACTTCCAGATTTTTACCGGAAACAAAACACTGGGACCTAAAAAAATGGACCCCACAATCTTTGGATTTCCACATTTAAGAGATTCTAGATGTCGAAATGTGACATGGCCTGCAATTACTCCACTATAAACACACACAAACACAGACACACACACACACGATATGACGTGCTTTCTCTCTTTGGGATTCTTCTTCCCTGCATCCTTCTCCTTCCGCTAAAAATAATAAATAAATAAATAATAACAAATCAAAATTAAACAAAAACATTACTGGATGCAAGCGTTAACTTAACATGATACCCCACGAAAAAAAAATTAAAAATTTTTCCCAAAAATGTAATAAAAATGTAAAATGAAGGGGAAAAAAAGTGTACCAATTGTTAAATATTATAAAAGTTCTTTCCAGAAGAAGTAGAGTATATAGGCCATCCTCAGAGAATTAAAAGGTTGAAGGTTTGTATTCCATTGGTAACTATTTTATCTGTAATATGTGGTATTTTAATTAAAGTCGTTTGCCGAAAATGCAATATACCTATATATAGTACCATGTAAATATTTGGGGTTGAGGATTTTTACTTTCACTAGCACGTATGTATAAGATATTGCATTCTACCTAAAAATTTGATACCGAGATTTCACCAGAAATACATGTTTTGAGACCCCCAAATTATAAAAAAACAAAATAAAAAAGCATTTTAGAAACATGTTTGTGTGTGTTTGTATTTGTGGACAGCATAGCTCAAAAACGAAAAGTCCGTTCAACATCAGACTTGGTATCTAAGTCCAGTATCTTCCAAGGATGCGACAAGAAGATTTTCAATTCAAGTAAATCCTCGCACCTCCAACTATCATTTACATGATTGATTGATTGATTGATTGATGTTTGATTTTCTCAAAAATGGCTCTAATGATTTTTATTAAAATGCCAAGAGTGTAAGATGTCTTCACAACAAACGAAATGTATAATTTTAATTTAATTTCTGAAGACCTTCTCATTTGAGAAATAAAGCATTATTTTTAAATGGTGTTTTCATTGAGAGGCCCGGGACTTATCAGCCGACTCTCGTACTTCGGATTTCGTTGCCTAGAAGTAGGCTGCTCTATAACCTACATCAGCTTGCAAAAGCTTAACAGCAGTGTCCTTTCCAACTTCCACTTCTTTCCTTCTTTTTACTTCTGCATTAAAACGCGGTCTCTTCAATTCAGTTTTCATTCTACGAAATCTTATTTAGAAATTACGTGGATTTCCATTTTACTCAATGATGGCTTTGTCCGCGCTTTTGTACTGCTAAACCAAAGTTTCTTTTCCTTTTGTCGTTCTCTTCTCGGATGAATAGCTCATTTGATTAACCTCCGCAGTGTGTCCCGACTTAAACCGTGAATACTTTTAACCATGAATCCCTCCAATTCCGGAGTCTATTGAAGCCATTGTTACCGCATCTGATGATAACAAAGGATCTTTCCCCCCTCTAACTCAGCAGAGAAAATTCGTGTCATGGCGTCGTAGTCGTCGAGCTGCAAGAACGAGAAAAAGGTGTGTAATTGCTGAAACCAAGGTGACAACAGCACTTTTCGTGATCTCTTTATTCCAGACTCTGAACCAGCTAGGAAACCCTCTCTATCACATTCAGGTTAAAGTCCGAACTTATTAAACTCGTTGGATGCAGCTTAGAAAGTATAAACTATGAACTAACAGTAAATTAGCGAGAAATGGTTCCTCTCATGACGCTTTGTACCAACATCATCAAATTATCAAAGGGCGATTAAATGGCAAAAATTGCAACGAAAACTAACATTTTTATTACAATAATTGAAATTACTTCTGTCATTTGACGTGTGTTTTCTTATTGTAGGCACACTTATATTCTAAATATATTACTTTCTCTACACGTACTATGTATATAGTGTATAGAGAAGGTATTTTATTCCAACCAAAATTCGATACCGAGATTTCACCGGAAATACATGTTTTGGGTCCCCCTGAATCCAAAAAAAGCATTTTTGGAAAAAGGTCAGTGTGTGTGTGTGTGTGTGTGTGTCTGTGCACAGCATAGCCTAAACACGGAAAGACCGTTAAATAAATAAAGTTGGTATTTGAGTTTGGTATCTTCCAAGGATGCGACACGAAGATTTTCAAGAAAATCCCCCCACCTCAAGCTACCTTTCACATGGAAAACAATTTCGAAAATGTTGATTTTCTCAAAAATGGTTCTAACGATTTTGATTAAAATCTCTTATATTTAAGATATTTACATGCCAAATAAAATGTATATATTGAATATTCCGGGAATAGCCTTTATAGACCTCTTTATTCTGGATGATTTTTATTGAATTTTGCATAACTGGTAAACCGTACAAGATAGACAAAAACTTACTACATAAATTAAACACACAATTTATGTCATATACATTTTTTCCCCTGGAGTTGATCGCTTTTTAGATATTCCTTGTTATTGGTTTCTGCTTTAAAAAAACTTAAACTTTTCTCATACAGGATTTTTTTTTTTTTTTTTTTGTAGTTCAACGTCCTTTAACTTGGTTGGTCATATCGGACGATGAATAAAATTGGTGAAATGATGCTCAAATGATCTCGGGGTCCATGGAGCTTAAAATTACTCAACATTCGTCTTCTCAGGATAAGAGAAAACCCGAAAAAATATCTTTATCCGGGTAACTCACCCTTAGCGAGATTCGAACTCGCGACCTGTTGAATGTGAGGCTGACACGCTAGCACCACACTACCCGTTACAGGAATTTATCAACTCCTGTCCATACAAACAAAGGACTTCAGTCACATAGCAACCAGCTTTTGACTACCACTTTAACCTATGGTACTCCTTTATTTCGCTTCTACTTTCAAGGAAGCAAATAATAAGACTATTTCTGCTAATTTTTGTCAATTAGCCTGAAGTAAATAGAAGAATAAGCTTTTTAACAACAATTTGTTGCAGAGATGTAGAGAAAATCATGTGAATGGAACACGTGAGAATTTTTTTAACTGGTATTGCATTTACCACTCTGCACTGTGAATTCTGCATTGCACCACAACAACTTCCGCACAGTTTAGAGAGATAAACTTTTATTTATATTTTTAGAGGCGTTTTTCTCTACAAATCGATACTACATAAAACTGTTAACTATGACAATCGTCAAGCAAAAAATTTTTTCCTTGCCAATATTTGCAAGTTTTCTTTCTTCATTTCTGGTTTGAATATCTGTTTGTGTGACTAAAATTTTATGCTATAAATGAACCATTTTCACAGAAGATATACACACTATTTGAATCAAAATATGGAACGATTAGGAAAATATTTCTATATCCTTGATTAATAAACTTGCTTTATAAACGCAGATCAGTAATCAAACAAGTCCTGAACTACACGGTATGGACATTTCAGTCTAATACCAAAATGCTTTTTGAGAAAATGTGTCATGAAACTTTCAAAACTGTCTATATTGGAACAGCTCACTGAAAGACATCTAGAAATGTTCTATCAGCAAGAACAACTGCACCACGGCCATCAGCAAGCTCGACTGTCAATCTGGATTCAAACCATGTAAAAGCATTTAAACGAATGTAAAATGTGCTCAGGGGTGACACACTTTTAATTTCTTGCATTTAAGTTCATAATTTAGGTACAAGGTATTACATGAAATGTTTCAAGATAACATGGTGACAACTAAGCAGAGTTGCAGCAACTCAGGGAACGTGAATCCCAACACCATAATCGTCATTTATGAAAGTAGTCGCCTAACACTCCTCAATAGCTCCTGAAATTCGGTTGAATTCTCTAATATTCTGCATATATCTCTTATTATTGTTATTATTACTTTTGTTATTATTATAAAATTCAAATGTGCTCCTTTCACATGACTTTCTTTAATCTCTATAACAAATTATTGTTAAAAAGCTTATGCTTCTAATTACTTCATGCTAATTGAGAAAAAAGTAACACAAATAGTCTTATTACTTGCTACCTTGTAAGTAGAAGCGAAATGAGGGTCAAAAGCTGGTTGCTATGCGACTGAAGTTCCTTTGTTTGTATGGACAGGAGTTGACAAATTCCTATATAATAAAAGTATAAGTTTTCAAAGCTGAAACCAAAAACAAGGAATATCTCAAAAATGATCACTCCACGAAAAAAATGTATATAATATAAATTGTGTGTTTTAACGTGCTCTACATTTTTTGTGTGTCAAGTTTATGTCCATCTCGTACGGTTTAGTCGTTATGCAAAATTCATCCAGAATAAAGTAGTCTTCAGAGGCTATTCCCAGAAAATTCAAGATATACATTTTATTGGTCAGGTAAATATCGTTAATTTAATTTTAATTAAAATCGTTAGAGCCATTTTTTAGAAAGTAAACATTTTCGAAAAAAGTTCCATGTAAAGGGTAGTTGGGAGTGAAGGGATTTTCTTGAAAATCTTCGTGTCGCATCCTTGGAAGTACCAAACCTATATACCAAGTTTGGTTTTTAACGGATTTTCCTTTTTGAGCTATGCTGCCCACAGACACACACACACACATACACATACACACACAGACAGAGACAGACACACGCACGGCATTTTTATAAACATGCTTTTTATGCATTCAGGAGGTCCCAAAACAAGTATTTCCGGTGAAATCTCGGTATCGAATTTTTGGGTGCATAGCACGCATAGAGAAAGTAAAATGCTTTTTTTACTTTCTCTAGCCACATATATACTATGTACATAGTGTATAGAGAAGGTATTGTATTGCACCCAAAAATTCGATACCGAGATTTCACCGGAAATACATGTTTTGGGTCCCCTTGAATCCAAAAAAAAGCATTTTTGGAAAAAGGTTCACATGTGTGTGTGTGTGTCTGTGGACAGCATAGCTCAAAAACGAAAAGACTGTTGAATAACAAACTTGGTATTTAAGTTTGGTATCTTCCAAGGATGCGACACGAAGATTTTCAAGAAAATCCCCCCACCCCCCAACAAAGGAACTTCAGTCACATAGCAACCAGCGATTGACTTTCACTTTAAACTATGATACTCCCTATTTCCCTTCTGTTTACAAGGAAGCAAGTAATAAGACTATTTGTGCTAATTTTTTTCTCGATTAGCATGAAGTAAATAGAAGCATAAGCTTTTTAACAATAATTTGTTGCAGAGAGGTAGAGAAAGTCATGTGAATGGAACACATCAGATTTTTAAAAAAAAAAAAAGGTCCTTGTGTGTGTGTGGGTGTCTGGCTGTGTGTGTGTGTCTGTGGACAGCATAGCCCCAAAACAAAAATACAGCATAGCCCCAAACTTGGTATTTAGGTTTAGTATCTTCCAAGGATGCGACACGAAGATTTAAAAAAAAATCCCTCCACCACAAACTACCCTTTACATGGAAAAAATTTCGAAAATTTTGAGTTTCTTAAAAATGGCTCTAACGATTTTGATTAAAATTCCGTATATTAAAGCTATTTATGTCCGAAATAAATGTACATTTCGAATTTTTTGGGAATAGCCTCTGAAGACCTCTTTATTCTGGATGAATTTTGCTGAATTTTGCTTAACTGCTAAACTCTAAGAGATAGAAAAAAACGTACTACACAAAAAAATGTATCTCGTGACAAAACACACAATTTTTGTCCGTTACGTTGTTGTTGTGCAGGTAACCGTTTTCGAGATATTCCGTGTTATTGGTTTCAGTTGTGAACTTTTCTCACACAGGAAGTGTCTGTTTTTCTGTTATTCTATTCCTTGCCAAGCAAAGCAGTGATTTGCAATGACAATCGCATAACGATAGCTTTTAAAACATAGTGCATTCCCTTATTCCCTTCTGCTTATAGCATTCTGCTAACATTTATCTTGATTAGCATTGTGTACAAAGAAGAATAATCTTTTGTAGGAGTTTTGTAGAGCAGTTAGAGAAAGTCATGTGAGTGTAACACATCAGAAATTTTTTTTTATTCAGGGAGTCTCAAAACATATATTTCCGGTGACCTCGGTATCGAATTTTTGGGTGCATTACAATACCTTCTCTATACACTATATACATAGTACATGTAGAGAAGGTAAAAATGACTTACTAAATTACATGTATTTACGGCTATAAAATAACTGAAGCATAATGTACGTTATAGGTTCGTACCGTTCGCCGTCCCGTCATATAGTTTTCAACCGGCCGTCTGGCCGCATCAAATGAAAATCATAGATTTCAACGCATGGTGGAGAGGTAAACAAACCTGTTATCAATTAAACAGTACTGTACAGAGAACAAAAATCTTATGAGACATTCGTAAATGCACACCTATTTAGATAATTATGTACAACATACAAATTGTTGCATATATAAGGGATTAGCTACTGATTTCCTTCTTTACTTATGTACATTATGATAACACTCAAGCAATTATAATGGGTACTGTAATATTTACTGATTTAATGTAAAATAATATCCAAATAATAAAATTAATTTCTTAAACATCTTAAGACTCTTAGCAAGGCAGGAATGAAACTAAATCTTTACTCATTTGCAGCCGTATTATTGAAAACAATAATGTACTTTTGAAGCCTTTCAAATAAAAACTCATTCTGCGTTCCGACAAATAAAATTTAGAATGCGAAGAGGTTCGTTTCACTTCCCATGACGACATCAAGGCATATTTGAAACATTTTATCAGTTCAGTATCAGTATCACCAAGCAAATAACATTTGTTAGGAGTGATATATCACACTAAACTGTGCATTCCCTTTCAATTGCGCTTTTCATTTTCATCTTTATTTCCGGTAGGTGTAGTAGATCCGTCTTGACAGTTCTACATGCAGCCTAGATTCAGTCAGCTCCATACCTCTGGACTGTAACAGTGTGGGTAACTTTTTGAACAAATTTGAAATCAACAATATATTTCTCTGAAGCTGTTCTGTTACTAGACGTTTGATAGTTTGTATACTATAACTGCCACTGGTTTCTAAATAAATACACGAATAAATATATCGTTAGAAAACTTATGATTGTAAAGCAAATTAATTTTGCTCACGTTTGAGCAGAACAAAGACGTTATGCGAACGCCCCCCTTCCTACCGACGTGGTTCTGCGTTATGCAGTGGTAGCTGTTTTGCAGTAATGGGTTTCACTCTACGTTGACTTTTGCTCACGCAAGTAGAGCCGCATGGTATGCCAACCCTGGCCCCCTTACTCTGCGTAAGAAAATCAGTACGAACTTCTCAGCTCTGGTTATAATGGTAACGTTTTACTTTCTCTACATATACTATGTAAATAGTAAGTAGAAAAGGTATTTTATTCTACTCAAAATTCTACTCCGAGATTTCACCGGAAATGTAGTTTTTAAGGTACCTGGAATCCAAAGAGATATTCCTTGTTATTGGTTTCAGTTTTAAAATCCTCAAACTTTTCTCAAATGAAAAGTCCTCTTATGGTTCATCTCTCTTTTGTTTTACTCCTGGCTATGCAAAGCGAACCGAATTTCAATTGTTTCACATGGCGACGGCTTTTAGAATAATAGGGTATCGCTTTAGCCTAGCGCATTCCCTTGCTTCCCATCTGATATTTATCTTGATTAGCACGACACAAATATAAGAATAATATTTTGTAACAAAAGTTGTTAGTGGTACAGTCAGAGAAAGTCATATGAATGGAAGACATCAACCTTTTTTAAGTCCTGCATGTTATGTAGATACAAGCAATACATAGCAGAATGAGAAATTAATTAACGTAGGAATTATGGCATATTATTGTAGAATATCACGTATAGTAAAATAATTGTTCATTTATTGAGGTGTTCTGCCAGTTTCTTCCAATAATCCGTCATTAATGATGGTACTACATTGGGAATTTCAACTTCTGCGTAGTCTTCTTTTAGATCTAGCAGTAAAAACTGCAACAGATACTTTAAAAGTACCATTAATATAAAATAACATTAATTTTCGCGTTTAGTACTGGTTTGACAAACACAAAGGTGTGACGCCACACATTGTATTGCAAGTCTTTGATGCCTCAGGGCTTCAAAACACGTGTTTCATCTTTTGGACGTAGTTCAATAATTCCACTACTGAAGAGCGTAGTAGAGAAAGTAGAAATGCTTAAATCGCAAATTATCCCAGCACTACTCTTAAAAAAACAAACAATAATTTTACAAATCTATACATATAACAGCTATTATAAATGATGTTCCAATAAACTCCACTTTTGAATTATTAATAATTGATACTAGCCTTTACAGTCAGCAACATTAAAATCACAATTTTTAGCTCTATGGGCTCTTAATTAGTTGGAGCAATCAGCAATCTAATGGCAATTAAAATAAAAATAATCAAATAAATCGTTTATCATCCATTTGTTGAAAAATTGTATCCAACAAACCTGTTTAGTGATTATATGTATTACAAATTTATTAATAAATTTTATTAGTATAACATTTACGGGTTTACAAATTTTGCTTTAACATTGTTCACTTTGATACATAAATCAGATACCGCGAGAGAGGGTACAGTTTAAATCGGAGAACAAGACAAGAAAAAGCCATAAGATGTGTGGCATTCCGGAGGGTGTTCTCTTCTGCAGTCACATAGGCTTAATTTGGGTCGCACCCCAGGAGGATCATAGTCTGTGATGAGACCATTATCGATGGGCAGTCGAAACCGGACCGTGGGGAAGGAATCGTCGTGGAGGCTCCCTAACATAGTTCAAGCAGTTTTTAATTCTGACGCGGAGAGCGGTTCGAGCCGCGAACCGGGCCGAACCCCCCTGGGACCTATAGACGAGTGCAGCACGATCTCTTCAAAGTGTATTCGCCCCCACTGAAGTGCACCACGAATTTCTTGCGACACTTAAACCCTGAAAGAGATCGGTATGCTAAACTGGTGATAAAATACAGGGAAAGGAAGTTCGATGAAATGAGGAAACTCCCCCAGCAATCGCCTACTGACGCGGGAAAATTCCCGAAAAAATCATGGGTGAAAGAAATCGACAGCGGAAATCAAACTCACGACCTCCCAGACAAACACCTGAGCCTCCTGGTTCGGTTGATAAATTGTTAAAACTTTGGCTTTTGTCAATTTGAATTAAAACCCCAGAGCAGGCAGATTTAGAGAGGTTTTTCATAGCTCACATTACATCTGATTATTCCTAAACACCGGTAGTGAAGGAGCTGAAAAGGGGAGAGGGGGGACTGGGAGAGAAAATCAAGAGAACAAGATAATTTCTACGTTCTAATCGATGCGTCTGTGAAATTTGTGAAAAATTTGTGAAACATAAAATAGTATTTTGTTTCATAATAAAATTAAATGAATTCTGAACTTTAAGAAAAAATCTTTTTTCAGTTGGTGAATTTTAACTACTAATTAACAGAAACTATAGATGGGGAGGCACATGTTTATTAATAAGCACTCCCAATGTTAAACTTTATCTTCTCGCAAATTTTTTCCAACACCTTTTGACACTCAAAATCTTTCAAAAAATGTTCCATGTAAAGGGTAGTTTTTGGTGGGGATTTTCTTGAAAATCTTCGTGCTCATCCTTGGAAGATACTGAACATAAATACCAACTTTGGTATTTAACAGTTTTTCTTCGTTTCTGAAGTATGCTGTCCACAAACACACACGCGCGCGCGCACATACAAGACACACACACACGCACTTGAGGACCTTTTTTTATTTATTTTTTTTTCAGAATTGGGGACCTTAAAGCATATATTTTCGTTGAAATCTCGATATCAATACAATTTGTTTTGGATTCAGATGACCTCTAAATATATATTTCCGGCAAATCTTAACATGGAATATTTGAGTAGAGTGGTTCCCACGATTTTGATTAAAGACAAATAATTTGTATATCCTGAATTTTTTGGGAATGGCTCTGAAGTCCTCTTCATTCTGAAGGACTTTTGTATAACTGGTAAAGTGTAAGAGGCAGACATAAGCTTACTACACAAAATGTACATCTCGTTCAAACATACATTTATTTCATATACATTTTTGGAGAACTAACTGTTTCCGAGGTATTCGTTGTTATTGATTTTAAAATGTCCAGCACTTAAAACTTTTACTTTCTCTACACGTACTATGAACATAATGTATAGAGAAGGTATTGTATTCCACCCAAAAATTTGATATCGATATTTCACCGGAAATATATGCTTTGAAATCTCCTGAATCTAAAAAAAAAAAAAAAAAAAAAAAAAACATTTTTAGAAAAATGTCCGTTCGTCTTTCTGTCACTGTGTGTGAGTCTGTGGGCAGCATAGCTCAAAAACAACAAGTTCGTTAAATACCAAACTTGGTACTTAAGTTCAGCATCTTCTGTGGATGAGGCACAACGATTTTCAAGAAAATCCCCCCAGTCCCAATTACCGTTTACAAGAAAATTTATTGAAATGTTTGATTTTCTCAAAAACAGCTCTAGCAATTTTGATTAGAATGTCGTATATTAAAATATTTACATGAAAAATAAAATGTATCTTGAATATTCTGGGCTTAGCTTCTGAAGACTATTCTGGATAAATTTTGCGGAATTTTGCATAACTGGTAAACTGTAGGAGACAGAAAAAAAAACATACTTAAACAAAAGATGCAGTGCTCGGTAAAACATACAATTTATTTTATATATATTTTTTTCCAGGGAGTTGACCCTTTTTTGAGATATTCCTTGCTATTGGTTTCAGTTTAAAATACTATACTTTTCTCACAAGGAGATATGTTCAACCCTTCGCCATTCAAACAAAGGAACTTCAATCACATAGCAAGCAGCTTTTAAGCAATTTGTTGACTATCGCTTTAGGCTATGGTACTCCCTTAATTCCCTTCTACTTACAAGGAAGATAGTAATAAGACTATTTCTGATTTTTTTTCCTCGATTGGCATGAAGTAAATAGAAGAATAGGCTTTATAACAATAATTTATTGCAGAGATGTAGAGAAAGTCATGTGAATGGAACAATCAGATTTTTACCTTCTCTACATGTAGGTACTACGTACCTAGTCATAGAGAAGGTATTGTGTTGCACCCAAAAATTCGGTACCGAGATTTCACCGGAAATACATGTTTTGGAACCCTCTGAATCCAAAGAAGCATTTTTAGAAAATGTAGTGTGAGTGTCTGTGTGTGTCTGTGTGTGTCTGTGTGTGTCTGTGTGTGTCTGTGAGTGTCTGTGAGTGTCTGTGGACAGCATAGCTCAAAAATGAAAAGTCCGTTAAATACCAAACTTGATATTTAAGTATCTTTCTAAGGATTCAACACGAAGATTTTAAAAAAAAATCGCCCACCCCAACTAACATTTTATGGAAATAATTACGAAACTTTTGAGTTTCTCAAAAATGGCTCAAATGATTTTGATGAAAATCTATTATATTTAAGATATTTACATGACAAATAAAATGTATACCTATCTTGAATTTTCTGGGAATAGTCTCCGAACACCTCTGTATTCTTGATGGTATTTTTTTAATTTTGCATAACTAATAAACCATAAGATATAGTCAAAAACTTACTCCACAAAAAATATAGATCTCCATTAAACACATAATTTATGTGACATACATTTTTTTCGTGGAGTTGGCCGATTTCGAGGTATATCTTGTTATTGTTTCAGTTTTATAGCACTCATATGGCAACTTGTCAACTCCTGGCAAGCAAAGATACCGATTTCAATCCCATAGCAACCATATTTTAGAACATTTGACTATCGGTTTAGCTTAGTGTATTCTCCTATTTTCTTTCTACTTATAAACAAGTAGTAGGACCGTTCCTGCTAATGTTTATCTCGATTAGCATAAAGTAGATAGAAAAATAAGCTTATTAACAATAATTTCCAGAGATGTAGAGAAAATCATGTGAATGGAACACATAAGTCTTTTTTTTTTTCAAATGGGATATTGTTATCCACTTTTATAAACTTAGCCATGTAGAGAGAATTTAAATTGTGTAACATAGCAGCAGATTTTAAAAGATTTGACTATCGCTTTAGCCTAGAGTATTCCCTTGTTTCCCTTCTACTTAGCGCCGCCGCACAACCGCTGCACACACAGCACAGGACACTGAAAGTATCCCGAAAACACTTAACTTCGGGATACTTCCAGGCGGTCGGTTAAAAAAAAAAGTATCTAAGGAAAAGGGAAGTCTACCAAACGCAAGGTTCAGTATCAATAAAGAGCCAGTCGCTAGCTCCAAACAGAATTTATTTCAATTGGAGTAGGGGAAGACTGTGTAATATGGACCAGCGTGAATTTTGGACCGATGTCAATTTAAGAAAATGGATACCGTCAGGAGCACCAACGGGTATCTTGAGCAGCATTTATTGTCAGCGTTCCCTCTAATTTTCCGCATTCTATTGTCAATAGCCTTGGAGGGAAGTTGTGATCTCTGTTGAGAGCATTTTCGTTGTAATTTTGTCCCGCTTTTGGTGTCGTGTTTTCTTCCACCTAAGATCTTTCTTTGGAAGCCAAACTAAAACGACGGAACATTCAATCTATTAAGGTAAGTATGATGAAGATTTATTGCATTAATTCAGTGTAGGATTATAAGAAATGCGGTACTTACAAAGTTGTCTGGTGTCGTGTAATTTGGACAGAGGGTGAAGTGTAATTTGGCCTGCAACAAATTACAGCGAATATTCGGTATTCCATTGCAGTCACGCCTTTAATCTACTTTGGTAATTTATTTAGATATGTACATATTACTGTTACATTTTACACAAGTTGCGTAAATTACCAGATGACAACAAGAGAAGCTAGCAAATCTAAAGGCCTGTTCTGTAAATGGAAAAAGGAAGATCTGAGAAAGTTTAAAATAAAAACTTAGAAGAGACTTTTTGTGTTTTATGTGGGGAATCTCACGATACAGTGCAATAAATGCAAAGGCTGGACTCCTGAAGAATGTATTGACATAAATGAGTCAATTTATTAATTTTGTGACAGGTGCATTGTGGAGTGAACAGTGAAACCTTCCTTTAATTTGGAACAAAACCCTGAAAATATTAACAGCGTTCACAAAACTTTGGACGAAAATGATGTAAGGTGATATTAATTTTGTTAAAAATAATCTGCTTCACTGGGACATTTTGAATAATAATATTGATATAAACGATTATTCCAGGTCTAAATTAATTGATATTGTTAATTTCAATATTTAAAAGTGAATATAAAGTTATACGAATCGATTATAAATGTCTTATAAAGTGGTCCAATTTACACACCCTCTCAGACCAAATTACATGCCTCTGGTCCAAATACACGTCTTAGAAAAGAACTAATTATAATTTACAAATTATGTAGCTGGAACTCAACCTTGAAAACTCTCATAATGGTATAAGTTCATCTCATTAACACATTAGATTAAGTTGTGGACTTTGAAGGTTTTCTGTCCAAATATTAGCAATTAAAGTTAAGTGGTCCAAATTACACGGACTTCCCCTAAGTTATATCAATTTTCCAATCTGACTGGAGTAAGTTTTTGCACATAATAAAGAATTAAATGCCAACAATAAAACAATATCCCTTTAAAACATTAATGCCACATAGATTAATCCCAATTATCCAGCCAGGAACTAACTGAGTATTAAAGACACTATTTTACCCACAGATGTAAAAGCTATCTCAATCATAAAAAAAAAATCAAGAAAATATGATATGAAGTCTTGAAAAGAAATGATGTTATCTTCTATACATTTATATAGATGTATATGCATACAGATGTATACGCATACTCCCTATATATATACTACTGTGTCAATACTGGAATTTGCCAATAAAACACAAAAAATGAATAATTCATCCAATTTTATGTTAGCGCCTTCAAAGTAGGCCGCTTCTGAAATTATACATTTATGCCAACGAATAATCCAATCATCAAAACATTTTTTGTAGGCATTTTTAGAAATCGATGTCAATTGTTGTTTATGTCTTCTATCGATTGAAAACGGGTGCCTCGAAGTGGTAACTTGAGTTTTGGAAAGAGAAAGAAATCAGCAGGAACCAGATCAGGTGAATACGGTGGTTGTTCGATGAAATTTGTCGAGTTTTTGGCCAGAAATTCGTTCACAATATCGTGGTGCAGAATCCATGAGTTTCGTTCCACAAATTTAGCCTTTTTCGCCGTATTTGTTCTCTCAAACGCCGCATAACGCTCAGATTATAGTCTTTATTTACCATCTGACCTTCTGGCAAGAACCCTGAGTGCATGACACCGCGATAATCGAATAAAACTGTCGACATGACCTTCAGTTTTGATCGATTTTGACGTGCCCTTTTAGGTTTCGGTTCAGTTGGAAGGCGCCATTCGGAAGCTTGTTGACTAGTTTGAGTGTCAAACTCGTAAACCTACGTCTCATCACCAGTTATAAAGCGTTTCATGAATGTGGGGTCAGAACTGGCTCTTTCTAGCATGTCTTCAGCAATCCTTACGCGATTGAGTTTTTGTAGAAAATTCAAGTCCTTCGGAACTAACCGAGCTGCAACGCGTGTCATGCCCAAACAATCGTTTAAAATGGTACGAATTAATTCGTGAGACACAGAAAGTTCAGCGGCGATCTCTCTCAGACCTAAATGACAATTTTCAGACACCATTTTCTTCATTTTATCGATGTTCAGTTCAGTTGACACCGTTGATGGCCGACCAGAGCGAGTCAAATCTTCCACCACATCTCGACCACTTTTGAATGCACTGTACCAGTCATATGCACGTGTTTTTGATACAGTCGATTCACCATAAGCCATCTGTAACATTTTCAGCCCTCATTGGTATTTTGGCACACGAAATACCATTTGCAATGCAAAATTTGAGACAGACTCTTTGTTCAATATTTGTATCCATCGCAAAATCGCAAATCACCTTTGAGATGAACTAACAAAATGGCCTACTGTAAACCAACTAGATGACAGATGACGATCAAACTCCGCGTGGGTATAGAGGAAAGTTGTACCAACTTCGCGACAACAATAATTTTGAATGCCCTTTTAAACAGGATTTTTAAATGATAAATTCCCGATACTTTCTTGACAGAATGTATAAATTATCCTTTCTCTTGTTTTAAATTAATGAATAAAAAAAACACGGAAGATACACCCCCAAAAAGGAGAGCAAGAATTCAGTACTAAATTCACTAAAATAATTTAATATCCAAAATTGTCCTATTTCTCATTAATTAAACAATAACTAACAAGCGGCAAGGTAATAACTATTTTCAGCTCAAACATTTGTATAATTTTATATCCACTCAATAATTAATGAGAACAAAAACTTACAACTAAATGTCTGCAAATATCTCATTTGTAAGAGAGCAGCTCCTCTGCCAAGACACAAAATTAATTAATTAAGTGCAACCAGTCAGTATAATTAAACCCAAAGACAAAAAAAAATTACCCCTGAATAAAAATAAATCCCACCCTAACACCAGAGAAAAATAGTTTGCAAAACAAACCTTCAGGAAACGCTAACTCAGACACAAATAGGGCAAACAAATATTTTTATTACGAGCAAAATTTAAATGAAATCTCAATCAATGAGAAGTAAGCCAAACACAGTGATCTAAAACCATCTCAGCAAATACATTTTCAAAAATGAGGAAAATTAAACCACATAATACAACATCCAATAATGAGCCGATAAATGTAAAAACCAAAGAACTCCCAAGTTAAATCCCCTGAACGGCTATAACTTTGCAAAAGAACTATTTCTCTCAAACAGATTTAAATTGTTAAATAGTTTTCCAATATGTTAGTGAAGAATCTTTCAACCTACAAACATTTATTATTTCAACCTACTGGAGAAGAAGTTCATGAATCCTAGACCACTGTCATCACAAAATCATTATTTAAATTTTCCTTCCTCTTTATTTATTTTTTAATTCTTACTGTCTCAAGCATTAGTACCTCAAATGCCGTAAGCTCAACCCACAATTTACAATATTGGGGTACAACTAATTAATCTATTAGAACAGGATGGAAGTCGATATCTATACATGCGTAAATTTCACATGGAATACCGCATCTCACTTTGTAATCTAGAAAATCTTTTCATCTGAACTTTCGTTTGATGGCTATTAAATGACTCATAATGTGAATGTTTTCAGAAAGTGCTTTCCTTTACTATAGTAAAATACAACTGAAGATTCAATCACACAAGGAATCCGACAAATACTGAGCCACACGTACACACACATACAGGCATTACACATATACTATTCAACTAACCCAGAATTTGAAATTATTCAACAAATATATACCCCATTTGACATTGCAAAAAAAAAAAAATCCTACACCCATTAACCCTTGCGATTCGAAAAATTATAAAAATGCTGCTACTTTATTCCTCAAAACAGAACAGGCGAACCGCAATTCCTAAACTTAATCCCAATATAGTATTTTAAAATTACTCAGTACAACCGCCCATAAAGCAATAGTAAGCTCCATTAACCTTCTAGCTCGACTTATTCACATTGCCCATTAACCCCGTCATAAATATTGATAGAAAACACCAATTCTGGTATAAATTGCCCGAAGAAATACTTATGCACCAGGTATATACAAATTTCTCTATATCCTCACTCACACGAAAAGATCAGGCAGCAACAACTTCTGCACTCCCTGTAAAATGTGTACGCATTACATAGTATCTCTGTATTAAAAGAAGGAAAAGTCCCTGCACGAAAACTGGAAACTAATTACATTTAAATTTTAAGTTCCTTTAACCTTTAAGGTGTGCATGCTGATCTTTCTGAAAAGTAAATTTCAGCTATTTATCCGATTCTGGGTCCTAGAGCACACAGCGCAAAATCCTTTCCTTCTCGACCACCAATGGCAATTAACTTCTCCAAGAGCACTGGCTGAGCAAGGTAAACATTGAACACCAAGTCACAACCCAGGGCCAATGTGAAACAAAGGCAGACAATAGCTCACATAAAGAAAGAGGTTTTGTCGGGCAAACATCACATTCAAACTCCTGATTGTTTTGGAGAAGCAGGATGAAAGGAAACAATACAAAATTGTTTCAACTTTGAAGGAAGTAAGTAATAAAACCAGCTCTTCTAATGTTTTTCTTCGTTTGCAATGAAACAGAAGGACGATTAAGCTTTCGTAAGAATAGCTGTTGCAAAAAAAAAAAAAAAAAAAGTAGAAAATATCAAGTGAGCATAAGACATGGTGCTTGCAAAGAGCTTAAAATTTCAAATCCACCATAAAGCGACATGCTCGTTAATGGACTGACTATCAATTGTCCTATGTGTGGTACAACGAAATGTGTATATATGAACTGAAAGTTACTTCTATTTGTGCTCTGGGGCGGCAATTTTATGTCTGCCCGATCGACGCATCTGACTAGCTTATATAGAGTATCCCAGGCCGAACATGGTTAGAAGTATATGGCATGCTATAGGTCCTCTCATTTTATCATCATCCTCATCAATGGACACCGAAGTGTGTGGGAGTTATGATTTGTTTTAGTGAACTCGCAGTAAAAAAGACAAATACAGTATCATTACTTTCTTCATTATGTATTTACCACGTACATACAAGTAGGTAGAGAAGGTATTGCATTCCATACAAAATACTTTCACACTAAATACTTGTTTTGAGAACCCCTTAATCGAACAAATAATTTTAGAAAAAGGTCCGTGTGTGTATACGCGCGCCTGTAGACAGCATAACTTGACAACGAAAAGTTGGTTAAATACCAAACTTAATATTTAAGTTCAACATTCCACAGATGTGTCACGAAGATTTTCAGGAAAATATCTCCACCTTCAACTACCTTTATATATAACATTTTTCGAAATGTTTGATTTTCTCAATATGGTTCTAAAGATATGGTTAAAATACCATATGTTTAAGATATTTTTATTAAAAACGAAATACATATTTTGAATTTTCTGGGAATAGACTCTGAATGACTGTTGTATAAAAGCTGTTGCTATAACTTAGAATAAAATTACTACACCTACTATTCATATATAATAAAAAATGTAGGGTCATAGTAAATACCTCGTCCAATACGTAAATACATACAAATAAAAATATTGAAGCGCTATTTGTTTGGAGTATACGTAGAAGACAAGTATATATTACATCTCTATATATCTAAGAGATACACAAAAACAGTTACTAAGCAAAAAATGTAGATCTCGTTAAATCACAAAGATTGTTATATACTTCTATCTATGTGAAGTTAACCATTTCTGAGATATTGCTTCTTTTTTTTTTTTTTCAATTTTAACATACTTGAACTTTTCTTACACGGGAACTCCTATTTCTTTTGTTTTACTCCTGCCCATGCAAAGAAAACAGAATATCAATCACGATTTGTCTATTGCTTTAACCCTTATATCTCTTCTAGGTATAAGAAACTAACTAATAACACTATATTAAATATTAACGTTTATTTCAGCAAGAAGGAGAAAGAATAATTATTTTTTGTAAGAATAGTTTGTAACTGACCACTTAGAGAAATACATGTGAATGGAACAATCAGAGTTTTAGACTCATGGAACACATCCGCGTGTGTGTCTATGGACAACATAATTCAAGAATTAAATGTCAGTTATATACCAGTACAAGTATTTAAGTTTGTGTTCCAAGAATGCAAAGATTTTTAAGAAAATTCCAGAGTCCAAAGTACCCTATGCATTGAACATTTTCGAAATGTTTTAATTCTAAAAATGGCTTTAACAATTTTGATTAAAATATGTAGGCCCAAGATATTTTCATGACATTTCAGGGACCATAAGGGATAAAACTAATTTTTACTGCACAGAAATGTTGATTTTGTTAAATACATAATATATGTATATTTATTTTTTTGAGCTACACTTTTTTCAAATGTGAATTCATCGGTTTTTTTTTTTTTTTGTTTCTTTTTTTGCTGTTTAGCAGATAAACGTTTATATTCAAAACGCTGTAAAATGCTAAATACAAATGTACAAACGCTACAAAATACTCAATGTAAAAATTAAAATGATGTATTTGTGATTTCCAAATGGTCAATATCGTGATATAGTGCGGTAAAGTTAAGCGGAAATCTTGCTGACCAGTACCGGATCCAAACGGAACGAGCTAAAAGCCTGCACGTGCAATGGATAGTGTAATGCTGTATACCAAGTCGAATTAATTGCAGGTTCCGTCCGGCGTTTTCACTTGTTTCCTGGAAATGTCTTTCTCAAGCGAGAACAATGACGAGTCTATCTGATGAAAGATCGAGCGAGAAACCGCTACAAAAACACTAAACGCGTACTGGGAAAATGATTAAGATGCCGCTGAGAGTTCGTTAACATGGGAACCTGAACACCTTGAGGCAAGAAAACTCGGTTTTTTCTAAGTTCGCTGCCCAGAAAGGACAAAGAAAGAGCAATTTAACGTCGCTAAGTACGTGATCAATTGGAAAGTCAACATGGGGTAACTGCTTCAGCTATGTATATTCATGTTTCATTCCATGCCTAATATATTTTAATCTTACACGCAAAATGTTGCCAAAATATTAGAAGCGTGAATTCATAAGGGATCAAAAACCAAAAATGAAGCGATAGTTTTAATCAAAGAGGGGAATTCTCCCATTAAATATACACGTTATTTATTTAATTGAGATTTCAGGAAACAAATCCGCGGCAAACTGTGTAAACAAACAAAAAAACAAAAAAAAAACACCTTAAAATTGTTTTAATGCCAATCTTTTCAGCCGTAAATCGTTTTCAGAGTAATAGGAAGCATTAAACAATGCAGAGTTCGAAAACAACTATAAATATATGACACTCATATAACTTTCTCTACTCTTTCTTTAAAAGGTTTATTATTCTGGCCACTTCAACTTAAATGAAATAAATAGTTATAAATTGAAACGTTGTCCCTGTAGGGACAAGAGAGAAACAGACAATACAGTAAGCTTAAGTATTTTAAGAGCTGGTTGCTCTATGGTGACTGTGAATGGTTAAAAAAGTAAAAACAAATAATGTCTTCCCGTTTTTAAAATAATAGGTAATAAGCAGTAATTCCGAAATGGTTAGCTTCAAAATCGAAATGGTTAACTGCACAAAAGAAAGCATTGGACATAAAGTGTGTGCTTTTACGGGATCTACACTTTTTTTTCTTTCTCTGGTACGTATGAGCAAATAATGAAGGTACTGTATTGCACACAAAATTCGATACCGAGATTTCACTAGAAATACATGTTGTAAAGACTCCTGAATCCCCCGCAAATAAGTATTTTTAGAAAAAGTTCCACGCGCGTGTGTATTTCATAGAAAACGAAAAGTCAGTTAAATAAAAAAAACTTAGTTATGTTCAGTATGTTTCAAAGATGCGACACGAAGATTTTCAGGAAAATTCCCCCTCTCCCAACTACTCTTTACATGGAACATTTCTCGTCAATTTTGTATTCTCAAAAATTGCTCAAATGTACATCTTTTGTGGAGTTAACCGTTCCGAGATTATTGATTTCCATTTTAAAATAAACGTTTCTCAAACAGAAGTCAACTTTGGTTTCATATTTTTCTTATTTTACTCTTGGGCATGCAAAGAGGACCAAATTTCAATAGTTTCACCTCGATCAGTTTTTAAAAGTTATGAATATCGCTTTAGCCTTGTGTATCCCCTTATTTTCCATCTACTAGTAATAAGACAATTTCTGCTAATGTTTATCTCGATTAGCATGATGTAGATAAAAAATAATATTTTGTAAGAGTAGTTTTTTATAGAACAGGTAGACAAAGTCATCAGAGAAAGTCATTTCAAATGTTTGTAGTAATTTTTATTTATTTCTTATGGTTTACCAGTTATGAAAGAATCATTTGAGTAAAGAAAACTTCCAGGGCTAATTACGGAAAATTCGACACATATGCTTCATTTATCATAATAATATCTTAAACAGAAATATTTGATTGTTCATGAAAGTATTTAAAAGCATTTTTTATAAAGTTCCAAGTGATCCGATAGTTTGGAGTGGTATCGCATGTTTGGAAGCTGCTGAACTTAAATATCAAGTTTGGCATTTAAGCGATTTTTCTTTATGCTGTTCACAAACACACAGTCTCTCTCTCTCTCTCTCTGTCTCTCTCTCTCTCTCTATCCATCTATCTTCTCTCTCTCCGCCCCTTCTCACTCTTTCACAGACACATTCATAGACTTTTTTTTCTTTCTAAAAGTGCTTTTATTGGATCCAAGGAACTTCAAAAATGTATTCTAGTGAAGTTTTGCTAAGTATATGCGTTCTCTACTTACTGTGTAGGTGATAGAGTATGTAATAATATATTTATTAACTTCCTTATTTGGAAGATCTGAGGATTAAACTCTAAATGATGTTAATAAGATTAAAGCATTTTATCCGAAATTTCTATTAAATGTTTTAATTACTCCATGGCACGACCGCCCGGCAGCTGCATAGCCCTATCTCGGTACATGACCGACGTCATGGGTGCAGTATTGGAGGTTGAGACGTGCTCAGCGCCCGGAACCCCAGCCCGGCCGATTAATGCGCTCCTCATGACCTGGAGCTGCTACTTCTCCATCAAGTAGCTCCTCAATTGACCCCTCAGGGCCTCATGAGGCTGAGTGCACCCCAGACCAGGTTGCCCAGCGGGGGAAAAATCGCCACGCCGGTACCGGGAATAGAACCCAGGTCTCCTGCTTGGTAAGCAGCTGCGCTATATTAAATGTTTTACTTGGTAAAAATATTTTTTTTGTTTTTGGCATAAAGATTAAAGATTGGCTTCGATACGTATAAGTCACTAATAGGAAACAAACCGAATTGTTAAATTCAATTTTTAGTATATGAGGTATCTCTGTTACAAGCACTACATACATCAAATAATGATAGCAAGTGCATAAAAAAAGCATTTTTGAATGACACATCGGAGAAACACAAATATTTATTTAATCTCAGTAGTAGTTTTAAAGAAACAAAACTTAAAGCCCCCCTCTTTGTGTTTTATTTCTTCCTTATTACTTTCTCTACCTCGTGGGTTGAAAATCTACTGCACTGAACCAAAAGTTAGCTCATTGCACAAGCTCTACCAATAGAAGCAGGTAAATCATCGCTCCAAAACAATCTTACCTATCTGTTCTGATTGATTCCCTCTAAAGTGAAAACAGACATTTTCAAAGGTTATTGGTGAATGATTATATTGTCATCTTAAACAACAACGGAATTATAAATTCCAATGTTAATAAGTAGGAACACTAATAATGAAATCCAGCAACAAATTGGGAAGTGTCTCTTTACCTAAAACTCAAACTGACAGAATAGTGTACCAAACATTGTTTAAACAAATAAATTACATAATCAGGGTACTTTTCAAGATGGATTTTCACTAAAATCTTCATAATGAATTGTTGAGTGCAATATCCACCATAAACAGAAAAGAACGTAAAAATATCACAATTATGCTACGTGCACCAAAAATATTAGCCCATTCATGGTACCCTATTCCAAGCTTTTGATGCGTCATGTTCTGAAACATGAGGTTCTTCCCAAGTTTTGGATTTCCTTAAAATGCAAGCTTGTATAAGAAGTGGGAATGGCGAGGAAAGCTATAAAACTCTTGTACGCCATGTTATGCCATTAAGTCATCATACACGAGTACTAAAAGAAATACACATATACTATCTTCCATGTTTACGGTGTGAATGTATAAAACATTCTCACTAGCAGTGCACTTTACTGCTGTAAAACTCATAAAAGTATTCATATAAATTGCTTGTTTTATTTTATGAGCAATATGTCCTCTAAAATTGTTTAACCAGCTTCAAAAGCGCTTACTCAAGCGGTAATCTGAAATTTGGTTGTATACATTATTTTGCATGGTCTTCTAGTAAAGTTAAAAGCGAAACGTCTCACATTGTAGTAGGTGTTTATATGTATAATAATATATAATTATTTATATTATGATACGAGGGAATATTTAAAGCATGAGCAGAATCTCAGCTCTAATTTACTCGTATGTTTACGATTTGCACACTATCTACATGATAAGACATACATCTACCTCCAAGATAGTTTCTGGAATCGCTGTGCTCAGATGTTTTATTTATTTATTTTTGTCCTTCTGCTTTTAAATATAGCTTTACGTTAAGTCCGGTCAACTGTTATTCTTATTCATTTTTACTTTCTCTACAGTACTATATTCATAGTGTATAAAGAAGGTTTTGTAACGCATCCAAAAATTCAATACCGAGATTTCACTGGAAATACATGTTTTGGGTCCCCCTGAATCCAAAAAATGTATTTTTACTTTCTCTAGCCCCATATGTACAATGTACATACGGATAGAGAAGGTATTGTAATTCACCCAAAAACTCGATACCGAGATTTACCGGAAATATATGTTTTGGGACCCCTGAGCCTAAAAAAAGTATTTTTAAAAAAAGGTCCGTGTGTGTCTGTGTGTGGTGTGTGTCTATGGACAACATAGCCCCAAAACGAAAAGACCGTTAAATACCAAACTTGGTATTTAGGTTTAGTAATATCTTCCAAGGATGCTACACGAAGATTTTAAAAAAAATCCCCCCACCACAAACTACCCTTTACATGGAAAAAAATCGAAGATTTTGATTTTTTTAAAAATGGCCCTAATGATTTTGATTAAAATCCCGTATATTAAAACTATTTATATCCGAAATAAAATGTATATCTTGCATTTTCTGGGAATAGTCTCTGAATACCTCTTTATTCTGGATGAATTTTGCCGAATTTTGCTTAACTGCTAAACCGTAAGAGATAGAGGAAACTTCACTCCACAAAAAATGTACATCACGTCAAAACACACAATTTACCTCCTTACGCTTTTGTTGTGAGGTAAGCGTTTCCGAGATATTCCTTGTTATTGGTTTTAATTGTGAAGTACTTAAACTTTTCTCAGACAGGAAGTGACCTTTTTTCTTTTGATCTACTCCTGGCCAAGCAAAGAAGTGATTTGCAATGTCAATCGCATTACTATAGCTTCTAAAACATTTGATTATCACTTTAGCCTAGTACATTACCTTAATTCCCTTTTGCTTATAAGAACTAAGTAACAATAATACTCCGCTAGTGTTATTTCGATTAGCATTGTGTAGAAAGAAGAATAATCTTTTGTAAGAAGTTTGTAGAGCAGCTAGGGAAAGTCATCTGAGTGTAACAGATCAGATTTTTGGAAAAAGGTCCTGGGTGTGCGTGTGTGTGTGTCTGTGGGCAGTATAGCTCAAAAATGAAAAGACCGTTAAAAACCAAACTTGGTATTTATGTTTGATATTTTCCAAGGATGGAACACGAAGCTTTTCAAGAGAATCCCCCCACCCACAACCACCCTTTATATGGAAAAAAATTAGAAAGTTTGATTTTCTCAAAAATGTCTCTAACGATTTAGATTATAATCTCCTATATTTAAGATATTTACATGACAATTAAAATGTATATCTTCAATTTTCTGGGAATAGCATGTTTATTCTAGATGAATTTTACGGAGTTTTGCATAACTGGTAAACCGTAAGAAATAGACAAAAACAACACAAAAAATGTAGAGCTCTTTAAAACACACAATTTACGTTATATACATTTTTTTCGTGAGGTTGACCATTTTTAGGTACTCCTAAATATTAGTTTCAGCTTCAGAATACTTTTCTCATACAGGAATTTGCCAACTCCTGTCCATACAAACAAAGGTACTTAAATCACATTGCAACCTCTTTGAAAAGATTTAATTATCAATTTAGCGTATCGTACTCCCTAATTTCGCATCTTCTTACTAGGAAGCAAATAAGAAGAACCTTTCTGCTAATTTTTTCTCGATTCGCATTATGTAAATTGAAGAATAAGCCTTTTAACAATAACTTATTGTAAAGATGTAGAGAAAGTCATGAGAATGGAACAGATCAGATTTTTAATAATACACAACGCTACTATTGTGAGTTATTATTTTACCCAAACTTTTTATATCCAATTCTAATCACTTTGAGATTAATGCTGATATTGTTTTGAAATAACTATGGCAATAATACATTTGGCATTCCACCTCAGAGTTCTCCAAATGCTATATGAGAATCTTTGCATTAAGATAGATACAAAATGTTACCTGTTTGGAATATTAAATATCATTGAGTTCGCTATCAAATGAAACGTTGGCTGACAGTGACTTTACAACAACGTGGTAAAAGTACAGGAAAACATTTCTAACTGGACATCCATGGTTCAATAAAACTTGTCAAACCTAATCGGGTATCTTTTTTACTATTTATTTTTTATTTATTCAATAGAAAGTGAATGGGTGTAGGCTATATAATGCCAAACAATTGTATTAAATAAAATATTACAAAATTACAAATAGTAATGAACTGTTTTACACTTCTATAAGTGGTATGAAATTCAGTCGAAATACAGTACACATTTACGTATGTATGTATGTATGTATGTATGTATGTATGTATGTATGTATGTATGTATGTATGTATGTATGTATGTATGTATGTATGTATGTATGTATGTATGTATGTATGTATGTATGTATGTATGTATGTATGTATGTATGTATGTATGTATGTATGTATGTATGTATGTATGTATGTATGTATGTATGTATGTATGTATGTATGTATGTATGTATGTATGTATGTATGTATGTATGTATGTATGTATGTATGTATGTATGTATGTATGTATGTATGTATGTATGTATGTATGTATGTATGTATGTATGTATGTATGTATGTATGTATGTATGTATGTATGTATGTATGTATGTATGTATGTATGAATGTATGCATGCATGTATGTATGTATGCAGGCATGCATGTATGTATGTATATATGTATGATGTATGTATGTACGTATGTTTCATCTTTATGTACGTATGTATGCATATATGACTTACCAATTGTCATTGTTTTTTTTGAAAAAGGTATGTGCATGTATATATTAATACATAGGCTAATTAATGTACCATTAACAAAGGAAGGATACAAAAAAGAATTCAATTATATTATCAATGTTACACAAAATAATGGACTTCATAGACAGTTAATTTACAATATTTTTAATAAACAAGAAAAACATAAAAAAAAAAAAAAAAAAAGAAAGAATTTAGCTTATTAAAACCAATTTGAAGTATAAACGATTTAATTATTATCCAAAACTGTTTCCAGAGCTTAAAAAAAATACTTGACAATTATAATATAACACTTGCCCCTTGCAGCAGATTCAATTTGAAAAAGATGTTAAATAAACCATTTATCAAAACAATGAATAATTTAAATAAATCTGATATCTATCAAATAAACTGTAATGATTGTGCAAATTTTACATTGGCAGAACAAAGAGAAGCCTAAAAATTCGTCTTAAGAAACATCAAAGAAATACTGAACTGAAACAGTTACAGTTGGATAAATCAGCAGTAGCCAATCATTTCTGGAATACTAACCACGAAATCAAATTATTGAAATCTATTAACACTCCTTCAGAGTTGGATATCTCGGGAAAAAATTTCATTCATAGTAATATCAGTAATGTGGTCAACTTTGAAATACCACTTTTAAAATATTTTAAAACTTGTACAAAACACTGAAAGTCAAGCTAAAGACTCAAAACTAGCATACAGTTCGAAACGTTCCACCAGAGGACTCGCAATAAGAAGGCAGATATCAATGAAGTGTAGCTTCTACCACCTGATGCTACTGCTATTGGTCTGACAACTATATTTGATGTCGAAGCTACCCAGCTACCTCAGACGTCTGCGAACCTGCAAAAGACAATGACAAGGATGGTTGTCGAAACGCGTCCAGAGTACCAACACCAACACCACGTTTAGTGGTGCATGTGTCTGCAATAGATGTCCAGATTTGAACGAGAAGATAGCTTTGTTTTTTTTTTAAAAGCTTTTAAAATGTGAGGGTTGTGTTGGATCGGTATGTCAGGGTTATGTTAAATAAAACCAAATTGAAAGTTTGTACCGATTTCCTTATGCAGAGTAAGATCGGCCAGGGTTGGCAAAACCATGAAGGGCGCGAGCAAATTTTAACGTAGAGTGCAACCCATTACTGGAAGCGTAGGAAAGCGTTGGAATAACATCTTTGTTCTGCTCAAATGTGAGCAAAATTAATTTGTTTTACAACCATAGTGTCAAAAGTCTAGTAACAGAACAGCATCACAGAAATATATTAGTGATTGCAAATTTGTTCAGAAAGTAACAGTCCAGAGGTATGGAACTAAACTGAATCTGTGCGGCATGTAGAAATGTCAAGATGTATTTAGCAAACTACGAGCTTTCTACCTGAAATAAAGGTGAAAATGAAAAGTGTAATTGAAAAGAATGCAGGGTTCAGTGTGAAGTATCGCATGCAAGCTGCACTTTAGATCCCAACAAATGTTATTTGCTTGGTGATGCTGATAGGGAACTGATAAAATGTGTCAAATATGCCCCGGTCGTATCATGCGAGTGGAATGAACTTTTTTTTTTGCCTTACAAATCTTGTTTGTCGGAACGTAGAGTGAGTTTTTATTTGAAAGGCTCTTTAACTACTGTGGTTCTCAGCGTCCCATTCTAAATTGGGCTTGAAAGACCGCTTAATTTTGCTCAGAGGCCTCTCTATCAGGCTTGAGGTTCTTTTACGTGACGTAAATCTACGACACGGGACCAACGGCCAACTTCCCTTCCGAAGGAAGCCTCCGCCGGGTTTGAACCCGCGACCTTGGGTTTATGGTAACCATTACACCACGGAGGGTGACTAAATAATATGCACCTGATGTATTCCATTCGCATGACTTTGTCTATATCTCTACAATAAATTATTGTTAAAAAGCTTATTCTTCTATTTACTTAATGCTAATCGAGAAAGAACTGGCAGTAAGAGTCTTCTTATCTGCTTCCTCGTAAGTAAAAGGGAAATAAAGAGAACACAGCTTTTAAAAGCTGGTTGCTATGTGTTTGCAGTACCTTTGTTTGCATGGACAGAAGTTGACAAATTTCCGTATGAGAAAAGTATAAGTATTTTAAAGCTGAAACTAATAACCAAGAATATCTCAAAACCGATCAATTCCAGGAAAAAAAATGTGTGTTTTAGCGAGCACTACATTTTATGGGTGGTAAGTTTTTATCTATCTCTTACGGTTTACCAGTTATGCAAATTTTCGAAACATGTCCCCAGAGGCTATTCCCAGAAAATTCAAGATATACATTTTATTTGTCACATAAATAGTTAGAGCCATTTTTGAGAAAATCAAAATTTTCGAAATGTTTTCCTTGTAAAGGGTAGTTTGGGGTGAGGGGATTTTTCTCAAAATCTTTGTGTTGCTTCCATGGACCATACTAAACTTAAATACCAAGTTTGTTATTTTACCGACTCTTCGTTTTCGAGTTATCGTGTTCACAGACACACGGACACATTGACAAGCGGACACACACACACACACACACACAAATGGTCCTTTTTCTGAAAATACTTTTTTTGGATATATGGAACCCTAAAACGTGTATTTCCGGTGAAATAGCAGAATCGAAATTTTGGGTGGAATGCACTGTACATAGTAAGTAAAAATCATGCCAAATTTCCACTTTATTTTGTGGAATAATCATTTCTAAAATTTTGGCTTTTGTTCCTGAGAAGTTTCCAATATTAAACGTTGAATGGCTCCTAAGAAATCGTACAGTGACTTGATAATATTAAGGCTAACCTTTTCTTTGCAGCACTTACAAGCCAACTCCCTGTGTCAGGAGTCTGTCGAGGAGTAAGCAAACTGTGCATCATAGCATATCCAGGTTGGCTGATCAGCCAAATGACCGGTATGGTGGGGAAGAAGAAGGAAATGAAAAGAAGGAAGTTAACAAAAACAATTTCAAAATAATAGAACTCATAACATGTTATCGATTGTTCTTCGCAGTTAGAGAATGTTTCATGTGGGAAACACTTTATCTTGTGGATATTGAGAAGTTTGTTGAGTTAAAAGGATTGTACCTAATTTTCTTTTCAACTGAAAGTGTTGGTGAATACCTGCGTATTTGGCACAGTTTGTAATTGTCAGCCTAGGTATTTTGTATTTTTTCGTTTTAGAGATACCCTGAAAATGGGTCTGTAGTATTATCCAATGTTAGTTTTGCAATCTTGTAATAATACCTGCATATTCAGAAGAAACTGACTGACTAGGCCTCGTTTTAAAGGTTAGGTCTTAGAGCGTTCTGTGTTTTTATTTCGATTAAAGGGTTATAAACTGTGAGGGTGCAGCCCTAGTGCTGTTAAATAGTTTAGCATATCTTATATTACAATGGAAACTAAAGTAGTTGGTGTAAATACACTGAAAGCAACGTTTAATCCAACACAACAGAGACCTACCGCTCTGGATATACACAATTGGGTGGATGAAGAATTAAAGGCACGTGTTGATGAATTAAAACATTGCAGCTTGTAGGAAAAGAAAATGCAGTATATTTTAAGTTTAAAACCAGTATAAGCTATGAAGCTCATTTGCGCCGTCATACAGGTAACGCAACAGTAACCTTAATGAATGGGGATAAGGTAGATGTGGTAATAGGCCTCAGAATGTTTATTTTTATATGTGTTTCCTGTAACTGGACTGATTAAGTTAGAATAAACATAAATAAAGATAACAATAAAAGAAACAAATGTTGGTGTTCAGAAGATGGGTCTAGGGAACGATGTTTTCAGGTCAGTTTGTAATCTGCGGGTTGCATAAAACCTGAGAATAAGGGACAGGTGTATATGTGCTGGGATTAACAGAACTAAATAGAAATATAAACTTTTTATGAAGTATTTGTGGAACAGCCATGAAAAATGAATTATATCGAAGAAATTTCTATGATTGTTGTGCATAAAATGTATTTTATTGCAATAATAGTGGGTGCAGTTGTTGTCTAAATCAGATTTTAACCACACTTTTGTATATCAAGCATGAAAATATGTTTCATTACTCATTTTAAGTATTTCTTCCTTTAGTCATATATTAATAACTAAATATGCCATTTAACCAATCATTTGTGACAAAGACCTTTAAAACAAAAAGAATTTGGGAATGACGTAAACTTTATATCTAAAGAAAGAGAGGAAGGAGCACTACATTGGTCTACAAAATAACATGAGAAAGCTGCAGATTCTGCTGAAGAAAAAAGTCTAATGTGTTACGCTCACGTGACTTTCTCTATCTGCTCTACAAACAAACTTCTTACAAAAGATTGTTGTTCTTTTTACGCAATGCTAATCGTGATAAACATTAGTTCCTTATAAGAAGAAGGAAACTAAAGAAATGCACTAAAGTGATGTTCATATGTTTTAGAAGCTCTCGTTTTGTGATTGTCATTGCGAAACGCTTCTTTGCTTGACCAGGACCACGGACCAAAAGAAAAACGGAGACTTCCTGTCTGAGAAAAGTATAAGTACTTTATAATTGAAACTAATAATAAGGAATATCTCGAAAACGGCAAACTCCACGAAAAAATGTATGTGATATAAAATTCTGTATTTTAACGAGATCTACATTTGTTGTGTAGTAAGTTTTTGTCCATCTCTTACGGTTCACCAGTTATGCAAAATTCATCTAGAATAAACAGGTCTTTAGAAGATATTTCCAGAAAATTCAAGATAAGCATTTTATTTCTGATGGAAATAGCTTTAATGTGTGGTATTTTAATCAAAATCGTTAGAGCCATTTTTAAGAATAACAAAATTTTCGAAAGTTAAAGGGTAAGGTAAAGGGTAGTTAGGGTAGTTAGGGAAAATGTTCATGTCGCAACCTTGGAAGATACCAAACTTAAATACCAAGTTTGGTATTTAACGGTCTTTTCGTTTTTGAGCTATGCTGTCAACAGACACACGGACCTTTTTCTGAAAATGCTTTATACTTTCTCTACATGTACTATGTACATTGTGTAAAGAGAAGGTGTTGTAATACACCCAAAAACTCGATACCGAGATTTCATAGGAAATAATGTTTTGGGTCCCCCTGAATCCAAACAAAGCATTTCTGGAAAAAGGTCCTGTATGCGCAAGTGTGTGTCTGTGGACAGCATAGCTCAAAAACAAAAGACCGTTAAATACTAAACTTGGTAAAATATCGTACATTAAAGATATTTACCTGACAAATAATGTGTATATCTTGAATTGTCTGGAAATAGCCTCTGAAGACTACTTTATTTTGGATAAATTTTACGGAATTTTGCATAACTGCAAAACTGTAACAGATTGACAAAAACTTATCACACAAAAAGTGTAGAGCATGTTAAAACACACAATTTATGTTATTTTTTTCGCGGAGTTGATCGTTTTTGAGATATTGATTTCAGTTTTGAGAAACTTATACTTTTCTCTTTACTCCTGTCCACACAAACAAAGCAACTTCATTCACATAGCAACTAGCTTTTGACTACCACTTTAACCTATGGTACTCTCTTATTTCGCTTCTACTTACAAGGAAGCAAGTAATAAGATTGCTTCTGCTAATTTTTCACGATTAGCATGAAGTAAATAGAAGCATAATCTTTTTAATAAAAATGTATTGCGTAGGTGTAGACAAAGTCATGTGAATGGAACATATCATATTTTTTTGGCTTCAGGGGATCCTAAAACATGTATTTCCGGTGAAATCTCGAAATCGATTTTGGATGGAATACAATACCATCTCTATCCACTATGTACATTGTACATACGGGGATAGAGAAAGTAAACATGTTTAGCTTAATGTTAAATCCATTTCTGCTGGTGCAGCTTCCCTCAGACATGTTAAGAATAACTAATTTGGCTAAGCTCTCGGGATCATCAACGGTCATATGCCAGCAATTAGTCAATGCCTTCAGCCAACTTGGACCGCGTTCATTATACGAATAGGTACCGCAAGAGAAAGCAGCTTGAGGCATTTAGGAGAATCGGTCATGCACAAGGAGCTGGTATTGCATGGAGCACGACAAGTTGTAACCTTGTTCAAGGAAACGGATTTCCTCAGCACAGTAAATAGTCTACCGGATGCTAGTAGATAAACTAATTAATGGCACGGACACTCTAATGTAAAACACTAGATAAGTGCTCGTGGCTCTTAGCTAACCTCCATTCAAATTACTGCAGCAAATTCCTTAACAGTAATGTAGGATTTCAAATATTCCTCATTACAGCACCCTAAAAATAACGTGCTCTAAAATTTACTCTAACTATTCGGTCCATACAGGAGGCTGAACTGGCCGCGCCGTGGCCAAGTGGTTATACCACTCGCCTCTCACCTAGACGGCCCGGTTCGATCCAGACGGCCAGCGACCGCATGTGGGATTTATGGTGGACAAAGCGGCGCGGGGGCGGGTTCTCCCGCAATCACATTCCACCGGTGCTCCATCTTCATTCCATATATCATCGGTGTCATCGCGTGCGGTGCCATTTGAGTAAAAGCGGGCGTTAAACACTATTAAAAAAAGCAGGCTGACCAATATATCTATAATATAATGGGTTTGGGTTCAGCCAATCACGGCAACATTTCCGTCATTTTATCCTGCAGTGTCATTTCGCCAACGCTGTATTTTATATTTTAATACAATACAACCTAAAATGTCCCTTTCTTTCTCCCTCTGTCTCACTTTCTCACTCGCCTTCTGCCCTTTCGGGCCAACAGAGTCGATTAGTGTTAAATGTCTAATATTAGAAGCACATCTTTAATTTTTACCCTCTCTAGCACGTATGCACATAGTAGAGAGAAAAGGTATTGTATTCCACCAAAATTTCGATACCAAGATTTCGCCGGAAAATTAGGTTTTCAAGCTATTTGTGTGTGTGCGTCCGTGGGCAGCAAAATTCATAAACGGAAAGTCCGTTAAATACCAAACCTGGTATATAAAATCAGTAGCTTCCAAGGATGCAACACTAATATTTTCAAGAAAATCATCCATCTCCAACCACCCTTTATCTGTAAAATTTTTCGAAAATTTTGATTAAAATGCTATATGTTTAAGATATTTTCATGAAAAATGAAATGTATGTCTTGAATTTTCTGGAAATCGCTTTCTGAATAAACTTTTGTATAATTCGTAAACCGTAAGAGATAGACAGAAACTGCAGACTTCAATAAAGCACAGACTTTCTAGTTATAAGGAAGCAAATAATACGACCATTTCTGCTAATGTTTATCTGGATTAGCATGACGAAAGAATAATCTTTTGTAACAAAAGTTTGTCTTTGGAACGGCTAGAGGAAACCATGTGACTAGAACACATCAGATTCTTTTTCCTTCCACTTACAAAGAAGCAAGTTATAAGACCCTTCTGCTAATGTTGTTTCGAGTAGCATGGTGTATACAAACGAATAACCATTTAAGATACATTTGTGGAACAACTAGAGAAAGTCATATGAATGGAAAACATATTTTTTTGGAATAATCTGTCCAATACCGAACTTCGAATTAATTTCAATATCATCAAAGATTTTAAGAAAATGTCTTCACCTCCTTAATATGGAAGAATTTTTAAATTTTGGATCTTCACTAAAATATACAGTTACTTACCCAGCTTTGAATTCCCCAAATGACTCGAGGAGATCTCAAATTATTTTGAGATGACATACTCCTATGGCACTACAGTCAGCTGGGGAATTTAATGCTGTGTCGGCATATTAGCATGGTAGCTGAGTGGTTAGAGCTACTGGACGGAGATTCGTGGTTCAAATCCCGGCGATGGTATTGGATTTTTCAGTCTGGCTCGTGTCATATACAAGAAATAATTAATTGACAAATATAACTACTGATAGCTGATAAAATATAAAATAACAAATCAATTCCTGCTTGTAAACACTCCTCGTGATACTCCATATATGTATTTCAGGATGTTATAGGTATTTCCCTTAAAATATACTAATTCCCATATAATATATGTACTTCAGGATGTTATAGGTATTTCCCTTAAAATATACTAATTCCCATATAATATATGTACTTCAGGATGTTATAGGTATTTCCCTTAAAATATACTAATTCCCATATAATATATGTACTTCAGGATGTTATAGGTATTTCCCTTAAAATATACTAATTCCCATATAATATATGTACTTCAGGATGTTATAGGTATTTCCCTTAAAATATACTAATTCCCATATAATATATGTACTTCAGGATGTTATAGGTATTTCCCTTAAAATATACTAATTCCCATATAATATATGTACTTCAGGATGTTATAGGTATTTCCCTTAAAATATACTAATTCCCATATAATATATGTACTTCAAGATGTTATAGGTATTTCCCTTAAAATATACTAATTCCCATATAATATATGTACTTCAGGATGTTATAGGTATTTCCCTTAAAATATACTAATTCCCATATAATATATGTATTTCAGGATGTTATAGGTATTTCCCTTAAAATATACTAATTCCCATATAATATATGTACTTCAGGATGTTATAGGTATTTCCCTTAAAATATACTAATTCCCATATAATATATGTACTTCAGGATGTTATAGGTATTTCCCTTAAAATATACTAATTCCCATATAATATATGTACTTCAGGATGTTATAGGTATTTCCCTTAAAATATACTAATTCCCATATAATATATGTACTTCAGGATGTTATAGGTATTTCCCTTAAAATATACTAATTCCCATATAATATATGTACTTCAAGATGTTATAGGTATTTCCCTTAAAATATACTAATTCCCATATAATATATGTACTTCAGGATGTTATAGGTATTTCCCTTAAAATATACTAATTCCCATATAATATATGTACTTCAGGATGTTATAGGTATTTCCCTTAAAATATACTAATTCCCATATAATATATGTACTTCAGGATGTTATAGGTATTTCCCTTAAAATATACTAATTCCCATATAATATATGTACTTCAGGATGTTATAGGTATTTCCCTTAAAATATACTAATTCCCATATAATATATGTACTTCAAGATGTTATAGGTATTTCCCTTAAAATATACTAATTCCCATATAATATATGTACTTCAGGATGTTATAGGTATTTCCCTTAAAATATACTAATTCCCATATAATATATGTACTTCAGGATGTTATAGGTATTTCTCTTAAAATATACTAATTCCCATATAATATATGTACTTCAGGATGTTATAGGTATTTCCCTTAAAATATACTAATTCCCATATAATATATGTACTTCAGGATGTTATAGGTATTTCCCTTAAAATATACTAATTCCCATATAATATATGTACTTCAAGATGTTATAGGTATTTCCCTTAAAATATACTAATTCCCATATAATATATGTACTTCAGAATGTTATAGGTATTTCCCTTAAAATATACTAATTCCCATATAATATATGTACTTCAGGATGTTATAGGTATTTCCCTTAAAATATCCTAATTCCCATATAATATATGTACTTCACGATGTTATAGGTATTTCCCTTAAAATAACCTAATTCCCATATAATATATGTACTTCACGATGTTATAGGTATTTCCCTTAAAATATACTAATTCCCATATAATATATGTTTTTATCCAGCTCACATTGTTGCTAAAGGTCGGTAAGGGTATTATCTGCATTTTCAAACTGTTTGGCTTGGAACTTGATTAATCTTATAGCCTTTGATATTGTAAAGTATGACCTGCTAAAACTTTGTCAGATTTTACTTATATCAACTACTTTTTCACGATATGAACACCCAAATGTGCAAAAATTAACTATATCGTATATGTTTTCAAAACAATTCAACTTCCCTCAGAAATGTGTGCACGTTCTTTAGAAAGCAGCATCAAACATTTTATCTCAAATGTTATGGAATTTAGAGTAGAGAATCCAAATCCAAATGTCTGTGCACTCATAACCCACGGCATCGTATACAACGATGAAAACTAATTTTATATAGACCCGAGTAAAGTTTTAAATATAATAGTCGATTTTCTTTACGCATTTAAGGGTATGTATGGCTGAAACTTCTTGAAAAACCACAAAAAATAAATTCATTTTATTTTATTTCCATTAAATAATTTAAACATTCGAATACAAAAAAGATATAGTTGGCCACCAGGCGCTATTTTAAAATGCCTTAAGCCACTGGAACAAAGCTGAAACAGCACTGAACTTGCAAGATAAACTTCAGTTCGACCAGATCTCATTCGCATCATGCAAAGTAAAAACACGAAGTTGTGCAGAAGAAATGCAGCAATGCAAGAAGAAAAGGACAGAAAAGGCAGCAGTAGAGGAGAGGAAAAGGTAAGCTGAGTATCCAACCTTACATGCCTGGTGGGTTTTAATGCAAGACATACACTCAAATCTTTCCTTGTTTTCTCGCTATTGATATTTTCAGCATTTTTCCTCCTGCTAAATGCTTCATGTTTAATAAAGTTTTTCTTTACACAAATACGTTTTCTGTACATGTTCACAAATGTACGATGATTAAGAATCGCCCTAGGTTTTACTGTCAGATGCATTTAAGCTTATGTTTTCAATTTTCAAACACAAACATATTTTTATCACAAAGAAAGCACACTCATAGCTTTACACATTTTGGAACCTAAACCAAAGGAAACTGAGAAAATCCTGGGGTAATTTGAAAAAGTAGATGCACTGTAAATCTAGGGTTAAAATATAGACCTAAATTTTAATTTATTTGTCGCAAGGATTTTTTTTTTTTTTTTTTTTTGTGATGTGATAAAAACATAAACAAAAATAACCATAACTTCCAAACCATAAGAGCAAAATGAATGAAATTTGCACTGTAACTTGTTTGCACTATATTAATCTGTGGAGTAAATTTCAAATTACTATCGTTAATAGTTTGGAATTTTAAACTTTCAGTCATTCATGTCCTTATAGCACATCATATGCTCATACAAAAATGTCCTTCTTCTGACCTTAGCCACGATATTTAACTTTCTTGAAATACTTTCAAGTTAAATAAAGTGGATGCCGATGCTGAAGTACAAAGGTATTATTCGATATCTTATAACCAGAGCTAGGAAGTTCGTACCGATTCCCTTATGCAGAGTAAGAGCAGCCGGTCTTGGCAATACCATGCGGCGCTACTTGGGCGAGCAAAGGTCAACTAGAGTGCAACCCATTACTGCAAAACACCTATCACTGCATAGCACAGAACCACGTCGGTAGGAGGAAAGATGTTCAAATAACACCTTTGTTCTGCTTAAATGTAAGCAAAATTAATTTGTTTTACAACCTTAGTAAGCACTTTATGCATGTACTTATTCAGAAACCAATGACAGTTTTAGTAAACAAACTGTCAAAGGTCTAGTAAAAGATAAGCTTCACAGAAACATAGTATTGATTGCAAATTTGTTCAGAAAGTTAACCACAACTATTGCATTATTACAGTCCAGAGGTATGGAGCTGAACTGAATCTGTGCAGCAAGTCAAGACGGATCTACTAGTCCACGAGCATCCTACCTGAATTAAAGATGAAAATGAAAATAATTCAGGGTTTAGTATGAACTATAGCATACAAGCTGCACTTTTAGATCCCAACAAATGCTATTTGTTTGGTGTTACTGATACATCATGCGAAGTGGAACGAACCTTTTCTCATTACAAATCTTGTTTGTCGGAACATAGAATGAGGTTTTCATTTGAAAAGATTTAGTTTAATTCCTGCTTTCTATTTTACCTCGTAAGGGTCTGAAGATATTAAGGAAATTAATTTTATTATTTGGATATTATTTTATATTCTATCAATAAATATTACAATTCGTGTGATAATTGCTTGAGTGTTTTCATAGTGTACATATATAAAGAAGAAAATCAATCATAGTCAGCCCGTATATATGTAACAATTTGTATGTTGTACATAATGATCTGCTTTTACGTATGTGTCATAAGTCATTTTTGTTCTCTGGAAATAGTACTGTTTACTTCACAACAGGTTTGTTTACTTCTCCTCAATGACTTGTTTTGATGCGGGGAGATGGTCGGTCGTAAGCTGTATGCGGAACGGCGAACGGTACGAACTTCCTAGCTCTGCTTATAACATAACACACAACATATCTGTATGAGATAAGAGGTTCTAGTACTGAAAATGTAAATTTTACAATTCTCTTCCAATATATTGTGATAAATAGTCATGTTAAATAAAGAACTAATTTTTACCTCGCGACTCCCTCTTCCACGACGGCACTCAATGAAAGGTGCTAGTTCACGTGACCGTTTAGAGATACGAGGTAAATGCTTCAGTATCGTCAACATAACTAAAGTTAAGTATGTAAACACCTAAATATTCTCGAATATCGTTAGATAAAGCATGGATAACATTTTGAAAGATGTTGTTGCTGGAAAAGAGAAACATCAACGCCCAAACACACCATATTGTATAACATCACAAATATATGCGGGTAATCTCGGTTATGAGAACACAGTGTATGTAATAAAGAGGTAATCAGCTTCAAATTTTATCGTCAGATGGTGTAAGAGATCTATAACGGCATTCATTATATCTTCCGGAGGATTAAACATTATTTTGTTTGCTAACGACGCTTTCGATTGCTGGGATAATATCAGCGCCGCAGAAGTGTGCCGTAAATTAGGCCTGAGGAGTTGTTTAATGTGCCAGTAAGTAGCTGGGCTGGGCTGGGTTTGAACCAGGACCTTGCGGTCAGGAGGAGCGCTTAACCAGCTGAGCCATGCAGACCAACTCTTTCGGAGGAGTTTGGTATTGCGTAACGCGTTTAGATAAGTATTGTGTAGTTGAACATGCAGTTAAGTTACTCAGACTCGAGAACGTCTTGTCCCTTTAGTATAGCTGTGTTCTGAACTCGTGAGCCCTGCTGGATGAGGTGTAGAGAGAGGGGAAAGCGATATCTGGTTACCCGGTGAGCTGCTATGCAGTAATCATTCCTGCAGATACATGCATTAACCTAACATAGATTACTTAGCATAGTAAGGGGCATAAGTAGTGCAATGCTGTAAGAAGATTTTCTACTCTTTTCACCATGTATAAAGTTAAGAAATGTACGGTAGTGCATTCAGAAGGGCGTGAAATTATAAGTAGTGTTATAAATAAATATGATTAAGAAGCTCCGAATAAGCAGTATTTATATCCAGTGTCTCAAGCTCACAACCAGTTGCATATTATACTGGTCCTTCCGTGTCAACGAAAAAGAGAATTCGTAAGGAGAAGAAAGACCTGCGGTCAAGAGCAGAAAATAGTACCTATATTGAGAAGAAAAACTAGACCATAACATACGATTGCTCAAATCAATGTCTTTAATGCTACCGTAATATGAAGAATAATACGGTTAACTCATTTTATATTTACTTATTTAAAAATAGGTCTATGTCATAAAGTGTGTGTTTTAATGGATTCTACATGTTTTGGGTAGTGAGTTTCTGTCTTTTTCTTACTTACAAAAGTCATCCAGAATGAAGAAGTCTTTAGAGGTTGTTCACAGAAAATTTAAGATATACATTACGTTTGCCAGAAAAGATCTTAAATATATGGTATTTTAATAAAACTCGTTAAAGCTAATTTTGATAAGATCAAAATTTATGTCACATATACAGGGTAATGCGGCTGGGGGGGGGGGTTTGTTGAAAACTTTTATGGGGCATCCTTGGAAGATTTTTAACTTATATACCATGTTTGGTATTTAATGAGGGTTTTGTTTTTGAGCTATGCCCCCCTACACACACACACAAACTAATCTTCTTCAGAAAATGAAGCAGCGTCGTGTTCAGAATTGGACAGGGATTGGCACAGCCACTGCTATATTAAGATAGGCTGCATGATAATTATTCTTCAGCAGGGTTTTATCTGCGTATTACCTTATCTGACTCAAGATAGGGCAAAGGAAATAAAAAATATATAATCATTGTCAATTAATTGTTTCTTCCACATTAACCATGTGTAGAACAGGAACTGGAAAGATAGAATCGAACTAAAAAAAATCTGATGTGATCCATTCACATGACTTTCTCTACATCTCAGTAACAAATTATTGTTAAAACGCTTAAGCTTCTATCTACTTCATGCTAATCAAGATAAATATTAGCAGAAATGCTTTCATCAAGCAGAAAGAAAATAAGGGGATACACTAGCGCTAAAACGACATTAAAAACTGCTTGCCATGTCCATGAAATCCGCTTCTCTGTATTGCCAGGAGTTCACAAATCCCCGTATGTGAAAAGTTTTAAGTATTTTAACACTGAAAAAAAAAAACAAGCAATATCTCAAAAATTGACAGATCTACGAAAAAAAATATAGGACATAAATTGTGTGTTTTAATGAAATCTACATTTTTTGTATAGTAAGCTTTTGTTTATTTCTTACGGTTTACCAGTTAAGCAAATTCCAGTAAAATTCATCCAGAATAAAGAGGTCTTCAGAGGCTATTCCCAGATAATTCAAGAATACGTTTTATTTGCCGTGTAAATATCTTTAATATACGATATTCTAATCAAAATCGTTAGAGCCATTTTTGAGAAAATCAAAATTTTCGAAATTTTTTCCGTGTAAAGGGTAGTTAAGGGTGGGGGATTGTTCACAAAATCTTCGTGTTGCATCCTTGGAAGATACTCATCTCCAATATCAAGTTTGGTATTTTACAGATTCTTTGTTTTTGAGTTATCTTGTTCACAAACACACGGGCACACCGTTACGGACACACGGACTTTCACACACACGCATCTTTTTCTGAAAATGCTTTTTTGGATACAGGGAGCCTAAAACGTGTAGTTCCGGAAAATCTCGATATCGAAATTTTGGGTGCATTACAATACCTTCTCTATGCACTATGTACATAGTACCTAAAGATAAAATAAAAATCAACGTCATAGCAGAAATTTGAAACCCCGATTTGCTGGTATTCCTCCCAATGGTCTAACCACTGAGCTACCATAGCAAGATACCAAGATGTCATTAATTTCTCCAACTGACTAGCGTTTTTTGCTGTACACCACAAGGAGAACACAAATTATTTTGAGATTAGATTCCTCAATGGTGACTGAGCCAGGTAGCTCAAGCGTTTCGGCTGGGACTGGCTTCGGGAGGTCGTGGGACCGGTTCCCCGCGGGACGACCTCTCTAAACCATAGGTTTTCCTGAAATTTTTCTGGTGTCACTATAGAAAGCTGGGGAGGATTCTTCATTCCACCGCACTTCATTTCATCCCAAACGGGTCTTTCAGGTTTGTAAGTGTCGACGACGACTGCGGCAGAGGCACCATTTCGTGGAGGTGACTGCACTCTGAAAATACAGCTCCGGGTGGCGAGATGGCGTTAGTGGTTGTCGGCGTACTCAAGTGGTATATCCGGGACTGAGCCACGCGCTCTCCGCGTCGAGATGAACTGCTTGTGAACTGTTAGGCACCCTCCACGGCTCCCTGTCGGGATGTCGGCCGCCCTCTGAAATCACGCTCTACCAGGGGTATAACGTTCAATAACCCAATTGCGCACACACACTCAATCGCGACTTGCAATGTAATGTCGTAAATCCTTTAAGTCCCCTGCTTTTAGTTTAAACAACTCTTAGGAACAATCGTTGTCAATTAATTGTTTCTTTCACACCAGCTGTGTGTGGGACAGGAAAGCTAGACTCCAGACTTAAAAATGTATGGATTGCCAGGAGGCGCATGGCATTGAATTTTCCAATCTGCCTGTTTTTACTTTCTCTGCACGTGCTATGTACATAGTGTATAGAGAAGGTATTGCATTCCACCCAAGAATTCAATATCGAGATTTCACCAGAAATAGGCGTTTTAGGGTCGCCTGCATCTAAAAAAGAATTTTTAGAAAAAGGTTCGTGTATCAGTGTGCCCGTGTGTCTGTGAACACGATAACTCAAAAATGAAACGTCGGTAGATACCAAATTTGGTTTATAAGTTTAGTATCTTCCAAGGATGCGACACGAAAATTTGAGGTAAATTCCCCGACCCAAAACTATCCTTTGCATGGAAAAATTTTCATTTTCTCAAAAATGGCTCTAACGATTTTGATTAGAATGCCGTATAATAGTCGCCCTCCGTGGTGTAATGGTTACCATGCTGATTTCCTATACCCTAGGTCGCAGGTTCAAACCCGGCGGAGGACGATGGATTTTTTTTGGGTGTAAAAATCCTTAGCATGGCTTCCTTCGTAAGGGAAATAAGTTGGTCCCGTGTCGAGATTTACGGCACGTAAAAGAACCTCAAGCCTGATAGA
Source organism: Hymenopus coronatus (assembly GCA_030762935.1). Classification (NCBI taxonomy): domain Eukaryota; kingdom Metazoa; phylum Arthropoda; class Insecta; order Mantodea; family Hymenopodidae; genus Hymenopus; species Hymenopus coronatus. The sequence goes on from CM060881.1 coordinate 164,993,396, forward strand.
GAGGCCTCTGAACAAAATTAAGCGGTCTTTCACGCCCAATTTAGAATGGAACGCTGAGGACTACTGCAGTTAAATAGCGTCCATAAATAACATGTCATTTACATTTATACCATATATTAAAGACATTTACTCGGCAAATAAAACGTATATCTTGAATTTTCTGGGAATAGCCTCTGAAGACCTCTTTATTCTGGATGAGTTTTGCTAGTAAACCGCAAGAGATAGACAAAACCTTACTAAACAAAAACATGTAGATTTCGTTAAAATGCTTAATGTATGTCATATAACTTATTTTCGTAGAGCTGACCATTTTTACTTTCTCTACACATACTATGTACATAGTGTATAGAGAAGGTATTGTATTGCACCCAAAAATTCGATACCGAGATTTCACCAGAAATACATGTCTTGGGTTGCTCTGAATCCAAAAAAAGGCATTTTTGGAAAAAGTCCGTGTTTGTGCGTGTGTATCTGTGTGTCTGTGGACAGCATAGCTCAAAAACGAAAAGACCGTTAAATACCAAACTTGGTATGTAAGTTTGGTATCTTCCAAGGATGCGATACGAAGATTTTCAAGAAAATCCCTCCACCCCCAACTACCCTTTACATGGAACTTTTTTCGAAAATTTTGATTTTCTCAAAAATGACTGTAACGATTTTGAGTAAAATATCATATATTAAAGGCATTTACCTGACAAATAAAATGTATATCTTTAATTTTCTGGGAATAGCCTCTGAAGACTACTTTATTCTAGAGGAATTTTGCATAACTTCTAAACCGTAAGAAATGGACAAAAACTTACCACACAAAAAATGTAGAGCACATTAAAACACACAATTTATATTAGGTAAATGTTTTTCTAGGAGTTGATCGTTTTTGAGATATTCCTTTTTCTTGGTTTCAGCTTTGAAAAACATACTTTCTCATACAGGAATTTGTCAACTCCTGTCCATACAAACAAAGGAACATCAGTCACACCAGCTTTTTGCTTTCACTTTAACCTATGGTACTCCCTTATTTCGCTTCTACTTACAAGGAAGCAATTAATAAAACTATTTCTGCTAATTTTTTCTGATTAGCATAAAGGAAATAGAAGTATAAGTGTTTTAACAATAATTTGTTGCAGGGATATAGAGAAAGTCATGTGAATGGTGCACATCAGATTTCTTTTTATCATAGTTTGATTCAAGCGAACCACAGCTTTTGTGCATTCCTTGTTTTTAAATTATAAAATACTTAAATATGAAAACTTACCTTGCTTAAGGACAGTACAGAAACAAAAATATTCCGTTATCAAAGTAATTTAATAGTATAATAGATGCAAATGAGTATAGTCATTCCGAAGTGTGTGACATTGAACATGCACGAAAGGCAGCCATCTTACTTATAACCCATGATAAATAATAATTTACAGCAGTTTTATGGAAAGTGGCAGTCCGGGGTTTTCCATAGAGTTTGTAAAATCTTCTTACATAGCGTGTGTGTGTGTGTGTGTCTATAGTATATAAGGCTAAGAAAACAAAAAACGGTCTTCGTAATAGCATCATAGGCAAAACTTTATCTGCTCCCTTTATGTCTTTGCATGGGGTATTTTCAATGATCGTTTAAATTTTACATTGTTTTGTTATTTATCGAAACGTTAAACACGATAGAAACATTTTTGTTTAAATTATGTCGTTGTTTGAAATCTTGTACTTTATCCAGGAAAAACTGTTAGGTCACAAAACATGGAGTTTTATTTATGGACGCTCTGTAACTGTTGTGGTTCTCAGCTTCCCTCCTATATTGGACATTGAAGACCGCTTAATTTTGCCCAGAGTTCTTTTTAAGGCTTGAGGTTGTTTCACGCGCCGTAAATATACGACGCGGTACCACCGGCTTAACTTCCCTTCCAAAAGAAGCCATGATAAGGATTTTTACGCCCGAAAAAAGTCCATCGCGACCTTGGGAACCAAAGGCTAGTATTTCAACACTAGACCATAGAGGTCGACGTTAAATTGCAGCAATAAACGTAATTTGTTAAGTTTAAGTTGCATATAATAAAGATTTATTATTTGCTAACCACGATAAGAAAGTAGTGCTGTTTCTTTCATTCTTATTTATTCATTTATTTATTAAGGGAGTTTAATTCTATACCTATCATGGAAGAGTGAAATCTAATTCAATGTCTAAAAAATCTGATGTTTTCCATTCACATAACTTTCTCAACATCTCTGCAATAAGAGAATACCAAAGGCTAAAGCGATAGGTTGCTATGTGATTGAAGTTCCTTTGTTTGTACGGACATAAGTTGACAAATTCCTGTAAGAAAAAAGTATGTCTTTTAAAGCTGAAACAAATAATAAGGAATGTCTAAAAAAACGGCCAACTTTGCGAAAAAAAAGTGTATATAACATAGATTGTGTGTTTTAACGAGCGTTACATTTTTTGTGAAGTAAGTTTTTTTCTGTCTCTTACGGTTTACCAGTTATGCAAAATTCATCCAGAATAAACATGTCTTCAGAGGCTATTTCCAGAAAATTTAAGATATTACATTTTATTTATCATGTGAATATCTTAAATATAAAAGATTTTAATCAAAACCGTTATAGTCATTTTTGAGAAAATCAAAATTTACGATTTTTTCCCCATATAAAAGGTAATTGTGGGTAGGGGGATTTTCTTGAAAACCTTCATGTTGCTCCTTGGAAGATACCTAACTTAAATACCAAGTTTGGTATTTATCGGTCTTTTCGTTTTTGAGCTATGTTGTCCAAACACGCACACATACACACAAAAACACACAGACAGACAGACAGACAGACAGACAGACAGAACACACACACGAAAATTTTTCAAAAATTCTTTTTTTTAAATTCAGGGAGTCTCAAAACATGTATTTCCGGTATAATCTGGGTATCGAATTTATCGGTGCATTAAAATATCTTTTCTATACTCTATGTACATAGTACGTGTATAGAAAGTAAAAATCTGCATACTGGATGGTAGATCGTTCGCCAGGGGACGAGAGTTCGATCCTATGGGATAGCATATGGGATTTTCGGACAAAGGCGTTTATATGGGTTTTCTCCGGGTTCCTCGGTTTCCCCCGCCATTCAATCCACCACCTGCTTCATAATCACATTTCCTTTTAGCCATTTCACCGTCACCTCATATCATCTCCTTTCTCACTTTCATACCGGCCATGGGGCTGACCACCCATTCCTCTCTCTGATCTAGAGTTCGTTATCTCCTACAGACTTCTGGTTCCAGGCGTTGGCGTACAAGAAGGGTAAATAGCGAAAGAAGCAGGTAGGAGACGGGTAGTTAGACTAAACTGAAGATGGACAGTTTTAGAAACTTAACCCTATAATCCTTAACACAGTGAAATTAAATTTCTTCTGAATGAACATAAAAAGAATTTATCAAATTTATCAGCCACAAAATCACTAAATCTCCTAATTTGGTGGTAGAACATGGTAATGGTTTACCACACGCATGGTATTTAATTCCTAGGTCTTTCAAAGCTCACATGATATAACCCTGCCGTTGTGCAATTTGCATAAACATTAAAGATAATGTCTACTATTACTCAATACTGAAATATTTTCTATTGGCGTGGGGAACACTAAAACTGAGCTGAAAGCAATCGTCAATATCTAGAAACAGATATAGCGATTCTCTCGTACACAGCAGCGTGCAAATAATAAATACTTGTGTTTTCCATACAAATATAACGAACGTTTTCGTATTAAAAAATTTGATGTATTACATGGTTTTCTCTACATCTCTGTAACAAATTATTGTTTATAAGCCTATTCTTCTATCTATTTAGTGATAAAACATTAGCAGTAACGGTCTTATTATTTAATTCCTTATAAATAGAAGGGAAATAAGGCAATACACTAGGCTAAACCGATAGTCAAATGTTTTAAAATGAGGTTGCTTTGGAATTGAAATCCGTTTCTTTACGTAAATGTAAATGGGTGTTATTTATGGACGCTCTTTAACTGCTGTGGTTATTAGCGTCCCATTATAAATTGGGCGTGAAAGACCGCTTAATTTTGCTCAGAGGCTAGGTTCTTTTACGTTCCGTAAATCTACGACACAGGAGCAACGGCTTTACTTCCCTTCCGAAGAAAGCAATGCTAAGGATTTTTACACCCGAAAAAATTCATTGTCCTCCGCCGGGTTGTTTCTTTGCGTGGCCAGGAATTGACAAGTTCCCATATGAGAAAAGTTTAAGTATTTTAAAACAAACCAATGTCAAGGAATATCTCGAAAACAGCCAACTCCTCGAAAAAAAAATGCATATGACATAAGTTGTATTCTATCGAGATCTAAGTTTTTGTCTATCTCTTACGGTTTACCAGTTATGCAAAATTCAATAAATAATCATCCAGAAATTTTTAAAAGAAAATTCAAGATATACATGGTATTTTTCAGGTAAATCTCTTAAGTATAAGAGATTTTAATCAAAACCGTTTGAGCCATTTTTGAGAAAATCAAAATTTTCAAATTTTTTCTATGTAAAGAGTAGTTGGGGGAGGGAGGATTTTCGTGAAAATCTTCGTGTCACCTCCTTGGAAGCTACCAAATTTAAATGCCAAGTTTGGTATTTAACGGTCTTTTCGTTTTTGAGCTATGCTGTCCACAGACACACACATACACACATACACTCAGATCTTTTTCTAAACATCTGATGTGCTCCATTCACATGGATTTCTCCACATCTCTGCAACAAATTATGGTTAGAAGGCTTTATGCTATTCGAGAAAAAAATAGCAGAAATAGTCGTATTACCTGCTTCCATGTAAGTAGAAGGGAAATAAGGGAGTACCTTAGTGATGGTCAAAAGCTGGTTGCTATGTGATTGAAGTTCCTTTGTTTCTATGGACAGGAGTTGACAAATTCCCGTATGAGAAATGTCTTATGTTTTTCAAAGCTGAAACCAGTAACAAGGAATATTTTAAAAACGAACCGCTCCTCGAAAAAAAAATACACATATAATATAAATTGTGTATTTCAATGAGTTCATTAAGTAAGTTTTGTCTATCTCTTACGGTTTGCGAGATATACAAAACTCCGTAAAATTAATCCAGAATAAAGCAGTCTGCAGAGAATAAACCCAGAAAATTCAAGATATACATTTTATTTGTCAGGTAAATATTTTTAATATACATATTTTAATTAAATCGTTTCAGCTATTTTTGAAAAAAACAAAACTTATGAAAATTGTTCCATGAGAAGGGTAGTTTGGGGTGGTGGATTTCTTGAAAATCTTAAATAGCAAGTTTGTTATTTAACGGAATTTTCGGTTTTGAACTATACTGTGCTCACACACACACACACACACACACACACACACACACACACACACACACACATGCGCACACACGGATCTTTTTCCCGAATTTTTTTTTTTTTTTGATTCACCGGGGCCCAAAACATGTATTTCCGATGAAATTTCGGTATCGAATTTTGGGTGCATTACAATACCTTCTCTATACACTATGTACATAGTACGTGTAGAGAAAGTAAAAAAGAATTATTCAGGGGGATCCAAAATACGTATTTTGGGCGAAATCTCGAATTTTTTGGTGGAATACATATTTTGAGGTTCCCTGAGTCCAAAAAAGTATTTTTAGGAAAATGTCCGTGTGTGTCTGTTTGACAACATAACCCAAAAACGAAAATACCGTTAAATACCAAACTTGCTATTTAAGTTGAGTATCTTACAACGTTGCATCACAAAGCTTTTAAAGAAAATTCCCTCAACCCAACTACCATTTACATTAACGTTTTTACGAAAATTTTGATTTTCCTACAAATGAGTTTAACGATTTTGTTTAAAATACATTACGCTCAAGATATTTTTATGACAAACGAAATGCATATCTTGAATTTTCTGAGGATATCTTCTGAAGACCTCTTCATTCTGGATAGCTTTTGTATAACTGGCTAACCTAAGAGATAGACAAAACTTACCCAAAAAATGTAAATCTCATTAAAAACACAATTTATATCATATAAATTTTTACTTTCTCTATACTCACTATGTACATAGTGTATAGAGAATGTATTGCACTCCACCAAAAAATTCGATACTGAGATTTCACCGGAAATATATGTTTTAGGGTCCCCTGTATCCAAAAAAAGTATTTTTAGAAAAAGGTCCTTATGTGTGTGTATCCGTGTGTCCGTGTGCCTGTGAACACGATATCTCAAAAACGAAAAGTCGGTAAAATACCAAACTTGGTATTTAAGTTTACTATCTTCCAGGGATGCGACACGAAGATTTTGAGAAAAATCCCCCCACCCTAAACTACCCTTTACATGGAACTTTTTTCGAAAATTTCGATTTTCTCAAAAATGGCTCTAAAGATTTTGATTAAAATATCGTATATTAAAGTTATTTACCTGACAAATAAAATGTATATTTTGAATTTTCTGCGAATAGCCTCTGAAGACTACTTTATTATGGATACATTTTTCATAACTACTAAACCGTAAGAGATGGACAAAAACTTAACACACAAAAAATGTAGAGCTCATTAAAGCACGCAATTAATGTTATATACATTTTTTTCGTGGTTTTGATGGTTTTTGAGATATTCCTTTTTCTTGGTTTCAGCTTTAAAAAACATACTTTTCTCATACAGGAATTTGTCAACTCCTGTCCATACAAACAAAGAAACTTGCTTTCACTTTAACGTATGGTACTCCCTTATTTCGCTTCTACTTACAATAAAGTAAGAAATAAGATTATTTCTGCTAATTTTTCTCGATTAGCATGAAATAAATAAAAGATAAGCTTATTAACAATAATAATTTACAGAGATATAGAGAAAGTTATGTGAATGGAACACATCAGATTTTTTATTATTATTATTGTAGAGTTGATCATTTTCAAGAAATTCCGGATTATTTTTTGTTTTAATTTTAGGCTATATAAACTTTTCTCAAACGGGAAGATATATTTCCTGACGTTTCTCCTTTGTTTACCTGGCAAGCAAAGAGTAAAGAGTTTCAATTGTTGCACATAGCGACCAGATTTTATAGGAAGAGAATAACGCTTGGCCTATGCACTTTATTTCCCTTTTACTTACAATGAGCTAGTGATAAGAATAATTCTGCTTATGTTTATCTTGAGTAGCATGATGTAGATAATAGAAGTAGCTTTTGAATAAAAGGTTTGTTTGCGGAACAGCTAGAGGACATATGTGAATGGAACACATTAGATGTTTTCCCTTCTACTTACAAGGGACCAAGTAATAAGGACAATTTCTTCTAATATTTATCTCAATTTTCATAATGTAAATAGAAGAGTAAGCTTTTTAGCAATGATTTGTTACAGAGATGTAGAGAACACACAGATGTTTTTAAACTTTTCTTGATAGATTAAATCAAATATTGTTTCTGTTACCCCATTTAACAATTAAAATAACATAAGCAGGCGGTGCCGTGGTTGAATGGTTAGACCGCTCGCCTCCCATCTAGGCGACCCGGGTTCAATCTCAAGCACCTGCATGTGGGTTTTGTGGTGGACGAAACGGAGTCTGAGTGGGTTTTGTCCAAGTCCTCCGGTTTCCCCCGCCACCCATCCTACCAACTGCTCCATCATCACCTATTCTATCTCCATTTCGCTTGCATTTCATATCATCCGCTTCCTCTCACTCATGCCTGGCTACGGGCCGACCAGGTTCTCCATTCTGTTGTGTCGTGCCGTTGGCCCCCCGACAGGTTTTTGATCCCTAGGCATCCGCTTTTAAGTCTTAGGAGGGTGTCAATCCTACATAAGGGGAGGGTAAGTCGACTATGAAACGAAACGAAATAACATAACCTACTTCGTTTTATTTTATTTCCCTACATTGCTAAAGAAATATACCAATTTTGCTTTATATGTTCCTTCTTGATGCATTTTGTGACTGAAAGGTTTAAAGCACTACACATATTGGTTCAAAATTGGTTGAGAAATGCAATGCTATGCCGGCATGTTGCCATGGTGGAAGAACAACCGGCTAGAGACCTTGGTATCCGTGGTTCAAATCCCAGCTATGGCATTGCATTTTTCAGTTGACTCTACCTATCGAACTACTGTCCTACACATAGCTTGTGTGAAAAAGCAATTAAACCACCCTTTGACGATAATATTTGGCTATACTATGAATCCTGGGACTTAAAGTACTTACAACAATGTAAGTCGCCGTTGTGGTTTGCACTTTACATTAACCTTTGCTCGTGCAAGTAACACCACATGGTATTGCCAAGTGAGGCCTCTTACTCTCATAAAGAAATTGCTACGAACTTCCTAGCTCTGCTGATAACTTGATGCACGTGCGTTCACATATATTACGATCTGGGAAAAGGCAGCGGACTTCAGTCTGCTTCAACGAGTGCAGAATAAATGTCTCCGGGCCATTTAATGCCTCCTCTTTTTCTTTTCTCACGAGACTCTTTCACGATGTCTCTAGTCTGCCATACGGGGGGGGGTGCAAGATTAGACGTCGCGCAGTTTAATTCAACGACGTTTGCCCTTCCATCAGAAAGCCCTCGTTAGATCTCTTGGGGGTTACAATCCCAGAAATCGCCGCTCCAGGACATTCAGGTTTCCCCGTATGGCTTGCGGGCATCTCTGGTAACCAAGGAGCAACTCCAAAGCTGCTACGGCTAAGCTCGTGTACAATCCTATTAAGTGTTGCTTGGATGTCAAAATTTGAAAATAAAACCCACAATAAACAACTTTTGCAACAGAATTACTCCAGTAAGGGCCGTTGCACCATGATTCGCAATGTCGAGGAGAAATCTTGCTGCCTCTTTTCATTCCCCAACCTCATTTACACCCGCCGTCCTGCAAACCTCACGTTCCCGTTAGAACGTGTTAAGTTTCGGCAAAAATTAGTACACACCTTCGGGCTGCCCTTGGCCCGCCAACTGCACGTAGTTACAGAGCACTTTTAAAAGATAACTAAACTACCACTTGCCAGTCGTGAGTTCGAACCTGTCTTCCATTGTTTTAAACAGAAAGGAAGTTTCAAATCATGTATTGTTTCAACCTTGGTCAATTAAGTTTGATCGGTTTGACTACTTTCACTACAGAGAGATTTACAGATCCACTGCGATCATTAAGCATATGCTGATGAAAGCAAGAATAGATCGCATGCAGAGAGATACACGAACAGAGGTGCGATCTGTAGCATTCTGTCTGCACATAATACATTTCCGTACATTCAATTTGAATTCAGAGCTAACTTGAAAACAGGTTCTATGACTAATGTATGGCTGTTGGGATGGACAACGTTTTGTACGCGGACACAACTAACTCCCAGTCAGCATGAAGTCCACAATAAACATAATCACTGAGTTACATAAACCGGTCATTGCAGCATCTCATCTTTTCTTGCGTGAGGATATAACAACACTGTTCTCAAGTGTTAGGTACTAATTACCGTTTTAATCAAGTTTAAAAATGACATCAGAGTTATCGTCATCATCATTCTTACAGACGTGGGACTTGTAATGGCCTGCTGAGCGTCTAAACGGACTCGTGAACGAGTGACACGCGATGAGAACCCCTGGCTGTGCGGTCAGGCCACTTTTTATATTTCCCTAACAGATCACTTACTAGACTGCTCTCCAAAACAATCAATTTCACATAAACCCCTATATTTCAATATTACAGCACGCTTGCAAAACGTGACTCATGTAAAATAATCTCGTGTATCATATCTCTACCTAGTCTGCAACAAACCATTCTTACAAAATATTCTTCTTCTATTCACTTGGTGCTACTCGAAGCGAAAACATTAACAGAAATATTATTTCATAGTTCCTTATAACTATAAGAGGAATAAGGGAAATGAGGGGCAGTGAATCATTTTAAAGCTGATTGCTATGTGATTAAAATTCGGTTCTCTTTCCATGTCCAGTAGTAAAACAAAAGAAACAGAAATGACAAATACCGGTTTCAGAAAAGTATAAGTATTTTAAAATGCAAAACAATAACAAGGAATATGTCGGAAATGGTTCACTCCATAAAGAAATGTACTTGATATAAATTGTATATTTCAACGTGATCAGGATTTTCTGTGAAGTAATCTTTTGTGTACCTTTTGCGGTTTACCAATTATGCAAAAGTCATCGAGAATGAAGAGATCTTCAGAGGATATTCCCATAAAAGTCAGGATACACATTTTATTTGTATTTAAATGTCTTTACGTATTTTATTAAAAAACCGTTAGATCTATTTTTCAGAAAAACACAATTTTCGAAAAATTTTTCATTCAAAGAATGGTTTGGGGTGGGGGAGAATTTTTAATATATCTGTGTCGGATTATTGGAAGATACTAAACTTAAATACCAAGTATGGAAATTAACGGACTTCTCGTTTCTGAGATATGCTGCCCACAGACACACACATACACATGGTTCTGTTTATAAAATGCTTTACTTATTTCCGTTTGAGTGGAATGCAATACATTCTACCTATTATTTACGTACATAATATTTGATAGAGATTGTAAAAATAATCCTAACTTAATGAATTTATATCCAGTAAACGAGCTCTGCAACACGTTTTCTCTATAAACAAACCAATCCAATGATTGTCTGCATCAAGGTATTATATCTTGCTACTTCAGGTAATGAACATGCAGACTTTGTAGCAATGAGTGCCACAAGATACTCGTTACATGTACAAACTTCATGAGGATACTACAAGTTATACAACTGGTAAATAGCTCCTAGAAAATTAACTTTAATAGAACTCGAGAAACTATACTCACTGCAAATCGCTTCTGGATTAAGTATCAAGTTTACCTAATCCCATCCACTGAATAAAATATTCCGTCCAGAATGCAACATTTGCCACACTTCCACATACTTTCCCATTCGGCAATATGAACTACTAGCGAGTAGAACTTCCTCTTATTGGAATTTAAAAAATCCGATGTGTTACATTCACACGAACTTCCCTGCATCACTGTAATATATTATTGTTAAAAAAACATGTTCTGCTATATACTATATGATAATAGAAATTAACATTAGCAGAAATTGTCTAAATTACTTGTTTCCTTGTAAGTAGAAGAGAAATCAGGAAAATCACTAGGCTAAAGTGACAGTCAACTCTTTTAAAAGCTGGTTGCCATGTGGTTGAAATCCGGTTCTATGCACGGTCACGAGAAAAGTGTGAGAAAAGTTTTAAGTATTTTAAATCTGAAACAAATAACTTGAAATATCTCAGAAATAGTCAATTCCACGAAAAAAACGTATATGACACAAATTGTGTGTTTTAACGAAATCCACATTATTTATGCAGTAAGTTTTTATCTAACTCTTACGGTTTACCAGGTATGCAAAATTAAGCAAAATTCATCCAGAATGAAGAGGTCTTTAGAGGCTGTTACCAGCAAATTCAAGATAAACATTTTATTTATCATGTAAATATCTTTAATATACGATATTTTAATCAAAATCGTTAGAGCAATTTTTGAGAAAAAGAAAATTTTCGAAATGTTTTCCATGTAATTTGGAGTTAGGGTTGGGGGATTTTCTTGAAAATCTTTGTCGCATTCTTAAGTCCCAATTTTGATATTTAATGCAGTTATTTTTTTAGAGCTATGCTGTCTACGGACACACACGGACCTTTTCTGAAAATGCTTTTATTTTTTGAATTCAGGAGGATCCAAAACATGTGTTTCCAGTGAAATCTCGGTATCTAATTTTGGGTGCAATATCTACAATACCTTCTCTATACACTATGTATATAATACATGTAGAGAAAATAAAAAAAAAACCTGATGTTCTCCATTCACATGACTTTCTCTACATCTCTGTAACAAATTATTGTTAATAAGTTTATTCTTCTGTTTAATGCTAAAACACTAGCAGAGCTGATCGTATTACTTAGTCCCTTTATAAGTAGAAGAGAAATAAGGTAATACCTTAGGCTAAACGGACAATCAAATGTTTTAAAATGTGATTGCTTTAGGATTTTTTTTTTTTTTTTTTTTTTTTTTTTGCGTGGCCAGGAGTCAACTCCAAGAATTAGGCTAAGCTAAGTAGAAATGGTATTATTACTTAGTTCCTTATAAGTAGCAGAGAAACAAGGATATACTTTAGGGTAAACTGAGTCATATGTTTTAGAATGTGGTTGCTATGGGATTGAAATCCATTTCTTTGTGTGGACAGGAGTTGACAAATTCCCATATGAGAGAAGTATTTTAAAACTGATACTAACAACAAGGAGTATCTCAAAAACGGTCAAATCCACGAAAAGAATGTATATAACATAAATTGTGTGTTTTATTGAACTCTACATTTTTTGTGAAGTAAGTTTTTGTGTATCTCTTACGGTTTAAAAGTTATGCAAAATTGCGCAAAATTCATCCAGAATAAACATGTCTTCAGAGGCTATTCCCTGAAAATTGAAGATATCTATTTATTTGTCACGTAAATATCTTAAATATAAGATATTTTAATCAAAATCGTTAAAATCATTTTTAAAAAAAACAAAATTTTCGAAAAATGTTCCATGTAAAGGGTAGTAGGGCGTGGAGGATGTTCTTGTAAATCTTCGTGTCGCATCCTTGGAAGATACCAAACTTAAATACTAAGTTTGCTATTTAACGGTATTTTCGTTTTTGAGGTAAGACAAACAAACATACACATACACACAAACAGATAGACAGACAGACACACACAGACATATTCCTGAAAATGCTTTTTTAGATTCAGAGGGTCTCAAAACATGTATTTCCGATGAAATCTCGGTATAGAATTTTTGGGTGCAACACATACATTATGTTGATGTATACTACACTACATAGTATACTATACACTATATAGATGGTACGTGTAGAGAAAGTAAAATAACTGCTGAGTAGATCTGAATTAAGTCGCATGCATGCAGGGGACAGTTATCTTGTAGAGATTTGTTAATTTTGATTTTTAGCCTCTGAAAATGAGCCAAAAAGTGAGGGAGTTTGTCTAGAATAATTCCTAAGTATAAAAGATGATTCTGTAGTGCTTTGTTCATTATTATTTGCTTTAGTCTTCGTCGAATAATTTGATTAGCAGGACATATATTTAAGATTAAGATATTTAAATAATAAATTAAAATAGGGCTTAAACTTTCTGGGAAACTTATGAGAAATCCTATCCATGTGAAAATAATGTAGTACGTATGATTTTGTACAAGCGGGACACCTGGGTTCGATTCCCAGTACCGACATGGGGATATTTTCACCTCTGGGAGACCTGCACAGGGGTGCACTCAGCCTCGTGAGGTCCCTGGGGGCCCAATTGAAGAGCTACTTGATGGAGAAAGCGGCTCCAGGTCATGAGGACCGGCCGGGGAGGGATTCGAAGCGCTGACCACGCCTCACCCTCCAATACTGTACCCCATCCATGACGTCTGCCATGGACCGAGATGGGGAACGCAGCGGCCGGACGGTAGGCCAAGGTTGTGAGCTGTCGTGCCATGGAGTTAAGTTTTATGATTTTGTACAACTGGTAAACGATAAGATTTAGGCAAAAATCATTATACAGAACAGTAGAAATATTTAAAATACACAATATATCCCAAATAACTTCTTTTGTGGCATCGATCACTTCCGCGATATCCTTTATTATTTGTTTAATTTCTCATAATTTTTCACATTTTAAAATGCTATCGCTAATCACATTTTTACTTTCTCTATACGTATTATGTGCATAGTGTATAGAGAAGGTATTGTAATGCACCCAGAAGTTCGATACCGAGATTTCACCGAAAATATGTTTTGAGACTCCCTAATTCCAAAAAAAAGAATTTTAGAAACATATCCGTAGGTGTGTGTGTGTGTGTGTGTCTGTGTGCAGCATAGCTCAAAAACCAAAAGGCAATTAAATACCAAACTTGGTATTTAAGTTGAGTATCTTCCAAAGATGCGACACGAAGTTTTTCAAGAAAATCCCCCCACCTCAACTAGCCTTTACATGGAACATTTTTCGGAAGTTCTAATTTTCTCAAAAATGGCTCTAACGGTTTTGATTAAAATACTTTATGTTTAAGATATATTTATGACAAATGAAATGTATAACTTGAATTTTCTGGGAATAGCCACTGAAGACCTCTTCATTCTGGATGACTTGTGTATAACCGGTAAACAAGAGATAGACAAAAACTTACTAAGCAAAAAACGTAGGTCTCATTAAAACACACAATTTATATCATATAAGATGGTTTTGTAGGGTTAACCGTTTTCGAGATATTCCGGAGGCACTTAAACTTTTCTCGAACGGGACTTTTTTCGTTTCTAATTTGTTTACTCCTAGCAATCAAAGAGAGGGAATTTGAATTGTTTTACATAGCAACCGGTTTTTAAAGGAATTGACTATCGCTTTAGCCTGTGCATTCCCCTATTTTCCTTTTACAAGGAAGCAAGTATTAGATAATTCTGCTTATGTTTATCCTGATTAGCATGATGTAGCTAAAAGATTATTCTTTTGAATAAAAGGTGTGTTTGCGGAGCAGCTACAGAAAGTCATATGAATGTAACACATCAGATTTTTTAAATATATTATGAAAAGATAATGGAATTTGAAGGCCTGCTTTTGTCATCACGCATTTAAACAGGAGATTTTCGAAATGGTTTCCTCGATGCCTTTGTTTTTATGACGAAATTTGAAATAAAACTATTTCTGTACATTTTTATCTGGCTTTAAAAAAATTAGATTTATATATGAATTACAGCGTCCCATTCTACATTGGGCGTGAAAAACCGTTTAATTTTACTCAGAGGCATCTTTATCAGCTTAAGGATCTTTGCGGTGCCGTAAATCTACAACACGGGACCACCGGCTTTACTTTCCTTCATTCTAAGGATTTTTACACCCGAAAATACATATCGCCCTCCATTACGTTTGAACACGGGACCTTGGGAACCACAGGGCTGCATGTTTTCCCTAGACTTATCTCGATTTAGGTTTTTAGAAAGCTGATGTGTTCAATTCACATGACTTTCTCTACCCACTCTACAAATAAACTATTTTTACAAGACATTATTAAGTTATCTACGTCATGTAATCGAGATAAAGATGAACAGAAATTGTCTTAATACTTGATTCCTTTTGACTAGAAGGGAAATAAAGGGAATACACCGGGCTAAAGCGATAGTCAACTTTTTAAAAGCTGGTCGCTATGTGAACAATTGAATTGAATGTATTGCTAAACAGTCGTGATGACAAGATGACATAGTCAAAACTTAAGTAATATCATGCATTTAAAGAGGATGTATAAAACTCTCTTGGGTTATAAAAAGAGTTAACCAATCCTTGAAAACATCAATATTTAAAACATGCATCTCATGTGGTAGTTTGTTAAACAAGGAAATAGATGCAGATTTATAGCAGCGCTGGGATTTGGTTAACCTAACCCTTGGCGTAACAAATAGGTAATTGTGTCTTGTGGAATAATGATGGATATCAGTGTTGTTAATTAAACTATTATAGTTATATTTAACATACATTAAACATTTAAATATATATAATATTTATGACCGTCAAGAAAAGTTTTAGAAATAAACAGAGGACGGCAGTGAGATTCATAATATGCTCCTGATAGTATGTGTATGACTGGACTTTTCAACAACTTTTAAGGAAAATAATATACGTTGAGTTAAACATTCATGTTATCGCTTACTTTGTTAAGTTCATTAATTCATTGTAGAATCATCGGCAAATAAAACCAATTGACTATCCACATCCAATGGAAAATCATTAATCATTATCAAAAATAACAATGGCTCTAGAACTGATCCTTGTGGAACACTACAATTCAGAATAACTATGACTAAAATAAACTGTCTATGATCGATCATATAAATAAAATTTAAAAAGCTCAAGTTTTACACCTTGAATTCCATAATATCGGAGTTTCGTTTCTAAAGCTTTGGTTAAATCACAAAGTACTGCCAATGTATGATTCGAAACTTCAAAACCAAATAATAAGAAACAAATAAAACTCTCAACAGCATCTATAGTAGAGAGACCTCTTCTGGATACATAGTGGTTGTTTACCAATAAGCTATTCGTTTCAAAATAGTCGATTAGCTGTTTTCACATTAAACATTCTAAAATGTTTGAGAAAATTGGAACCAAGGAGATAGGTCTGTAATTTGCAGGTTCGGTTCTCTTTAAATTGCTAATAAAACTAAAGAGAGATGAAACGAAAGGTGTCCCTGTTCGAGAAAAGTTGCCTTGTTTAAAATTGTAATAAGTAATATTTGGGAAACGGTTAACACTTCAAAAAGTGTGTGTTTTATGGAAATCTACATTTTGAGTAGTATTATGTCTATTTCTTACAGTTACCGATTATGTAAAATTCAGGAAAATTCATCCAAAATCAACAGGTCTTCAGAAGCTACTCCCAGAAAATTCAAGAGATACCTAAATTTTATTTGTGATTTAAATGCCTTTAATCAAAATCGTTAGAGCCATTTTTGAGAAAAACAAAATTTAACAACTCCGTAACAGTAATTTAAAATCATCCTTGGAATAGATAACTTCTTAAGGTCACTATATATTATATTTAATGATATATTACCTTACATCTTCCATAAATGGCTATAGAAATTGTATTTTAAACGACGCATAGTATATTTAGATAAAATGTGTCATGGGCGTGATATAAAATTATATCAAATGATTACAAAATGGTTTTCAAAGACTTCAGTAAAGTAACTTCAAGTCCATATCTTAGATTAGCGAAGAAATAAAAGAAAACTAAGAAGTTTACAATGTGGAACAATTAATTGGAGAAGTAAATAAACTTTTTTTTCAGGTGTGCTTACTTAACAAGAATTACTGAATTATGTTTTCTTATAGCATAAATCCTACATTGTCCATCAGAATCCATGTTTTTACAATGCCACTTAAATTCGATGTCGAGATTTCACTGGAAATACATGTTTTGAGGTCTCCTGAGTTTTGCGTGTGTGAACACGATAATTCAAAAACGAAAAGTTGGTTAAATAGTTAATTTGATATCTAAGTTCAATATCTTTAAATACGAAGACTTTTAGGAACCCTCCCCGTTCCCTTTAGATGAACTATGTTTCAAACATTTTGATTTTCTCATAATTGGCTCTAACGATTTTTATTATATGTTTAAGAAGTTTTCATGACAAACCAATATCTTGTATACACAAAAAATTCTGAACTTGTCAAAACAAATTATGTCATATACCATTTTAATAGAATTAACCGTTTCCGAGATATTTGTTTCTATTGGCTTTAGTTTTAAACTACTTAACATTTTCTCAAACGGCAAGTCATTTTTCGTTTCATCTTTGTTTTGTTTTACTTCTGGCCACGCAAAGGGAAACGACTTTCAATTGTTTTATATAGCGGCCATCTTTTAAAAGATTTAACTATCGCTTTAGCCTAGTGTACGCTCTTATTTCCTTTCTATTTACAAGAAAACAAGTACTCTTAATGAGAAAAGTTATGCAAAGTTTATACCGAATAGAATAATATAGAGAAAATAATACTCTTTTGTAAGAATAGTAATTTGTTTGCAGAAAATATATAGAAAGTTATGTGAATTGAGTATATCAGATTTTTCATTTATATGTTTATTTTTTACTTACTATTGACATTCACTACTAGACCTAAGGTATTCAAGCTTTGAAGTCGAACACTGACCAGCACTTGTTTCAATTCATTATTTTATAAAAGTGTATTAAATTATTTTCGAATGGGTCATTATCCTGTTGACGTTTACTCTCATAGAGAGAATATTCACGCCCTTAAATGCAAATTTATTAAGTGATATGATTTAGTTGAGTGTTTCACACAGCAGACTAAGGAAACGCCTGTAGACCCCGCTGAGCAGCAAACACGTTTCAAATTGTTCCTTCTACCTGGATGTTTTATTTGGATGTTAATTTTGGATTATACCCCATAAGAAATACCTTTCTTGTTAGGAAGCTACAGAAATTATTGAAGTCCACGAAAATGGTTTAACAGAGCCGGTCTAAGAGACAGTTTGAAAATTCTCGAGGTCATAAAGTACTCCAGTTCTCTGTTGCCTGTGATCGTAAAATTCCCAGCATTAGTGAGACTTTCTGGTGGAATAGGTCCCTTGTTTAGTGCTCATTTGTTTTAGTCTGGTTTCAGAGCAAAACTCATACAATATCTTAAAACTAATCCTTAAGTATAAAGCAAATCATGCTATTAGCCTAGCCTCTTCTCCTGTTTAATTCATTTTATATTATAACATTAAACGATAGCGTAAGAAAGCATACGTAGTATTATATTTCAAATTTTTACAACGATTTTACTTTCTCAACAGGTACCTAAACAAGAAAAAATTTCAATAAGTATCCAAAACATTTTTAAATTAGGCACGTGTGTGTATGTATGTGTTAGCTTACTTTAAAAAGTGTTTATCAATCTCCAAAATAATAATAAGCATTTCATTTTTCATGTAAATATCTTAAACTATGGTATTTTAATTAAAATAAATTAAACCATATTTATTAAAAATAAAATTTAATCAAAATTTTTCCATTTAAAGGGAGAATAAAGTCGACCATGTTTTAGTCTACGATGTTAGGATACTCGGAATCGCAACAGATAAATCGGAACAATAATGTTAGTGGTAATAATAAGAGTAAATAGTCGTTTTGGCCAGCTGAGAGTAACATTCTAACAGCATGACAGTTACCACTTCTCCCTCGGTCCATCCACACTGCGCAGTGTAATAATAGAGGTGCATAGCATTTATCATGGTTATAAACAATGCTTCTCCCTCGGTCCATCGACACTCGGAGTGTAATAATGGAGGTGCATAGCATTTATCATGATTATAAACAATGCTTCTCCCTCGGTCCATCGACACTCGGAGTGTAATAATAGAGGTGCATAGCATTTATCATGGTTATAAACAATGCTTCTCCCTCGGTCCATCGACACTCGGAGTGTAGTAATAGAGGTGCATTATCATGATTATAAACAATGCTTCTCCCTCGGTCCATCGACACTCGGAGTGTAGTAATAGAGGTGCATTATCATGGTTATAAACAATGCTTCTCCCTCGGTCCATCGACACTCGGAGTGTAATAATGGAGGTGCATAGCATTTATCATGATTATAAACAATGCTTCTCCCTCGGTCCATCGACACTCGGTCTGTGTGTGCGCGTGCGTGTGTGTCTGTGTGTGCGTGTGTGTGTGTCTGTTACATCATGGCTCAAAAATGAAAAGACCGTTGAATACCAAATGTGGTATTTAAGTTTAGTATCTTCCAAGGATGCGACTCGAAGATTTTCAAGAAAATCCCCCCCACTCCCAACTACCCTTTACATGGAAACTTTTTCAAAACTTTTTATTTTCTCAAAAATGACTAACGATTTTGATTAAAATATCGTATATTAAGATATTTACCTGACAAATAATATGTATATCTTTAATTTTCTGGGAATAGCTTCTGAAGACTACTTTATTCTGGATGAATTTTACGGCAATTTGCATAACCGCTAAACCGTATGAGATTCACAAAAACTTACCACACAAAAGTGTAGAGCACATTAAAATACACAATTTATGTTATATAAATGCTTTTCGTGGACTTGATCGTTTTTGAGATATTACTTGTTTTTAGTTTCAGCTTTAAAAAACTTATACTTTTCTCATACAGGAATTTGTTAACTTATGTCCATACAAACAAAGGAACTACAGTCACATAGCAACCAGCTTTTGACTATCACTTTAACCTATGGTACTCCATTATTTCGCTTTTACTTACTAGGAAGAAGTAATAAGACTGTTTCTGCTAATTTTTTGTCGAATAACATAAGCTTTTAACAATAATTTGTTTCAGAGATGCAGAGAAAGTCATGTGAATGGAACACATCAGATTTTTTACTATGTCTCTTTTTTCTTCGCCCCCTCTAACTTTGGAACCGATGTACATGTCCCAATAACAGGCAGCTCAGCAGTTCGAATAGCCATGACCATTACGGTGATGTGTAATGGGGTGGTCAAGCGAATGTCGTAAACACAAACCTCAGTGCTGTAACCAAATGTGTCTTTGATACAGCACGAGCAGAGTCCCTGTGTGTGGTACTGGGATTACATTTTAATGGAATTGCATGCATTTTGTTTTTTGTTCTAAAAATCAATACGATAGTCCTGGGAAAACAAAATATCAATGGTATAGAATAGCTACAAATATTTTCACTTTATTGTTAAATGCCAGTTTAATATAAAAATAAATCTGATGTCTTCCATTCACATGACTTTCTCTACGTCACTGTAACACATTATTATTAAAAATAATATTCTTTTATCTACTTTATGATAATCGAGATATATGTTAGCAGACATTGTCTTAATTACTTGCTTCTTTGTAAGTAGGAGGAAAATGAGGAAATGCACTAGGCTAAAGTGATATTCAACAGTAGTAACAAATGAGGGGTTCTATATCACATGCGACATGTGTTTAAAACTGTGTATATATTAAAATCATGTGTTTTTAAATTCGCATATATTTTTAAACCCTCGTAACGTATATGGAGGAAGAGCATTATGGAGGTGTGATGGGCGTTTGTGAATTACGCCGTCCTGCGCGACCAGAATGAGATGGACGCGCGCGTGTGTGTGTATGTTTGTATGGTGATACAAAAAAAAAATGAGATGAACACTCGAGGGCAGGAATTAACATATCGAAACCTGTACCTCTCATACTCGCATGACAGTTGTATAGGTATCCTAGTTACCAGTGGCAAATTGTCCTATACACCGTCAGTGTACTAAACTTGAGGGGGTTCAAAACGACACTCAATAAACATGCAAAATAAACGGAAGTGTTTGTATGTCACCTCAACTAAATACGAAATGATCGCAAGTGTGTGCGGTTAAGCATACATCTACCTCACTTCAAGTTAAAACGATAACCATGTTCCGCTCTAGGCAAGGCGAGCACTGGTGTGCGCGCGCCTCTACTCCATCGCAAGTTGAAGCAGTAGCCACGCACTCCCACTTCTCCACTAGAGTGGCGAGGGGAAAGGAAGTTAAATTGCCAGCCGTTAGCTGTCGAAATTCACCGCTAAATTTTGCGATTGACAATCGTTTTTAGTCTGTATAAGTGTTGTTTTGCTGTAAGTATTTGTGAAAGTCCGATGTAAGTGTTACTGAAGCTAGTGGTTCTTGTGACTGTGTAGTAGAACGTGTGTCGAAGACTGTATTTCGGAATTTTGAATTTTCTGAAAAACTTAAAAAAAAATAAAAATAAAAAAAGACAAGCCCACTCCCGAACTACCAGGTCTAATGTAAAATGTCAAGACAGCAAACGATAGTATAAAGGCATTTCTGCATTAGCAATTATTCTAGGTACAAATGGTTAACTGTTGCCCCAAATTAAACAAACTTCATTGTTGGCCATATCTTCTTTTTAGTAACGACAAAAGCAGTACCACATGATCTCAAGAAGGATTCGACAATATAATATCTCTAACTGGTTCATTAAGTAAGCATGAAAAAACAAACAATCATATATTTTGTGCATACACTCTTTTTAATTTTGGCAATACATGAGTAGACCTGAAGCTAAATGCTCAGAAATCATTCAAAATTTCAAAGCATTATGAAGGGCTAAAAAAGAACAGAGAAGGATTGAATAGACTCACTGATGTTGTTTGTCACTTACGAAAACAGGAATTAGCTTTTAGAGAACATGTGTCAAAAGTTCCTTTATTAGAGGTAATCACGTACAAACATTGGATTTACTCAGTACGTGTGATCAACTTTTAAATGATCATTTAAAAAATGCTACAATTTTCCGGGGCACCTCGGCATCCATTCAGAATAATTTAATCGAAGTTGTTAGGAGTGTTTTGTTTAACTGTGTAACAAAAGAGCTTGCATCAGCTAATTTTGTGGCTATTCTCCTAGACAAATGTTCATATATAGTGAACAAATTCTAACTCTCTACCATTTCACGCTATGTGGACAAATCGGGGGAATTTTAAGAAAGGGACATGGGCTTTTCAGACGTCAGTGCAGACAGATCTCAGGAGACATTTTACAACTATGTACTTAAAACAGTTAAGGAATTTAATATTTGTAAGTAATTTTTCACTTAGACATGATGGTGCAGCCGTAATATCTGGCCAATTAGGTGGTCTGTAATCTAAAGTAAAAGAGGCATTTCCACAGGCATTATTTGTTCACTGCTACTGTCACATTCTGAATTTGGTTCTGCAACAGGCAGCTATGTGTATTGATAAGTGCAGAATTTATTTTCAAACTGTATCAAGGCTCTCTAATTTCTTTAATCCTTCCACTAAAAGAACGGAAACTTTGCGTGCTTTTATGAATAAAAAGTTACCAAAAAACGGCTCCAACGCGCTGCAACTTCAATTCACGCCTTGGCAATAATGTACAGGAGATCACCTGATTTTATTCTTTGCATTCATGACAGAACCAGAAAACAATGTTGATTGGTTTACCTGATACATTGGTTAAAGCACACGGTTTTCTTTAATTTTTTACTCTGTTGGATCCTGTCTTCCTCCTCAAAACATTTTCGGCAATATTTGCTCATACCAATGTTCTCTTCCTCATATTACAAGACAAGTTTATGGTATTGCATAGTGTCATCTTCAAAAGTAATCCAGACTAAAAACACTTTAGAAGAGCTAAGAAGAGAAGGATTCCAAAATAATTGGCGAAAATTTTCTACTGAAGTGATAAATAAACATGCACAAAAGAAAAGATAGAACAATGAACCAAGTGAAGTTACTGAAGTTATGTACAGGAGGATGTTCTATGAAATTTTGGATAATGTGCTCTATCAAATACAAAATAGCTTTTCCGAATACAAAAGTTTTCATTTCTTTGCCCTCCTTGATACCTCAAAATTCAAGCAATGCAGAACTCTTGTCCTGATCACCATTGCTAAAAATTGTTGGACATCTATGGCTCAAATTTTGATTCGGTACGTCTGAAAAATTAACTTAGTGTTGTGTACTCTTCTGGAGATAACGATTTTGAAGGAAAGTCAGTTGGTGAAATAGTTAAAATTATGAACGAAACAGATCTGGTGTGGGTTATGCCTGAAGTTTACCAATTAGCTTGTTTAATTCGAACTGTACCAGCAACTACAGCTTCTGTTGAACGGTCATTTTCTACTTTAAATCGAGTATACTCTCACTGTAGGTCTACAGTGAGCCAAGAAAGAGTATCCTCTCTGTCAATGATGTCCACAGAAAAGCAGTTACTTTGTACGCTTCGGAAGGCTGTTCATGAGAATTTCACGCCAGCTGTAATGGAACTATTTCTGAAGAAATATCGTCGATTGGAGCTAACATTCTAGTAAACTGGTAAGTACTACTACTGCTACTGCTCCTGCTGCTACTGCTAAAATTAACAATAATTTACGAATACAAGTGTCCCTCGCATTACGCAATTGGTTCTCATGAATTATCACGTAACACAGGTCTATTTCAAGGTAAACATGAACAAAATGTGCTTTGAACGGATGCATCTATTTATGTCATTTTTACAGTGTTAAAATCAGCATTCTTTAAAATCGCTTTACCGAAAACGCGTAAAATGACATCCGCCATAATGAGGGATAACTATATTTTATAGTCTAAGAAAAAAATATGTCAAAGGGAGCGGTGTACCTAAATTACTGACTACTAATCGCCACTGCTAGTTACACGTGCTAACTGTATAAAACCAGGTCACCACTCGAGTAAATGAACATGTTTATCTCCTCCTCACATACACAGGTATGAATAGGTTGGCTACCTAGCACGGAGCTACAAACAATGAGGCCCCCATTCACTTAAAAATCTCTGCACCATTCTACGTCTGCATCAACTGACGAAGTGGTTCTTCACTGATCACTTGAGTGTGAGCCGTCATCATGAATAGTGAGATTATTAGAAGAGCAATCGGGAGCGACAGCGCCTATTGGATAAACCTCGTAGAGTACCAGCAAACGAAGCAATATTGTGACGAAAAGCATGAGGAAACATGCAATGGTGATACACATTCCATCATCTGCAAGGATCCATCACATGGCGATCAAACAACCTATTCTTTCCGTTGCGGAGATTACTGCGACGAGTACCGCAAGCTAAAAGGGCAAGTAATTGACGAGACTACTTTACTTGAGATAAAAAGAAAGACAGGCAACAAAGAAAATAATATTGTATAATTACAGAACGTTCGAAGGAGAATGTGGGTGTGAATCATTGCATTCCAGCATCCTAGGGCAGCATCGAGACTTTGGGTGAAAAAGTAGCATAGTTGAAGAAGAAAGATAAGTGCAAAAAAAGAAAAGCAGAGTTCCATTGTCAATAATGAAGAGCCTTATATATTAAAACAGGTGCTGGTAAAAAAAAGGGGGGGCAGATGTGCCTGTGTGTCTACAGGTCCGATAAGAAGTCTGAGAAGAAAAGGAACAAGTTAAAGATCATCAAGAAAAAGATTCGCCCTCCGTGGTGCAAAGGTTACCATGCTGACTTCATATACCCAAGGCCGCGGGTTCAAACCCGGCGGAGGACGATGGATATTTTCAGGCGAAAAAATCCTTAGCATGGCTTCCTTCGGAAGGGAAATAAAGCCGTTGGTCCCGTGTCGTAGATTTGCGGCACGTAAAAGAACCTCAAACCTGATAGAGAGGCCTCAGAGCAAAATTAAGCGGTCTTTCACGCCCAATATAGAATGGCACGCTGAGAACCACAGCAGTTAAAGAGCGTCCATAAATAACACGTCATTATCAAGAAGAATATTGAAGATGTTATAGTAATCATCCTCGATCCCATTTCAGAGAAAAAGCTGGAGAAAAATGTAACCCGATAGTGTGTTTATGATAGATGGTATCTCCACTACAGCCCACCATCTTGTGAATATAGGACTGCATTACAAACTCCCATTACTTTACATCATAGGAAACGACTATACATGCGTATGCATAGCAAATAGAACTGATTGATAGTAGTTCAAAACTTAGCAGTGACAGAATTGTGTCTGAAAGACGGTAAGTTTCCCTGTGAAACTTACAGTGAGAATATAATCTACGAATACCATTTAATAGTGTATATGAATAAAGTTAACGAAATACAAAATAAATGTCTGAACGAAAAAGCATAAATCTGGATAGTGATGTTCTAATAGGATTAAAGATACTAATGCCTTATATTGAAAGGCATATATTTCAATTGCATGGTGTACATAAGTCAAAATGGGATGTAGGAGTGTCAGGAGAAGAGTTAGGGTGATGTATCTTAAAAGCCATAAACATATTACTTAAAATAACAATGTTTCATTCATTCTTTATTGATAGAAAAATGAAAAATAGAGGTTCTATATAACAGCATGAGCAACATGAGTTAGAGGTTTATAAGGTAGTAATTTATCATGAATAATCAAGCAAAACAATTATGTATGTGGAGGAAACTTTACTGAGGCCTGAACCTCTAATAGGATGTTAACAGCACCAGGCACAGTCGCCTCAGGCTGATGAGAGCACTCGATGACAAATAGAGTTGCATATTTCGAAAAAGTATTTCGCTTTAAGAGGGGATAGTTTTTCTTGCCATAATAAGAATACTGAAATATAGAATACTGATTGTAGAGAGATGTAAATCTAGAATTTCTGAAATATAAATTCATATCATGGTAAGGGTAACATTTACTGTTTAGATAAAGCTTCAAGTGAATAATATTGTAATGATCAAAGAGAGAACTATGTTTAGCAAGATATTTTAATCTATTAGTTTGTGCACTTAAAATAATAAAGCGTGGTTTCTCTAGCTTCGAAATCGTCGCAACGTTCCACGTAAAAGCTTTCGCCTACGGTACAGCAGGTTGAGTGTGAAGGTCCAGGGTTCGAAAAGAAACGTGTAAAGGCTGATCTGACTTGACAAGTAAGTTTCTCCACCCTCTCAGCATCGATAAGTCGAATCATGGACTTCAATCCTTTTTAGTTTAATAATGGATAGATCGTTGCCCATTAAACAATTATTAGAATCCAATGATCTAATGAGAACGAGTTTGAACTTGATATTCACTATGAGATCCCTGTAATCGTCTGCGAAGCTCACATGCCTACATCTTCTCCCGGATAGGTCCAGCTTGCGTTCTGTAACCGATTGGAGTCTAAAATGTTGAGAGAAGCATAGTTGTGTGTGTGTGTGTGTGTGTGAACTTCGTCAAACAGAAATACCAAGGCATTGTTGGTTAGCTTTGATGCTGAGGGTTCACCATTAGCTATAGTAAGAGACCTCTCTGGGTACAGATAACTTCTGCTAGGAAGTGTGTACAAATCCTCAGCCTGACATGGTATCCGAATTTCATCTTTAACATCGAGAGCCGACGTGTTGTAAGGTAGGAAGACATGTTCCTCATCTTTGTTAATCTCATCATCAAAAGTTGGAACTCCCGAGACATCCAAAATATCCATTACAGAACCTTGAACCCCGGCTCCTCGAGGAACTTCCAATGATGCTAGCACTTTGCGCAACAAACAATGAGTAGGTCACAATCTTAAGCGAATCTTTTTATTATAGTAATATTTTCTAAAAACTTATTCCCATTTCGTCTTATACGTAGACTCACAGGTAAAAATCGTTTCTAAAGTCTAGTGTATCGCCGTTCTGGTCCAGCACTCGAATACTGGCCTCGTCAATGAGATTTGTTTAAACGATTGGTATTGCGTAAAGAGTCTCGAAATTCAATAACGCAATCTCGTAAATAGCATTAGGATCTAGATGGAGAGGGTGATTTAGACGGGTAGAGAAGCTAGAAGAAGATCCACTCGCAGTGATAGCGTAACTCATATTTACCATATAGACACATCAGTGAAACTGTTTTAAAACAGAAACTAGCAATCACAAGTGTCCACAAATCACAGATTTAAAATAATGAGATCTTCTCCTGTTGTACAAGACACCTGAGGGGTAAGATTCGATCTCTTTTGGAGGCCTCAGATTATCAAAACTGTCGAAATAATACGTTACATTTCCAGTCTTACGTATAGCAACCCAATGTGTTCCTAGATTACGTGAACTATCCTAACTAATTACAATCCTCTCTGAACGTTTAGATCGTAAAGGGAGTTTATCGAGCATGTAGACGCCTCTAAAATTGGGAATGTGTAGCCGTTGAGCATAAGTTTCAATCTCAGTACTATTTAAGGCCTTCTCCGGGATATGGACCTAAATACAAGCCTTTTCCCTTTCGCTTTTTTGCGTCTCCCTCCAGCAAGCCTAAGACCTTTTCGCGTTGCTAAGGGTTCCACATAACGGTTGTGTCATGAAAATGCGTTTAGTTGTCTTTCAGCAGCACGCTTCCTATTCACAGAGGTAGTGATCTGAGCAGCACTAACAGCCAGCTACCAGCAGCCACCAATGCCGCCAACATAGGCAATAGAGGTAAGAACCCACCCCCTAGAAAGTGGCGGCAGAGCCCTCTTCTTTGTCGAGCGTTTCTTGCACAAACCCACGCACAGGGCCAACTTGCCCTTCATGTTTGTAGTCACAAGTCTAGCAGCGAGCTTCTCGCCAAAAGTAGCGTCGGAAGACTGTGCCCGATTCCAAGCTGTCTCAAACCTGTGTCCTGGTGCGTAGCGTAAGCCAATCGCGGTCGAGGCAGTAACTATCCAATTATTAAGAAGCAAATCCCCTCTCTCCAATCGTTTATGTAGTTTCCAGGACCACAATACCTGTAACTTGGTAGATGAGCCTAAAATGGCAGAGAACTAATCAAAGAATTAAGTATTCCAGAACCTCTCTTGGATGACATCCGAACACGCCCAGAGCTCATGTTACAATATGAAATAAAAAGCCGAATATATACCTCATAATGTAATGAGATGGAGGTTGCAAAGCAAAAGTGTTCGCTACTTATACAAGTTCTAAACTTCGACAATGATACAAGTCAAGGAAGACATGGATCTCTATTCCCAAGTAACGTCAGAGCTCTCATTCTGAGTAGGAAGGCAAATTTCAAACTCAGCATGTTAATTCATGAGAACGGTCTTAGGTTCGAGAACCTTTACATATACTCTAAATCGTTGCACCAACCAAAATCTAATAACTGCTGGAAACCATACCTGATGTAGGAGTGTATACGTTTGTGGATGGGGGATTAGGTAATTCAAACCTTTGAAGCCAAAGAAAATTCCATATTTATATTCGATGATGTCGTCAACGAGAAGTAAGGCAAGATAGCCTCGTATTATAGTATAGACAGAGACTGCAACGTCGATGTCGTTAATCCAGAGCAGTCACATACAAAAGTACCAAAGCATTTCATTAGAAACAATGCAAGTACGATTGCAATCATCATCATCAACATAGTCTCAACTTAAAGCGCATAATTGAAGATTACGTAAATACAGATAGGAGTTATAGAGAATTCAGAGAATTGTATAAACAAGTGTGGGAGAGTAATGAGAGTCACACCCTTTGTAGACATTGTAACAGACTTCCCGCTGAAAGAAGGGAAATGCCGAAACGGTTTCGTTGTCTTTATCAGAGTGAATAATTAAGAGATTCATTTCAGTCATGAGTATCAATAGGTTTGGATCCAGAAGACTCATCTCCTCCTTAGATGTGCTTAATCGATATATCCTAAATCGGGATCGCTCGGGAAACTAACAATTCAGGAAAAAGCGACTGTATATGTCCAGGATCCTGAAAAGGGCGACAATGCAACGACTAAACGATTCGTTTATACGCTTACGACTGACACCGAGAATTGAATGAAAATGTTTGCTGAAAGGACTTCATATCTACGCATGGGCAAATTTGAAGCTTAGCTTAGTAACGACGTGCAAACCTCGCTGGATGCACATTACGAAAATCTAATGCAATACTTAAGTAAATACGCCTTCAAACGCGATGCAGAAAATAATGTTATGGATACAATAAGGATGAAGATACTATTACCTCCCATTTACGATCATGATGTTCCGAATAAAAATATATATAAATGCAAGGACACCATCTTATAATGCCTAAGGGAACGTTTCCTTTCGAAAAAAATAATATAGGAGGTAGCAGATCCTGTAGACGATAGCGATGCAGCAACTAAAAATTTTGTTAAACACTTTGTTGTGAAAAACAAAACAGAGCGCAGCCGGTTTTAAACAGAACTCTTGCTTCTATGGCTGAAAATATGCAACAGCAGTGGACAAAAACCTGGAAACTCTAGTAAAGCGCCAGGCTTCAATGTATAAATACCTAACCTCAAAATGGAGAGCATCAATATTCAAAAATCTCAGATGAATGTCATAAATACTGTATAGGACAAATATAAAGTTTGCTCATAATTACATTGCAAGCGAAACCATACAGAGGTGGCTCACCGACTTACATGTTAACGTCAGGACTCGATTACTACAAGTCCCCTGTGAATAGAGAGGTGATTACCTGATCTATGGTCTCATCACTTCATTCTTATACTAGTGTAGGTACGATAGTTGCTGTAAATGATGAGTTCATTGAAAGTTATCTAACACCCATTCTAAAAGATAATGTAATTAGTTTCACAGCTCCTGCAAATCGAGCTAAAGACGGTCATCTTCTAAGTATTGAATTACTCATTTCCTATAAAACGATGAAAACAATTTAAACGCAGATTCATTTAATGCTGTATGCTGAAGGTATCAGGCACAAACAATCTATCACTGAACACAGAAAGGCTATAAGCGAAAAGTTACGTTCCCTGAAGGGTTGCAAGTTTGGTGCAATGTCAGAGGTTCTCCAACCCGTAACTGTTCCGTTGAAGAGCATAATAAAAAACCAAGAAACGGAGAAACAAATTCCTCAATCCATTGAGGACGGTGTGCGCCTAGAGCATGAAGTAGACACTCCTTCCGACTACCTACAGAAAATTCGCAGGGCCTGTGCCAGCACGCTAGACACAAGATAGCGAGTATAAGCTAGGGAATAAAAGAATTGCAATTTCAGATAAAAGTATTCAGATATGAGAAGATATCTATGCGGCTAATCCTGGCTTATATGAACCAATATTCAAGCGTGTACCTGGAGCTCGACCAATACCGAAAACGACCTCGATACATATTCCATATTCTGAAAACAACTTCAGGTCACCGACAGGGCTACAGCAGAAACAGTCGCGTGAGATGGGGCAGAAGTTTTAGGTTTAAAAACACAATACGTGACCTAATTGCCAGCAAGACCGGGTTGAGTCTTGAATGGAAGGAACACGATCTGACCCTAATGTTACTATTAGCAGGCTCATATTACTTATTGCATCAGACAATTTGAATAATAATTCCGAAATTCAAGAAATAATAACAGAGGTGAAAATATGAAAAATTATAGCATAATCGGGCAAAATATTGCTATTGAACTACCATCTCCAGCCAGAAGGAAATTCCTGCGCAGAAAAATAGTCGCCTTAATGACTTATTACATATATATCTTATTGAAATTATACCGCATGCAAAAGAAAATATAAATAAGTACATTCTTATTACATTTAGTTTTAATTCTAATGACTTATGGAAGACCATTGAAGGACAAGGCTGCAGTTAGTGTTACTAAGGCAATGCTAAACATACTGCATCTACATTCATCATCTAAGAATATTCAATGTGATAATGGTAAAGAATTTTACAATCGGCTTTTCAGAAAATGATGGTTAGGTATGAAATTAATTACTACAGTGCATTCAGCACCACAAAGGCTGCTGCCATAGAACATCTAATAAGAACACTTAAAACTATGATGCAGAGAGAGTTTATGGCTAGAGGTTCTTATAAATGGATGGCCGTCCTACCGAGAATTATTAATAATACGTACCATTCGACGATCCGCATGAAGCCTCTCGAAGTGAGAAACAATGACATCCTCTTGACAACGTTTCGTCATGATCAAATGAGGAAGGAGCATAGGAATGCAAGGAGGTTTAAAGATGGCGACTATGTGTGAATATCTAGACATAAGAGGTTACTCTAGAAAGGCTACACATCGAATTGTAGCGCTGAAATCTTTCGTATTGTCAGCACAAGACATACAGTTCCGCCCACCTATCATCTGCAGGACGGTGAAGGAAATTAAATGAAAGGTGCTTCTATTAACATGAGTTGCTAAGAATTCGGTACCCCAATATATTTCTGGTCTAAAGGGTACATCGACGTCGCTGAAACAATTTACTTGTCAAATGGTAAGGATTCCCCAGGACCGAATGGATAGATAAGGATGCTAGTGTAGAACCTCAAATGAAAACACTTAAGTATAACAAATTAAAAAATAAAATCTAAAAAATGAAGGATTCTGGATTGTGGACCTAAATAGGAGGTAAATTGTTTGCTCATAATAAAAAGAACAGATTCCAATGATAAGGCTTGTGTTATTACATTTATTTCCTTTCCTCTATCCTCCCCCCCAATACATATTTTATTTTTATCCAAAATCAATTGTTTGCTATACTTTTCCAAGCATAAAACTAAGTATAAAAGTAAAAATAGCTATAAGATAGAGTTAGAACAAGAATGTAGTTTTTTACAATCCAAACATCTCTAACCACTTCAGTACAGATATATCTCATCATTTGAGTACTCATTTATTTGCCCCCACCCCCTATTCCAATAAATTTGCATATTTATTTGGTTTCAAAGCATGAATGTTTGCTCATTATAAAAAGAGTAGCAGATTCCAATGACAAAGCCAGTTTTATAACATTTGTTTCCTTTCCCCTATTCCCAATAAAAATACATATTTTACTTTATCCAAAAACTATTTTTAATATACTGTTCCAAGCATAAAATTAAGTATGAAAATAAAAACTAGCTACAAGGTAGTTACAACATGTATGTAGGTTTGTTTGTTTTTTTTTGTTTTTTTTTTTGTTTTTTTTTTCCAGTACAAATGTCTCTCGTCATTTCAGTACAAATTCTCATCATTTCAGTAACATTTCTTTTTTTTCTCTCACCACCTATTCCCAATAAATATGCATAATTTTTTTTTTTTTGTTTCACAGCATGGATGTCTGCTCATAATAAAAACAAAAACCGATTTCAATGGTAAAGCTTCTTTTATTACTTTATTTTGTTTCTCCTATTCCCAGTAAAAATATGCATATTTTAACCAAAAACTAATGATAGAGTTACAGCATGAATATAGTTTTTTGTGCAGTAGCAACATCTCTCATCAATTCAGTACACATTTTTTTCTACTCCCCTATTCCCAATAAATATGCATATTTTATTTTGTTACACATCATGAATGTTTGCTCATAATAAAAAGAACAACAGATTCCAATGACAAAGCCTGTCTTATTACATTTACCTATGCCGTATACCGTAATTGATACATTCCCGTTTTATCTTCAAATTTTGATATTTGGTCAAGTGATACAGATAACGTTATTACGCTGAAATCGAATTCATGAAACATATTGAACTTAGAGTATGAAGTCACTCTCTTTCTATTTTGTTTGACAGAATGTATGAAAGCAATCAAGTAATATCCGAAACATTTATTGTCTTAGTTTTTTATGTTTATTACAGCTCTTTTGCGCTTTATAAATTTAGGGACCTTTGTAAAGCATTCCATGTTTAGAGCATCGTATTGACATGCATTTAGAATTAGCAAATATCTATTAAAAACGTGTAATCAATAGCTTTTAACACACACTTCAATTGATTTTTGAACCAATTTTGTTTAGTCTCATTCAGTTATTTTACCAAACTTTGAATATTCCCTTTTTAAAATAAATATTTAAATTAATAATGAATTTTGAAAAAAAAACAATTGATGAAATAATCACTATTTTTTTCTTATCTCGGTTTTTTACTGATTCTGCCTCGGTTTTGGACTCTTGACACATCTTGTTTTACTGAGTGGACTGAAAAAAAAAACAGTACAAATTCGCTATTAACGTTATTTGTTTCCAATAATCTAAAAGTTCTTATTTTAACTGGATTTTGTTTTTTACACACTTGGTTTGGTAAAAAAAGTGTTCTGTGTTGCTTATACCCAGAAGGCAACTTTTGTTGTCCTTGATACATCTGTTGAAATCCTCCTTTGTTTATAGCATTTTTATGTTGACTCAATTTCCTGAATCTGTCTAGAAGGAAGATCTGATATTCATCCAGGGTTTTTTGGCAGTGTTTAGCGCCCATTTTTACTGCTCCGGCACCGCAGGCGATGACACTGATGATACATGAAGATGGAGCCCGGATGGAATGTGATGGTCGGGAAACCGGAGAACCCGGAGAAAACCCGCACCTGCGCCGCTTTGTCCACCAAAAACATCACATGTGGTCACCATCCAGGGTAAGCGCTACACGTTCACCGTATCTTGTGTTAACAGTTTTCAACGAATGGATTTGGTGTGGGATATTTTGAGGCAATGCAGGTAGTTTTTTTGGTAGGTAGTATTTTCACACCTTTAGCAATCGTATTGAGTTCTCCAACAATTTGAGCTTATGTAACATACAACAATAATGTTTTTTTCAGACAATGTTTCATTTAAGCTTTCCTTTTTTTCTTTAAAACTCAGATCACGGAAAATGACTTCACTTTCTCGTTCAAACATCCATGTTTACAGTCATACAAAAACAAATACTATTTCTTTCTTTATCAGAAGAACAATTATACATGCAAGGATTTATTTTCACAACAATAGCTATGGATTATAAACTCGTTTTTTTTCACAGTCTTCATGCATTACATCATTTTTCACTGAAACAAACATGTGTTAAACTACTTGAATTATACAATGTTTCATTTAAGCTTTCTTTTTATTTATTATTATTTAAAACTAAGATCACGGAAATAGGTAATACGGCTTCATTTTCTCGTTCAAACATACATGTTTACACAAATACTATTTTTCTTTATGGAATGGTAATAAGACATACATGGAATTAGATAACAACGCATATTCTCCCATTTCACACATAACCACTTTATTTTTATTAACCTTGTTGTAACCATAGAATTCGTTACTTACCATCCACTGCTTTTCTAAGTTGATATTGCAATCTGGCGTTGTAGATGGTGTTCCGTTTTACATATAGTTTTTCTTGACACCCACTCTGTTCCCCACCAATCCCACCCGCACTCCCACCTTATACCTATTTTTACGTCATTACTATAGATTTAGATTTTTGGACTTGGCTTTTAGGCAGTGCTTTTCACCTTCGGTGTCCATGAGGTGGGGATTCTTCTCCTCTGTGTGCACACACCTCCACAGTATTGGAAAACTTCTTAGCATTTGTACACACCCTTTTTGGATTTTTTTTCAGGAAATTGAACTAATTCCACTTGCAGTAGGAAGCATAAAGTTAATCGTGCTTGCTACATTTTCTAGCAAGTCAGTTTTGTTTTTATCTTGGAAGATTGTTACCTTACATGTAAAACTGGTTTTTGTATTGTTTTACAGGATTGCTTTTAATTAACAAGGTATTTTCTTCCAAGAGCTTTTATGTTCAGGTTGAATAAATTACTCTGGTATCTTCATCCGAACCACAGCCCGGAGTGACTCATTGATATGCATCCTGTATCACCAAGTCTGAAGTCCGCAATTTAAAGCATTCAATGCAGTCTACCTTTTAAATGTTTGTTTTCTTGTTTCTAAATCGTAACATTCCTTTTTTCAGAACTTATTAAGCTGACAGCTACAGAACTCCACCATACATAAGACTATTTTTTTAAATATAGGAGGATGGGTTGGGACAAACATTTTCATTACTTACGCGGATCACTGTTCTTGTTTTTTGTATCGTTAGATACTAGTGACTGGATAACCTCAATGAATTACATTTTTTCATTCATCTTTCTTTCTTTTCTTGGACATGGTTTTTCCAGTCTCGGATTATTGAGCTGACAATTTTACCAGTGATGAACCAACCACACCAGTAATGAGTAGTCTAAGTATAGAGGATGGGAGGAACTTAACTTCCAGCATGTAGACACTATTCTTGTTTTGAATTTTTTGCTTCGTTACGTGGAATGCGATTAGCGATACATTTTCATCTCATGTTATTGACTTTTCTTTTTTTGAATGGGTCATGCACCTTGTAGTTCCCACACTTTCACACACATACATAGACACACATACACACATACCTCTATCTCATCCTGGTTGTAAATGTTTTTTCTCCATTTACGTTACGCGGATTTAAAAACATATGTGGGTTTAAAAACGTATGCTTTTAATATATACAAGGTTTTAAACACATACAGCCTGTGATATAAAACCCCTCATTTGTTACTACTTACAAATCTTTTAAAAGCTGGTTACCATGTGGTTGAAATCTGTTTCTATGCATGGCCAGGAGTTTATAACTTTCCCTGTGAGAAAAGTGTGAAAAAATAGCTTGAAATATCTCAGAAATGGTCAATTACACGAAAAATATATATGCCATGTATTGTGTGTTTTAACGATATCTACATTTTTATATAGTAAGTTTTTGTCTATCTCTTATGGTTTACCAGTTATGCAAAATTCAGCAAAATTAATTTAGCCTTTGACAGGCTTTTCCCAGAAAATTCAAGATATTAATTTTATTTGCCATGTAAATGTCTTTGATATACGGGATTTAATCAAAATCACTATAGCCATTTTTGAGAAAATATAACATTTTCGATTTTTTTCATGTAAAGCGTAGTTTGGGTTGGGGGAGATTTTTCTCAAAATTTTCGTGTCGTATCCCTGAAAGACACTAAACTTAAATATCAAGTTGGTATTTTACCGACTTTCGTTTCTGAGTTATCGAGTTCACAGACACAGGACCTTTTTCTAAAAATACTTTTCTTTGGGTACAGAGAACACTAAAACGTGTATTTTCGGGGAAATCTCGCTATCGAATTTTTGGGTGGAATGCAGTAGCTGCTCTAGAACATGTTTATATAATATGTGTAGAAAAAATAATAATAAAACACACTTCAATATAAAAAAATCTGATGTGTACCATTCACATGACTTTCTCCATATCCCTGCAACAAATAATTCTTAAAAAGCTTATACTTCTATTTACTTTATGCTAATCACAAAAAATTAGCAGAAATAGTCTTATTACTCGCTTCCTTGTAAGTAGAAGCGAAATAAGGGACAACCGTAGGTTAAAGTGATAGTCAAAAGCTGGTTGCTATGTCAATGAAGTTCCTTTGTTTATATGGATAGGAGTTGACAAGTTCCAGTATGAGAAAAGTATACGTTTTTCATAGCAGAAACCAAAAATAAGGAACGTGACAAAAACGACGAACTCCACGAAGAAAATGTATATAACATAAATTGTGTGTTTTAATGTGCTCTACATTTTTTGTGCAGTAAGTTTTTGTCCATCTCTTACGGTTTAGCAGTTATTCAAAATTTAGTAAAATTGATCCAGAAGAAACTACTCTTCAGAGGCTATTCCCAGAAAATTCAAG
The DNA here is from genome assembly GCA_030762935.1 of Hymenopus coronatus. Taxonomy (NCBI): domain Eukaryota; kingdom Metazoa; phylum Arthropoda; class Insecta; order Mantodea; family Hymenopodidae; genus Hymenopus; species Hymenopus coronatus. The sequence continues at coordinate 165,029,788 of CM060881.1, forward strand.
ATATACATTTTATTTGCCAGGTAAATATGTTTAATATACGAAATTTTAATCAAAATCGTTAGAGCTATTTTTGAGAAAATCAAAATGTTCGAAAAAAGTTCCATGTAAAGAGTTGTGGGTGGGGGGATTTTTCTCAAACTCTTCGTGTCGCATCCCTGGAAGATACTAAACTTAAATACCAAGTTTGGTATTTTACCGACTTTTCGTTTTTGAGTTATCGTGTTCACAGACACACGGACACACACACATACACGGACCTTTTTGTGAAAATGCTTTTTTTGGATATTGGGGACCCTAAAGCATATATTTCCGGTGAAATCTCGGTATCGAATTTTTGGTGGAGTGCAATACTTTCTCTATACACTATGTACATAGTGCGTATGGAGAAAGTAAAAACTGTCTAATCACCCTTGTTGCCAACACAATACAACAGAGGTTCAAAACTTAATAAAATTATTTAAACATTTGGGTGTGCTACATTCACATGACTTTCTCTAGCTGCTGCACAAACCAACTTACCGTATAAAAGATTACTCTTTTATCTATATAATGCTAATCGAGATAAACATTAGCAGAAATTATCTTGTTAGTTGCTTCCTTGCGAAAGCGATTGTCATTACTTTTAAAATCTATCGCTATGTGAAACAATTGAAATTTGCTTCTCTTTTGCATTCCCGACTGTAAAGCAAAAGAGATGACACGAAATTGACTTCCAGCTTGAGAAAAGCTTAAGTAGTTTAAAATTAAAACCAATTTCAAGGAATATCTCAGAATCGACCAACTACAAACATGTACATGACCTAAATGCTGTGTTTTAATGAGATCTACAGTTTATATGATAAGTTTTTGCCTCTCTTTTACGGTTTACGAGTTATACAAGTCATCCAGAATTAACAGGTCTACAGAGGCTATTCTCAGAAAATTCAAGATGTATATTTCGTTAGTTATGAACATATCTTAAACATGAGCAATTTTAATCAAAATGTTCTATGAAAAGGGCAGTTGGGTGGGGTGATGATCTTGAAAATCTTCTTGCAGCATCCTTGGAAGTTTGTTACTTTAACGGACTTTTCCTTTTAGAACTATGCTGCTACAGACACAGACACACACATACACACACGGACATGTTTCTAAATGTTCTATGAAAAGGGCAGTTGGGTGGGGTGATGATCTTGAAAATCTTCTTGCAGCATCCTTGGAAGTTTGTTACTTTAACGGACTTTTCCTTTTAGAATTATGCTGCTACAGACACAGACACACACGCAAATGTTTCTAAATTGGTTTTTTTTTTTGTTTTGTTTTCAGGGTGTCTCAAAACCTGTATTTCCGGTGAAATGTTGGTACGAAATTGTTTGGGTGAAATATATCTTACGTCCTGCCTTACGCATATTGTACGTACATGCTAGAGAAAATAATAAATTGCTTAAAGAAGATGTATATTATAGTTCAATTAATTGCATAATTATTATAGGTATGAATTACTTTGGTATTATTTTCTCGTCTTTAGAACTTGAGTATTAATTATTTCAAAATTTTGAAGGAGCACTAGCTGTTTGCAATACCTGCTTATTATCTGTATTAACGTAAATATGAGTTATTTGGTTTCTATTTAATTGTTTAAACTTGAGTGCTTTTTAATTCAGGTATTTTTTAAGAAATTCCCCTTTCTATCATGGATGGGATTTGATCGAATTATTAATATTTAACATTAAAATTATTTGGAGTGCTCAGAACTATAGAATGAAGTGTAGAACTAGCAAGATTATGCCGTCCACTTCAGAATACGCCAATATTCCATACATATGCGATACTACAGAAGTAGGGAGCTGGGAGCAATCAGGACCTGAGGAGTTAAATGAATTATACTGAGAAAATGTTAATTCAATAGTCTTCAGAGCAACGCTTCATGAAATGTCACTGTTTACCACTCGAATCTACAGAATGGGTAGGAACCTAAAGACTACATCGTAAATATGAACGTCGCAGTGATTTTGCTAGAGTACAACTGTTCTCAAAGTGAAGAAAATATACATTTTTAAAAGTCAGTGCTCTTCATGACTTTAGCTCGTCAATGTAATATTTATAGATACCTGTAGAGTAATAAGTGAACTGAACGCAAAAGTAAAGACTAGGAGATGGTAGGGAACACCTCATGAACACCTACAGATTTATTGTGCGCTAACAGCCCCCAAGAGAAGGGTTCAAATAAAGGAACCACACATGACAATAATGACATGGAGACATATCACAGAATAACGCGGTTCTTTTATGTCGGCGCAAGGATCTTCTGTTTCTACGAAGACAGGGAATACAACGCCATCAAGGTCAAGGGCATTTATTATAAGAGCAAGGAAGTTCGTACCGTTCGTCGTTCCGCAATATAGGTTGCGACCGGCCATCTCGCCGTATCAAAACAAATCATACATAGGAACGCACAGCGGAGAGGTAAACAAACATGTTTTAAAGTAAGCAGTACTGTTTCCGGAGAACAAAAATGACTTATGATACATTTGTTAATGCACACTTATTTAGATCATTAATTATGTACAACATACAAATTGTTTTATATATACGGCTGATTCTGACTGATTTCCTTCTTTACATATGTACATTATGAAAACAACCAAGAAAGTATAACACGGATTGTAGTTTACTGATCAAATGTAAAACAATATCCAAATAATAAAATGAATTTCTTAAATATCTTAAGACTTTTTCTAAGTAAAAACCAAAGCAGGAACTAAACTAAATCTTTATTCAATTGCAGCCGTATTACTGAAAACAATAATGTACTTCTGAAGCCTTTCAAATGAAAAGCTCATTCTACGTTCCGACAAACAGGATTTGTAATGCAAAAAAGTTCATTGCACTCGCATGAGAACATGTTTTGTCAGTTCCGTATCAGCATCACCAAGCAAATATTTGTTGGGATCTAAAAGTGCAGCTTGCATGCGATACTTCACACTGAACTCTGCATTCTTTTCAATTACACTTTTCATTTTCACCTTTATCTCAGGTAGGATGCTGGTGGTCTACTAAATCCATCCTGACAGTTCTTCCATATGCCACACAGATTCAGTTCAGCTCCATACCACTGGGCTGTAAAAGAGTGCTAGTTGAGTGTAACTTTTTGAACTAATTTGCAATCACTAACACATATCTGTGAAGCTGTTCTGTTACTAGACGTTTGACAGCTTGTTTCTAAATAAGTAATGAAAAAGTACACTGCTAGAAAACTTACTATGGTTGTAAAAGAAATTCATTTTGCTCACATTTGAGCAGAACAAAGATGTTATTCCACGCCTTCCTTGCTACCAATGTGGTTCTGTGTTATGCAGTGATGGGTTGCACTCTACTCTGATCTTTGCTCATGCAAGTAGCGCCGCACGGTATTGCCAAGTCTGGCCGCTCTTACTCTGCATAAGGTAATTGGTATGAACTTCCTAGCTCTGTTTATTATAAATGTGTAAGATTATATTTACATGATTTATAATTTATTAATTTATTTTGCTATCTTTGTGGTTTTTGCCATCAAGGCGCTCTTTGAGCCTTGGAACACAGTTCGATCTGAATTTGCAATGTGTTTATCTCACACTTTTTTCTAATTTTCTCTACACCTAGATACTATGTACATAGTGTATAAAGAAGGCAGTGCATTCAATCCAAAAATTCAATGCCGAGATTTCACCGGAAATACATGTTTTGGGCCCCACTGAATCAAAAAAAGCATGTTTGGAAAAATGCCCGTTTGTGCGTGTGTGTGTCTGTGTGTATATGTGTGTCTTTGTGTCTGTGGACAGCATAGCTCAAAACGAAAAGAGCCTTGAACATCAAACTTGATACTTAAGTTTGGTATCTTCCAATGATGCGACACGAAGATTTTCAAGAAAATCCCCCACCCCCAACTATCCTTTACATGGAACTTTTTAAAATTTTCTGATTTTCTCAAAAATGTCTCTAACGATTTTGATTAAAATACCGTATATTAAAGATATTTAAATGGCAAATAAAATATATATCTTGAATTTTATGGGTATAGCCTCTATAGACTTCTATATTCTGAATGCATTTTGCTGAATTTTGCGTAACTGGTAAACTATAAGAGATAGACAGAAATTTACTGCACAAAAATGTAGATCACGTTAAAACACACAATTTATATTATGTATGTTTTTTTTTTTTTTTTTTTTTTTTTTCCCCTGAGATATTCCTTGTTATTGTTTTTAGATTTAAAAACAGATTTTTCTCACAGGGAAAGTTGTAAACTCCTTGCCCTGTATAGAAACGGATTTTATCCACATGGCAACCGGCTTTTAAAGGACATGACTATCGTTTCAGCCTAGTATTTTCCTTCTACTTACAAGGAATCAATAATCAAGACAATTTCTGCAAATGTTTATCTCGATATCCATAAAGTAGATAGAAGAACATTAATTTTAACAATAATTTGTTAGTGATGTAGAAAAAGTCATGTGAATGGAACACATCAGATTTTTCAGTGTTGTGCGAGCGGCATTTGCCCAGGCCACGCACGCATAGAGAATGACTGAAAGGATGATTTTTGAGGGTTTTGAAGTTTCTTACTTCTGGTCACGGGGCGCATATCTTTAAAAGCTACCGTGCTCTATTGGCGGTATCTGTAAAATGAACGTTCTAGTTGAGTCGACCATCCAGTGCAGTGCAATCTTTGACCGCCCACTGTGAAGTCATTGCTGGAAGTTGCAGCAATAATAAATAAATGAGCTGGTATTTATTTGCATTAATTTCAATTTTCCAGTCATGAAGCCACGAAAGGAGGCTAAAACAAGGATTTCAATAGCGGTTGTAGATTGCAGTGTCGTCAGCGTACATGGCGACTTCATCGCTGAGAGCAGCATTTATAGTGCATATGCACCCACGCCATCTGCCAACACAAGCTTAGAAACACACTTTAAAGAATACAAGAAAATGACATGATGAAAAGCAAATCGCAGAAAACAGGCTTCGCAGCTTTCGTCTATGTGACAAAGGAAAACTACGAAAAAAACACAAGTCCGATTGTGTGGCTAACGGAAATCGAACCAGCGACCTCCCGAATTCAAGTCGCACACGTTACCGCTCGATTAAAGTGAACTAAGAGCGTCCAAGCTGTGCGTCCAGACATAGCGGAAACCAACCTCAAAAGCTACCGCTAAACCTCATATACCTTTAAAATTTTTGTTTGTTTCCTAGTGTCGTCTTTTGCATAAATCAACTTTCCTCACTTCGCGCTAGGATATCTAATAAAGATAAATAACTGTAAATGGCCCAGTGGGAACATCTAAGACAATATGCAGCTGTAAAACGCCAAGCTGTGAATGCTGCAACAAAATGCCTTCTTTTAGTTTCCTACATTGTTTTAACTCTACTATTTTTCAAGGCAATATATATGCCAATATGCCATAATAAACTGAAAGTAACTAAAGCTTTCTTTCGGAAATAATTCGATGTCTCTATGAACAGTTATTTCTTTGTAGTTCTCCAATATAAGCTCAGGACAAAAAAGAAAGAAAGAAAAATTGAATGCTTTTACATTTGCTTGTAGGTTGCAATGCATTAGCTTGTCATAAATGCATTTATGCTCTCAGGTATTTATAATATACTGTTTAATTACTTTCTCTGGCACTAGGTACAATGTACATAGTAGATAGTGAAGGTATTGCATTCCACCCAAAAATTGGGTATCGATATTTCAGACTCCCTGAATCCAAAAAAGCAAACAAAACAAAAATGCATATCAAAAAATGCCCGCGCGTGTGTGTGGAGGGCGTACCCCCAACTAACCCTTACATTGAAAAATGTTCGAACATTTTTGATTTTCTAAATAAAATTGCACAAACGATTTTCATTAAAATAGCATATGTTTTAGATATTTCATAACAAACGAAATGAATATCTCGAATTTTCTGGGAATAGCCTCTGAAAACCTCTTCATTCTGGATGACTTTTGTGCAATTGGTAAACCGTAAGATAGTTAAAAATTATAGACCTCGTTAAAACACACGGTTTATGTCAAATTCTCTCTCTCTCCTTCGCTCTCTCTCTCTCTCTCTCTCTCTCTCTTGTAAAGTTAACCGTTTCCACTATATTCCTTCTTATTTTAAACTGTTTACACTTTTCTGTAATGGGAGGTCATCTTTTGTTTCATACCTATTTTTTTTTTTTTATACTGCTAGCGGCGCTATAATAACCGAATTTCATTGTTTCATGTAGCGATACTTTTTAAAAATATTTGATTGGCACTTTAGCTTAGTGTATTCCCTTATTTCCCTTCTATTTACAAGGGAGCAAAGTGTTGAGAAAGACCTGTATTCCCTAACTGAATACTATCTAATTCAGATTTAATTCTACGGACCGAACTAGATGACAAAACGGCGGCTACCTCTACGTTTCTGTGCAGTCTTGAATTTAATAAGCATCCCCTCTGCAACCTTCTCAGTCACGTTAGCAATCACTTTTCGTGTTTCTTTTCCTTGTAATTTACTGGTGGTATTGTTCGGTCTATTTTATCTCCGATATGCGTTACGAGGCGCGATAGTGGCGCTATCATGGTGCAGGACAGACGAATTGCCGGCCGACCTCAGCCACTGGGCAGCATATTGACAGAGTTCACGTCTATTTTGCAAGCACAATACTGCGCATCCCTTTTAGCTCTCTATCCTATTCTATGATCCCAATGCGAGATTTTACAACGCCTATTGTACGTACATTCTGCTCTTCTATTTGACCGTGCCGCACTAGTTTTGGTTATGTCTGCACCAGGGAGCGACCATATCCAAAATTTGGCCAAACTGCTTCAACCTCGTGTAATTAAAAAACTGTTGTGGGTCACAATCTATATTTCTCTCAGGGGGTTATAGTATTCTTGCTGATTCCATTTTGATTTCATGGGTAGATCCACCATCTGTGTCTAGATTGACTGTTACAAATCATAAGGTGCAAAGAGATAGTTCACATTGCAGTAACTGATAGTTCAGTTGCTGCTGTTTTCAATACTTTAGTCAAACAATTCTTGTGACATCACTGCAGCGACCTAGCTCCTTCGGTTGGATTACCTTACTGGTCAGGATCAATTTAAGATTTGTGAGCATGATATCTCAGGTTTTCAGGGCGCGGTACCACAAATAAGCCTTTGTGTGAATAGTAACGCAGATGAAGTTTTAAATATTGTATCTTGAAATCAGTTCGCTATTGTTATCTTGCATCACAATTATTGTTCAATTTAAAGAATACGATCCGCCTCCACGTAGAGCTTAAGCACGCTTTTTCTAGTTGATCTGAGCTTACATTTGCAGGGCGAAGAATGGATTGAGAAATAATATTCTCAGATAACGACGTGAGACCGTGAATGTTATTGCGACTGTAATTGCGAATGAAGTAAAAGGAATCAGCAATGACTGGCGTGACTGAAATAACTGAAAAGACTGCCCAGAACTGACCTTGTTTCCGATTCTTCATCTTTTTAAATATCCTTCCACCTCTTTCAACGCTTCATATTTCTGACAATCTACAATTTACAACCTTGTTTGTTCTATGGTGAGTGTGAACAGCTTGGTCTCACAGCCATCACACGGTCGTCAATACCGTTAACCTATTCCAGTTTGCTGGAATATCATTGTCTTTTAAACGGCGACTGGACGATTTTAACAGTCCCTCACCATATATTACTACCTGCCTGGACTTAGAAACATTTTCTTGTCTTAAGCTATTTTTTTAAATACAAAAGAAGAAATACCCAGTTATACTTTTGACTTCTAGGCATTACTGTAATTTTCTTGGTACCAACATCATGTTCATGTCTATTATTATTATTATTATTATTATTATTATTATTATTATTATTATTATTATTATTTTATTGTTATTAATTATTATATTATTAATTCGTGATTATTTAAATTAATTATATGAAAATAATCAGTCTCAGTATGTAGCTTTATAACCTATTTATTTATAAATGATTGAGTAAATTTTCCTATATCATATTGTTGCGATACTTAGAGGCCCGTGCCAACTTATTAAAATCGCCTGAGAACTGCAAATAAATGAAGACAGACACATGTTAGCAGTTCTTTGGAAGCGAAATTTGTTAACTTGCCTGTACGCCCAATTTCGGAATAAACAGAAGAAGGTTGAAAGCAAGGGAACTGGTCTCAGGTTGACCTGCAGCTGGTCACGGATTGCTCAGGGTGCACCGCGTTGAGCGATTGCTTGTTGCAAATGATCTTCGGAGTTGGAGAAATAAACAGTGACGCTGCGTTCAGATAGTCCTATTCCAATCCGCGCTCACCTAATAGACGTGAAAGAGTTTGCAGCGGATATTCACAACGCAGCATTTCCGAAAGGTAACCATTTGGATGTGAATTAATGATTTTGGCAGGAGTTTCTGTGGATGCTTGTAAGTCCATGTGTACATAGATGCATGTCTAGCTACTTATGTTTTACATTTGGTTCATTTATAGGCGGTAATGTTCTTTTAATGTACGATAATGCATGACGAAATATTGCCCACGTGATCAGGAAGTATCCCTAAGAAGTAGAAATTCGTTTTTAGCATGGACAATGAGAAGTCCTGTCTTGAATCCAATTGAGCATGATGTGACATACTGGAACGGCAAATACCAAACTGCTGCTACTACGGACTTGATGGGAATTGGGTAAAACCTTCTTAAAGAATAGAATTTCTCGAGAAGTCATTGTTAATCTGATCGAACGCATTCTGGAACAGCCTGTTAAAACAAGGCTGCTGCTACCAGAAACTTTATAATAATCGAGGCAAGCCTTCTTAAAGAATGGGGAGCATATTTTTAAGAAGTCATTGTTAATCTGATCGAAAGCATGCCAAGTTATACAAACCAGAGGAGGTAACATCCGCTATTAAAAAGTATTTTTCAGGTCCTAAAACACGCGCGTGAGACCCCTGGGAGAAGGTGAGAGTAATTTCAAAGAGCGGCCGAAACCAGGCAGCGGGGGAAGAGCCACCGTGCAAAGTCCCTAACATGTTTCAAGCACTTCTTCATCTCGACGCGGGAAACGCTAGGGGAACGCGCCCCAGGTCTGTCTGACCAAATACCCTAAGTCTACAGACAATTTCCAACGTCATCCCGCCGCCCAGAGCTGTATTTCCAGACACAGTCACCCCCACAGGAGTCCTCGACGACACTTACAACCCTCAAATAGACCAGTTGGATGAAATGAAGGGACAAGAAGCTCGGAGTAATGAAGAAACCTCACCAGCATTTGCTAGTGACCCGCGAATCGATCCCACGACCTCCCGAATGCCGGTCACAGACAAAACTCCTCAGCACCTGGTCCGGTACCTAAAATGCACTCACATCTAAAACAAAAGTTGTCGTTTTTCACCCTGTGTAACTTCTCTCACTCAAAAGCTAAGCCTTTGTTAATGTTTGTTGTAATGTAACTTAAAGGTCTTCGTTAAACAATATTTTGTTTAAACGACTTTCTTTCGTTGCATAATAATGAAGAACGATATATAAGAGTTGAGGAAAATATATAATCAAAAATATGTGCCCGGTTTTTGTCCCTGCATGTATATTAGATAGTTTAAACCTCTAATGTATTACATTCATATGACTATCCATTCTTATAATTTATTCTTCTATTCACATTAAACAAATCAACGGTTGCAGAATGCTTTTATTACATACTCCATATGTGAAATGGGAAATGCATTAAGCTTAAGCGAAGATCAGATATTTTAAGAGCTGGTCGCTACTTGATGGTAATGATATTCGTTCTACTTGAAAGAAAAGACTCCTTACCAACAGAAACAAAACCAAAATATAACGACTTTCCGTTCGAAAAACGTATAAATATTGAAAAAATTAACCAATAACTAGGAATATACCGGAGGTGGTTAACTCCATAGTAAAATTGCATAAATTGTGATTTTAGCGTGATCTACATTTTTGTGTAGTAAGTTTTTGTCTATCTCTTACGGTTTATCAGACTTCATTCAGAATGAAGAAGACTTCAGGGGCTGTTCCCAGAAAATTCGAGATATACATTTTTATTTAGTATGAATATGTCTTAAACATGTGGTATTTTAATCAAAATCGTTAAGAGCCATTTACCAAACAATCAAACGTTCAGAAAATGTTTCCTCATTCCTCATACATTCATAATACAATTCTAATCAAATTAGTAACAATAATTAAAAAAATATTGACAGTACAAATATTAAAACTATAAAAATAAATCGATTAAGTGTAACATCTCCTATTATATAATCTTCTCTATTCAGCTTTAATATCAAGTTTGTCAATTAACTGATTATTCGTTTTTGAATTATGCCTACACAATGTAGACATTTTTCAAAAATGCCCAGGTGACTCTAAAGCGTTTATTTTTCGTGAAATCTCGGTATAGAATTTTTGGGAGAAATATAAAATCTTGTCTACCTACTATTTTCTTGGTAAAGTAAAAACTCGTTTGTATTTTCAAATATCCTATCGCAAAAGAATCGTTTAGCACAAACAAAGCAGGATATATTAATTTTAACCACAATCTGCAATACTCAGAATTTCTAACTTACTTTCGCTACCACCTATAGTAAGCAAAGGAAGTATCTGTTGTATTCCACCATAAAATTCAATACCAGGATTTCACCGGAACTACACGTTTTGAGACTCCCTGAATCCAAAAAGTAAGCAGTTTTACTTTCTCTACACGCAGTATGTACATAGTGTTTAGAGGAGGTTTTGCACTCTACCCAACAATTCAATACCGAGATTTCACCGGAAATATATGTTTTAGGGTCCCCTTTATACAAAGATAAAAAAAGCATTTCCAGAAAAAGGTCCTTGAGTGCGTGTGTGTGTCCGTGTGCCTGTGAACACGATAACTCAAAAACGAAAAGTCGGTAAAATACCTAACTTGGTATTTAAGTTTAGTATCTTCCAGGGAAGCGACACGAAGATTTTGAGAAAAATTTCCCTCCCCAAACTACCTTTACATGGAGAAAAATTTGCAAAATTTTATTTTCTCAAAAACGGCTCTATTTTGATTAAAATATCATATATTAAAGATATTTACCTGACACATAAAATATATTTCTTGAATTTTCTGGGTATAGCCTGTGAAGACCGTCGTACTTCGCCTCATCGCACGCGCTGTACACTTTTTTTCTTTCTTTTTTTTTACCTTCTCTACACGTACAAGTGTTTTAACGTGCTCTACATTTTTTGTGTGGTAAGTTTTTGTCCATCTCTTACAGTTTAGCAGTCATACAAAATTCCGTAAAATTCATCCAGAATAAAGTAGTGTTCAGAGGCTATTCCCAGAAAATTCAAGATACACATTTTATTTGTCAGGTAAATATCTTAAATATACGATATTTTGATCAAAACCATTTTTGAGAAAATCAAATTTTTCGAAAAAAGTTCCATGTAAAGGATAGTTGGGATTGGGGGATTTTCTTGAAAATCTTCGTTACGCATCTTAAGAAGGTACCAAAGTTAAATACCAAGTTGGTATTTAACCGTCTGTTCGTTTTTGAGCTATGCTGTCGTCCACAGATACACACAAGCACACACACGGACTTTTTTTTCCAAAAATGCTTTTTTTAGATTCAGGGGGACCCAAAACTTGTCTTTTCTGTGAAATCTTGGTTACGAATTTTTGGGTGCATTACAATATCTTCTCTATACACTATGTACATATTACGCGGAGAGAAAGTTAAAATTGGTAAATGATTAGCATCTTTATTAAATTATGCGAGAACTACACATTAACCTAAGAGCCGGTGCAAAAAAGCATAACACTGCCCACGTGAGCTTTGACATTCTAAAAGTTGTGGAATGAGGGTAGGACGTTAAAGCATGAGCACAACTGTATAACAAGTGGCTTGTTGAAAGTTTGTGCTTCTTGTAAAAAATGGAGTATATCGTTTATACATTTTCTAAATGTTGCTCAATGTTATTTCCTTACGTCCTGCCTTTAAAGTCAGAAATTCCTATGGCTGATCATAAGGACAATATTGCGATTTTGTCCAGCTCTTATTGTAGCTGCGCTATGGTCAAGTTCTTGTCACATCACTAATGCGATCTAGTTCAATAAAGTTGTCACCGCCACTTCACTTTTGTAACTGCGCGTAACAGTGAAATAAAACACGTTTTAAACATGGTTCTTTCTTCCGCTTCACTCGCTAGGGAGTGGAGCACAGCCTCTCTAATCTCTCGCATCACTGTACGTCATAACTGCCTTCACTCGTAGATCACACAGTAATGCATTGTAATTAACTACCAATAGTTTATGGCACATCAGAAACGCACTCACCAAACTCGGGAAGATCCAAAGAGATCCCTGACAGCTAGCGTGCTGTCTCAGCTGATAAGAGGTGTGTGTGCTTCTCTGACAATAGATCCATGTTACGTAAACAATAATGTTATCCTTGTTGCAAGATGTAATAAACATTTCTCAATGCAGTTTCAGATGGCGCCGAGTAATCCTATTGTAAATATAAACAATGATAATGGCAGGGACAATGACGGTGACTTTGACTTCAGCAGAAACAATGAAGATGAAGTTAACGATGAACATAATTTAAGAGTAGAGCTGTAGCCATGGACGGGAGAAGTGGCAACAGAGTGACGGAGCGGCCACGAGATAAGACATGGCAGAGATCACTATGGATCTCTCCGACTTCAACTCACATTGACTGGCTCAATCGGAAGTTCGCCACTGAACATTTCCAGAGTTCTAGAATGTTCAGGAGGCGGGGGGAAAGAACGATCTTCGGATTATCTCGGTCGGCCAGCGCCTATTATACAATAAATTAAGGTTAATGGTAGTGCCATATTTTGTACCAGTGTATGTACAACAAAAAGAACAGCGGAAATCTACTAAAGTATTAAACACTTACAATCTCTTCACAAATCGATAGTTTTACAGTGGATTCCCTCACACAGTGAAGTTCTTGGTAGTGAAAAGGCACAACGATCCACCAAACTAAAAAGTCATCATTATCGCTTTACTCGTCAAAACTAATAATACAGAAAACCATCCAACAAACTACATATGACAGTTTAAACCAAGGGAGTATAAATTAGCAATGGAAAACCTTGTTGAACAAAGCAACAATAATTCCAGAAGGTCCACATCAAAAGCTGTTCATTTCGATTACATACAGGACATGATTGCTTGGCTGCCCATATACATAAACTAAACATCCTTTCAACTTCAAATTCTGCACTTTGTAAAAAAGAGGATTCTACAATGAATATGGCTCATCTTAAGAAATGTCAAAATCTAACAGCTACAGATCTCCCATTGCGTTACTGGGAAGCAAGAAGGCAAATGGAAGAACTCCAACATGCTGAGCATTAGCAACCAACCAACCAACCAACCACCATATTTTCTCAAAAACAACTCTAAACTATGCAGCAATGCCATGCTTAAACGAACTTTCGCATTGTCATTACGAGCTTTCGCATCAACCTAGTATAATAACCTCACTTTTTGCATGACCTGAAAACACGTGTTTTGGTATATCTTGATATCTATAAACTATTGTTTTCTATTACATCCACTGACTGGCAGAGACAATAAAATACACAAGTCACTATGTCAGTTTTAAAGTTAAATGTATTTGGAAGCCCCCTGTGACTCTATTGAGCATGTGTAAACTGAAACGCCCTGTCTCTACCTCCACAGCTTCCTGCTGCAGTTGCAAGAATACTCTTCAGTCCTGCATATCATTGTCGCTTTACTTAAATTATGTTGAAGTGTTAAGAAGTGCCCCGCGGTGCAGGACCCAGGATGCCGCCCAGTGACATGCCACCTCAACAAATCTGCATATCGTTATGTAATTCTATAATCTCTTCACCTCATCTGATTTACAGCGTGTAAGTTCTTGACCTTCTCGTGCTGTTTCTTACCAACTGAATTTTAAAACACCAAATTTGCATCAACACAGGTGCCATTAACTGACTGCAGACGGCCTTTTCGTCCTTCCTTTCTAAATGTTTCAGCTTCGCATCAAGGAGGCCCCATTGTTGAGTGGTTAGTTACTTTATTAATTTTGTGGTTTCAGGCTAAAATCCAAATGGTGTTAAAAGCCACTGAACAGTTGGAAATAGTGTTGACATTCTCTGTAGCTATTCAATAACACGCCTACCATAATTAAATAAACATTTAAATAATTTTAATATATAAAAATCAGTATGTTCATATATATATGCAGTACATATATGTGTGTACATATATATTAAGAAGTATATGCATGTATGTATGCATATATATCAGGTGACCCAACAGTGCCGTATTTCACATCAGCAGATAACCCTTTCGAGCGTTTAAAGAATTACAGAGTTCAACTGAGCAAACTCAAGTACACATCTCTCAGTGGCGGTGATAGCCCGAGCGACCGGCGTTCTACTCTACTTGCATATCAGCGGGAACGGTGAGGCATCTCCGCTCATTGAGAGGAGTTCCCAGGTTTGTATTAGGCTCAGTGATCTCATATACAAGAACAGTGTAAATAGATTGAAAAGGTTAACATGTTTTCCACTTCAGTTACAGAACTTTATTTTTCAGAGAATAATGCCACCTGTCAGATTGGGAATTATAATTATAAGTCTTTATTTCATCTATATCTATCCGGCAATGGCTAGTTTTGTAATTCTGTATATTCTGTTCAGATTAAGCATTAGAAGCTAGAGGCTAGATTATTATTATTATTATATAATGAAATTATTTAAACACGAAAGTACATAGTGTTTCACTGTGTTTGTTAATAATAATAAAATAATAATATAACATTAGGTTGTTTCATAAGTAATGTCAATTTTTTTATTTTGGTGTTTTGAAAATTTATTGGGTTTCTTTGGTTTGGCAATACCATGGCTAGTGTTGCGTACATTGCGAGCATGTATCAGTCTTCGGTTGTTAATATACAATCACAAAATGGAGATAATAAAGTTTCAATTTAGAGACCTTCTAAAGCACTAATGGAAACAAGATTATAAATCCGCTGCCGCAGCTCGGAGAATATGTCAAGTGTCGTTAGCGTGTGGTACAACGATGGTTCCAACGTTTCAATAGTGAAGACGAAAACACTAAAGATTTACCACATTCTGGAACACCTAAATTATGGAATATTGAGGATACACGCCAAGTTATGCGAGAAAATCCGCAAAAAAGTACCCGTAGGCCTTCAGAAGAAATTGGTGCATC